>JAGWCC010000595.1:0-537910 GCA_022651775.1 Drusus annulatus
TTGACACGATTTGGAGTATTTATTTCCAAATTTTCTAATGCACATTTATTCAACAGTGTTAAATCTATTATGAGTAAAATAATTGGTTGATAGATTTGAATACCCGATTTTATAGGCGAAGAATAACACAAAAACTGCTCCCCTGTAAAGTTGCGTTTTTGCAGTTGGTCAATTTTGCTTGTATGACGACGATATGTTTATCATATGTTAGCATCTTAGAGTAACGTAGAGACCTAACTTTGCGAAATTTTGTCCGCACTTTTTGACCAAGCAATGACCAAAGGGTGTGGCCTAAACTCAGAGTAAAATCACTAACAGGGTTGTCACAAATTAAGTAAATTAGGTATTTTGTTGTGAGTAGGTAGTTGTAAATCATTAAAAAGAATGAATGTTGTATATTTTTTTGTTTATTCAAAGATACATTAATCAATAAGATTATTAAAATCTTATTTATAGATAAAAATATAAACGAATTAAATTATTAGTACAGAACATTTTATAATACATCTTATAAAATGAACTTCAGTTCCATCAACAAAATAGTTTACAAACAAAAGTAAAATAAAAAAAAATGTACGGTGATAACAGATGTTAAATCATTTTCTTAACCTTGGAGTAAGAATATATGGAGAGAGATCATTTTTTTACCTATATAAATTTGCGATAAATCACTTTCTCTGCGTTTTCACGTCGTACACCATGAGAGAGAAGAGGCACAAAAAATTTCACAAAACATGAAACCGCTTTTTAAGTATTGTAGGGATGTTTTCCGTCCCGCGTTATTTTGTAAGGAAATTTCGAATGCAGATAATAATAACAGTGAACTTTGTGATATTTCACGTCAAGTGCGCTTCATACTTAATTAATTAAGCTAATAATTCTAACTAACAAGGGAGAAAATAATATATAATATGTATACAAAATTAAAACTATCTAAATGCATGATCGTTATCATAAATCATCAGAGAACAGGTTCAGAAATGGGTACAATAGTGCATGTGCACATCAAATCAAAGAAAAAGAAATTAGATTTTTCTCGTCTTTTTTTCATCCTTTGGAAATCTAAAAATAATTAAATAAATAATAATATTCCAATTTTGGCATAGCCCTGAATCTGGGGAGGTAACCGAAATTATAAATATAACTAAGAGATAAACACTATTCTGTCTTTATCTGTTTGCCAACAATTTAGCGTTAGTATCATGAGAAAGAAAGAGACCGGGATATTTTCAGAAGCCGTACAATATGGGGATTCCCCATGTAATGGTTTCTTATGTGACAGCTAGTAAATATCTCCAAGTTAAAAATATTACGAATCCACTAAAACTCATTTCAAACGGAAGTTTATTATATTGGAACGAATAGTCCAAAGATTAATTACATATTGGTGTAAGTTACTAGTTGTTTTGTAGGTTAGAATGTTAAATATTTGAGATCTAACTAAAAAAGACGATTTTTATGGTACATACGTGTGAAAACTGTTTGTTTTTGGTCCTTTTGTACTTCGATTGAAGCAACCAAGTATAGCACATATGGCCATGATGTTTTGCTAGATATCGGACAAAAAATAACTCAAGTTTTTAACTATTTACGCACTTTTGACAGTCCGTTCACTTGACACTCCAAACGTGAATGAAGTTCGTCCAGATCAATTAACCGCGGACATGGTATTCAGCACGCCCCAAATCGTGTATTGGTTTCAACAATTGTTTGTCTCTTTTTCTCATATGCGTATAGAACCGAGCATAAAGAGAGAGCTATATTTTGCGAGTTTGTCAACGATTTGTCACAAATTAGTACGGTCTCTTTATATTGTTACTCTAAGGTTAGCATTATCAGCCATTTTGGATTAGTGGTGTGTTTTTGACAACTGGAAAGGTTAGTCACGTTTTTGTGTGTTCTTCGATTTTTTACTTTTGAAAAAAATGGATCAAAAAGTTCAGAAGCTTAAATAACAGGTATTCAAGTTTCTGAACTTTGTACCGGTCTTTGAGTTAAATTACTATTGGCTCTATGTTTTTTGTTAATAATTTTTGATCTTTGGAGTCACAACTTTTTCATACCTCTCTTGTATTTTTTTTATTTTTTTTTATGTGAATACCGCACAAGAGTCTCAACTGCTCCCAACCGTCTAGAGCCAGTGAGACTATGGCATTCCCAAATAGGATATTTTGTGAGGCTGAAGGTAGTGGGGAGGGGAAGGAGATTGGGAAGGGGAAGGTTGGGAAGTACCTGGCTATTCAGATCTGGTCACCAAACACGGCTAAAGCCATTTCAAGCAACGTTTCGATTCTGAATGGTGGTCTTTCACCAGGGCGATACTTAGAGTATCTACCACTCTGGAACGTGCCGCAAATATACTATATGTGACACATTTATTATTTTTACATGAATTAAATGTGTTATGACACATATTAATTAAATAAAAGTAATTGGCGCACGCCGGGTTTGAACCCGCGACCTTTGGATTCGTAGTCGAGCGTCTTACCACTCGACTATGGAGGCCGTCAGTATGTCTTGTATGTCGGAATATGAATATAATGGTTCTATCTGGTCCCCTGGCCATAAAATCCACTCCGACTCGATCGAAAAAAATCAATATTCATCAAATTCTTGGAAATATTAACTATAAACTTATTCTACCCATTGAAAACATAAACTATAACTACTTGATGAAAGAATTAAACTTATTAAAACTTTCAGATTGAAGAATAATTTTTTACATTAATTTTATTTTTTAAATTGTCAATGGAATTATAGACAGCACTGATATACTGAACCTTATTGCCTTTTATATACCAACGATAACATATATGGTTTATAAACATATTATACATTTTCGTATTTCAGCTGACGCTGTGACCGTTATGTTGCCAATTTAATTAACTGTTAAATTTACAGTTAATTTTCCAAACGTTATTCTGAATATAACGGCCACGAGCGACGAAGTCTCGCCAGCTTAAATGCAAAATGCATATAATCCGATGCCTAATTATTATAAAATCAACAAGTTGCGTTGAGGTGTTTCAAATTTCGGTTGCATTTGACATCGTCATAATTCAATGACTAGCTCTGTATTGTTTTTTTGGCATTCGTACGGTCACCGCCAAACGCCGATTCTAGGCTTGTTTCAGCTTTTTATCAAATTGTGATCAGCCGCAAAGCATAAAGGTCACGCTGTTATGCTTTCCAGCTGATCGCACGTTCATAAAAAGCTGGAACGGGACTAGAATCGCCATTTCGTTCAAAAATACAAAATGGCGCCAATCGTTGAATCGTAACGCTGTAAAGTTTGACGAAAGTTTGGAATACCTCAACCTTAGTAATAAAATAAAGCGGCTTATTTCTCACACCTTTTTTGCTTGGGATAATAAAAACCTTGAATTAGCATGAAGCGTCTAGTTGAAACGGAAAAGAACGATAAGATGTTGCTTGTGGAATGATGGAGAACTTAGCTAGCAGAGGAATTGAACCCACGAAGTCCGGGTGGGAATCCGACGCGTTTGTCCACTCTGCTACTAACCGGTCAATTAGTATGCTTTAAACGTCCACTCGACTAACACTAGTTTTCTCTCAATTATTCATACATAAAAATCGCTACCTAAATATAATTCGATACACCAAGTCCCAAAAACGACCTTTTGACTTATAACCACTATCGGATTGATCACGCCGAGATTTGTAGATTTCCATAAATAAATTACTCTTATTCAATTCTTTCGCCGAGATATATCAGAAATTTCCTTATGGAATCATAACTTTCACAGCAGATGATGGATCAAGAAGAAAACAAGTCAGTTGTTCCCCTCTTGAATTTTTATACTAGCCGTACAAAATTATTTTGTTTATGACGGCCTCCGTGGTCGAGTGGTAAGACGCTCGACTACTAATGCAGGGGTCGCGGGTACACAAAAGCATTTTATTTAATTAGTATGTGTCACATTTAATTCATATAAAATAATATATATATATTTATATAGTATATTTGCGGCACGTTCCAGAGTAGTAGATACTCCGTATCACCCTTGTGAAAGACCACCATTCAGAATCGAAACGTTGCTTGAAATGGTTTTAGCCGTGTTTGGTGACCAGATCTGAATAGCCAGTTAATGATCAACCTCCTTTTTCCCCATCTCCTTCCCCGCCCCACCACATTCAGCCTCACAACATACCCCAATTGGGGATGCCGTAGTCTCACTGGCTCTAGACGGTTGGGAGCAGCTGAGACTCTTGTGCGGTATTAACTATAAAAATATAAAAAATCAATGCAACAAAAAACTAAGGAACTATAAAAATAAATGTAGTGGGTAGTTGTCAAATGATAGTCTTTAAGGTTAGGTAGATCACGTTTATTTACGAATTAAAACACGCTGATGTAAGTAATCACAAAATAAGAGGTTTTTTCCTCCACGAAGGGTAAAACCGAAGTGGCTGAGGGAAAATTCCTCCTTTCCCGCTAGAAACACCTTCCTCTGCTAGGCAGTTAGGTGCGCCCCGTTACTGGCCATGTATTTAGGCGTTATACTCTATTGTTTTTGTAACTGTCATTATGTTTTCCAATTTCAAATAAAACGTGAATATCTGAAAATCGCTCATTTGAACTCGTTTCTGTATTCAAGTGATGTATCGATATACTATTTTCTGTGAACGGATCTTGACGTGAATTCTCTGACCCGCCGCCTCATAACCAAATGTAGTCTATTGCCCTGCCGCCGAGAGCTCTGGTGTAACCTCTATTTCTGCTACATTCGTCGTCTATGAGAAAGGGGCTATCTGCGGTATGCCGTTAGACTTGTTGCACGACTCCAGGTTCGCCCGAAACAGGAAATATAATGAAGTAACACTGTCGTTTTCTACTAGACGAATAACACGTAATATTTAAACCGGCTTACATAGTATGTAGGCGTAGGGAGATCAACGATATTAACTCAGTGAGCCAGTGCGGGAATGGACAGTGTCTACTTTCCACTGAACCACTTTCACCTCTCTTCTTAAAATTTTAATTTTAATTTGTCTATTAAAGGAGATGATTTTCTTTCAGATCTTAACCGTGAATAATTGTGATCATTTTTCAATCGTCAGAAATAATAGCTAGATTGATAAATAAAATTAATAAAAAATTCTTTAATAAAATTACCACGTACATCGTATAGACGTTTGCTGCTCTTCGGACGTAAATTCCAATTTCACCTCATCTCAAACAGCCTTATAACTTATGAGATAGAGCCGTCGAAGAAACTTCGACTTGTACAACATACTCTCTACCACTTTTTAGCCATGTGGAGCAAAAAATTCACATATCTGACTAGCCGCTTCGAAGAACTCGAAAGAGGGAAATCTAATTTAATTTCACAGCACAAGTAGATAGCTATAAAACAACTGCCTAAAATAGAAACAATAATATTTGATACATGAAATAGTTTGCTTGATACATGTGACGCGTTAAAAAAACTAGCTTTTGGTATTCTCTACATACTCGTATATACTTAGAAGCAGAATAACGGATGAAAATTTATAATCATGTATTTAATCAAAAATAAATAGCTTTTTGTCAGATATAGTAAAGCTATCAAAAGCGATGCATATGAACACCGTTCTAATTATTTTTTTAAATAAAACATCTCGATTTTTTTCCCCCTAAAAATCCATATCCTATACATATGTGTATTACATATACGTGGTTCTCTGGTACCTTTTTTATCCTGTTTCCATGACAATTTGGCTCTTCTCACTTGACAAACTGCCGACCCCTGGTATAGGTAAAGGTGATTCTATCTGTAAATAATTTGGCACTTATAGATTATGTAGTCAATCAAAGTGCACTGTATAATTTCCCCTATTTATTTTTTGTTAAATGTGTTTTTGGATATATTCACTTTTAAATCTCTCCGACTTAACTGTGCGTACAGACACTTGTTCATTATGAAACGCTTCACATAATTATCAAATCCAATCAATTTGTTTTTCAGCGATAGGGTCAGATTACATAATGAAGTAGTACTTTAACTAAACGCAATATGTTCAGAGTACAAATATGTCATAACAATTCGATTCGATTCGATTTCGAAAGTACGAACGTAAATAACTAAAACTACCATATTATGTAGATTTTAAAGCTTTTCATTTGAAAATAGGGCTTAATCCGTCCTAAGACGTTGTTAAAACCAAAATTTTGCGGTAACTATTAGGTGTAATTTAGTACGTTATTGTAAAAAACTGGTTATACATTTATCATTCAAAGTATTGTCCATCGCTGGCCACTACTTTCTTAGATGAATTAAATAATGTAGATTCGTTGCTGAGACGCCGCGCGTGGATGCACTAAACCGAGTCCGCGAGACATGCTTGATATTTAATGCGTTTAGTATCACACAAACATTCGTTCGACAGACAAGCTATCACCAGCTGTCACAAACGCACCGCTGTAGGCTCCTTTCTAAGAAAAAATGCCTTGAGAAGTGTAAAAATCATTCGGGAGCAAAAAACATATCTCGTAGAGTTTCTTTCTATTTAAAACTATTACCCACAAACCACTTATTATTTTAATAAATACAATTATTCACAAGGTTTTTGATACTCGAAAACGGTAATGCGAATGCAGAAATTCTTAAGTGTGTGGAAGACAACCACGGCTAGTGGCGCGATACCCGATTATAACAGTAGCGTGGGACGTTCATTTAGCTATCTCATCCGTACACACATATTCTTTGAATGGCTATCCTTTTCATAAGCGGGTGAAACGGAGAACAAGACGGTTCTAGTGGTGCTATATTTTTCGTAAGATTTGTATGAATATGACGTGTCTTGTATTTTATGTCTATGACTACTTTCTCCCATCTTTCGGGCAGCGTACAAATCCCGCGTTGAACAAACTGGTCATCTTTTGAAGCGATCCACGAATCGATCTATTTTTTTTTACTTCTTCATAAGACCGGAAGTGCTGGTCAGCCAGGTCGTGTGACATTGGTCGAGACAAGTGATAGTCAGAGGGAGCAACGTCTGGAGAATACCTACATATCAATAAAAAAATGATATCAAAGAAAATTGATGCTTCACTTTTACATTATTATGTAACGTATCATTATCATATTATTTAAAAAAAAAAGATAAACATTCCCAGGTTACGAATAACCTGACGATATTAGAAGATCTCCTACTGCCATCATAAGCGGAAAATGTTGCTTGAACACTGACGAAGGAATTAGCCAGCAGAGGGTTGACCCGCGATGCCTGGGTGGGAAACTTGACGCGTTGGACTTCTCGACCATTTAACCCAGAGGTTCCCAAACTTTTTTATCCAGTAGACCACTTGTCGATTTTTTCTGTTTTGTATAGACCCCTGCTTTCCTAGTATTGTTTTTTTTTAGCGTTGGGAAAAACTTCAAAGTTTTGTGAACGCTTCAGGAACTGCTAGTTCTTTGAAATGAACCTTTCGCGGTGAAAACTTCAATTGTAGTCGAACTCGTCAAAAAATAGTACTAGTCGGCAGAGATCCCAAATCGAAAAGTGCTAGCAAATCAACAAAATTTACCCTCCGAAAAAAAAGCACTAGTCGGTAGAGATTTGAAATCGAAAAGTACTAGCAAATCGGCAAAATATCTTCCACAAAAATTATTATTATTAATATAATTAGGGAATTAAAGTCCATTATAAGATAGTATTACGTAAGTACCTACATAGGTACTATCTGTGAGGTGGATTATTACATTTGCGGGAAGCCAACATTTTGGTGACGGCCTGCCTAAATGGAATCCACTCCCGTGGACCCCCATTTACGTCTCATGCACCCCCAATTTTTTTTTTCATTGACGTGGACCCCTTGTAGGTCGGAATCGACCCCTGGGGGTCGATATAGACCTCTTTGGGAATCACTGATTTAACCGATCGAACGGAAAATTGCGTATGGTCTTTAGATTGCCCAAATATATTTATTAGGACATGTACACGGGACAGTTTCGAAAGTGTTATAATTATTGTGAAACCTCTTCACTAAGTTAGCATGGGTGATGTAATCGGTGCTTATTTAGGTTTTGTATACATGGTGTCTTAAAAAGGTGTACCTATATAAATACCTCTTCCGATGCCCCCTGCTATCGGAGGTTGGCTATCATCAGGAAAAAACTGCAACGTGGAACAACTATATTATATCTGAATTGTTTAATCGCTTTTGCATATTTAATGTCGATAATGTACATTTTTTTTTAAATATGAAAACCGCACAAGAGTCAACTGCTCTCAACCGTCTAGAGCCAGTAAGACTATGGCATCCCCATATAGGGTATGTTGTGAGGCTGAAGGTACTGGGGAGGGGAAGGAGATTGGGAAGAGGAAGGTTGGGAAGTACCTGGCTATTCAGATCTGGTCACCAAACACGGCTTAAGCCATTTCAAGCACCGTTTCAATTCTGAATGGTGGTCTTTCACCAGGGCGATACTTAGAGTATCCACCACTCTGTAACGTGCCGCCAATATACTTTTTATTATTTTTATATGAATTGAATGTGTTATGACACATATTAATCAAATAAAGGTTATTGGCGTTAGTTACAATGCACTATTCCTTTACATTTCACATGAGCAATGTGGAAAATTATCTCGGAAATGATGAATAATGAGGAATAATGCACTACTGCCTATGGTATATAAACTTTTAAATAGTATCCTGACTGAGATAGGATTTTGTGTTCTGGATTACTTTTACGCGAACTTTTAACTTGGCCGCCAACACAGGATTCGGATACCTGTTTCTTGGGTGCAGAATCAACTTTCCAATGTTGATGTCTGATCCCCCTGAAAACTTATCAGGTCAGTTAACTGCCTCGGGGGAAGTTTACCTTTAGTAAGTTTAAGCACGAACTACCATAAAATTAAAAAAAAAAAAAATATATATATATATATATTTAGGAAAGACATCATAAACGAAAAAGGATGCAGCTCCAGGTAGAAAAAAACATGAAATATTTAACTTCAGTCAAATAAAATTTTTCCATCAGTGACAAGTTCAGAACTTTTGTATTTCTTTTTATCTTTTCCTTGCTTAGGGTTTTTAATCCAGTTAAGATCTTTTCCCTAAGAAAACACTAATGTAAAATTAAACTCATGCAATTAAATGAAACCATCAGATGGTGATAGTAATAAGGCCTAATGAGCCGCAGTACTAGTTAGATAGTCATTATGAGGGGTATTTGAATAACCACCAGCTATTTAGTAGAGGGTTACGAAAGAATCCATAAAATCAAAAAAAAAAATATATATATATATATATTTTTTTTTTTTTTTGCAGAAACAGTTTTATACCAATTACAATGCAAAAGCGATAAAATAACACAAATATGGTAGTATTATATGTGTGTAGCTGTAACTGATTGATATCGTTTTTACAGAATAAAAAAATAACTACCATATAAATAATGACTACTAAAAGATAATAAAACCAATTCACAAAACAGCTTTCTTTATAAAGGGACGAAATGTTATAATGCCCTGCCGGAATAATAATAATAACCCGTAAGAACCATATAAAATATATTAGTGATATCAAGTAGTATATAAGTTATAATATTATTATTAAGTCAAAAAGAATATGAATTTTAATTAGATACTTTGATGCACAAGTAACTAATATAAAATAAATAAAACTTCAAAAAAAGGTGTATTAATTAATAACTGTTTTTATAAAATAATTTATATTGCTTGCTGTGAACACACTTTGAGATATGTATAGGTGTAATGTTGAATTCATAAAGTTATTTTAGTAATAGACAATACGCTTCAAATATAAATGGATTTATTTATAGCGTATTATATGATACGTAAATTTTACACCGCCTTTACTAGTCGGGCGAGTTCGCACAACGCGAATTGGGCTATCGTCATAAATCTCAATATTGTGAAATTGCTCGTAGATTTATTTCATTTCACATTCACAGCCTCACTTTTGAAATAAAATAACCAGTTTAAAGTGAAAGGAAGATGGCCGAATAATATTTTTTAATCCGGAATGTGAATATATTCATTGAATATAATACATTCAAATAAAAGTGAGAATAATGGTAACAGTAACAATATATGGTCTTCAGTACGTGGTTGGATTTTGAAACAAAGTTCTCGGCAACTCAGTGCTCTCACAAAAAGCTAAAATAGTCCCAAACTTGCGTCGCTTGAGTCAAGCCTTCTCCTAAATGATAAATATATTTTAGATGGCTGAAGGGCCACTAAAGTCTTCAGAATTGAACGCGAGTCAAAACATTCGATGCAGAAGAAAAAACTAATCAAAACTGCACTCATTTTCGACCAAGTGTCGCTTAAGCCTTTTTACCTTTCGCACTTTTCGATAATTTAAATGCAAATTTGACCGCATCTTTATCTATCTGGTGGTGCATCAGTACCTAATGATGGCCCACTAGTGGCGGCTCTCGACTTTTTAGTTTACTAGAGTGCTAAAAAAAATATGACGTTATTGATAGTGTTGTAGCCGCAAACGATTTGTATGTATTTAAAAAAAAATGAATTTAAAGATAAAACTGTTTGAACATTTTCAGGATTTTTCACTTTTAGTGGTGCGCTGTACCAGTTTGCTGAAAATCTTCATTAAAAAAAAATAGAATTAAAAAATATATTATTTTCCGCTACGACGCCAATATTGTTGTTGTTTTCAAATCTTAGCACTCTAGCGCAATAGCCAGTCACTATCTGAGAGTTACTCAAAGGTCACGAGTCGCTACTCTGGTCCACTAAGCCTTAATCAGACTGGCCACGAAATATCTATTCTGAATCAACATTATAATTAATCACAAGTTTCTACAGTCTAGTGATTAATTTAAAGTACCTATTCATAAATTAATAAATATTTATAATATTCGAACAATATGAATTAGGAAGGTAAACAAAATAATGTGAATACTGCCCAGAGCCAGTGGGATCCTAAATTGCGGTATGTTTTAGGCTAAGTGGGAGGAGAAGGAGATGTGGAAGTACCTGCCTATACAGATTTGGTCACTAAACACGGCTAAAGCCATTTCAATCAAAGTTTCGATTGTCAATTTCTTCTTCGTTTAAATTCTGAACGTGTCTTGGTCGCACCCTTATAATTTTTTTTTCGGGTTGTTCGAATGTTATTAAATATTGTTTTACTTATTAAAACAAAATAAGTTTGGGAGGCATTCATCCGGCATAAGAGAGAGAGAGTGGCTTATGATGATTCAGAAAACATTTTTCGATCACAAGTAGTCGATTGCTTCTACTGTATGCATCTATGAATTTACCATCAAGTACCAACATAATTAGTACATGACCACCGGACTGTGACTATATGTGGATAGACAGGTTTTCCTGGGCGTTTTAAAATGCATGTCACGTCATAATGGTCGCAATGACTTATTTGGCAATCGTGCATCTATTTATAACGGATTGAAACCGACATTCAAATAATAGAAAATTAGGGCAGCGATGAAACCTTTTTTCCATGAATTAAAAAAATAATCGTAGATCACGAACCACCCGTTCATATCCCATGTGAAAAATATAATTCCGACCCAGAGGTCGCCGGTTCGGATCCCAGTGTTGGTTAATATAGTTTTATGAATTATTACATTTATATAAATTACAAAAATATTTTTTAACATAAGTACATAATATTGTTCCAGAGTGGTATATACTAATATACGCTCAGTATCGCCCTTGTGAAAGATCATCATTCAGAATCGAAACGTTGCTTGAAATGGCTTTAGCCGTGTTTAATGACCAGATATGTTCCAACCTTAGAGTATACAAGAGGTAGCCCAAGCCAAAGCCAGTGAAGTCAGTTTTGGACTTGTTTTTGATGATTTTAACATGACTCGGCGCAAATGGGCGTGGCTAAGACTAAGGCTACGGTATTTATACATCCATTCATATCACATATCGACATAATGTTTTTGTGTATTCGTATAGCCACTTTTTCACAGTATTTTTATCAACAAAAATATAGCATCTAACCTAAAAAACCGTTTAGTTGTGTCAAGTTTAGTGGCATAATAAAAAATGTGGGCGGAGTCCCGCCGTTAACCAGCGAAAATAACCAGCTGAAGAACGTTACGACAGTATATAGAAGCCGTCCAAGAAATTTGTTGTCTCTTTCTCTCTCATGGTGTACGATGTAAAAACACGGAAACAGTGATTTATTACAATTTCGGATGGGTTGGGTAAAACAAATTAGCTATCCCTCCATATATTGTTCCTTCAAGGTTCCAACCATCCTTTTCCCCATATTTCTTCCCCACCGACCCCTTCAGCCTTACCACATACCACAATTTGGGATGCCATAGTTCCACTGGCTCCGGGCGGTAAAAAAACGACGGATAAAAAGTTGTAATTCTGTCGTATAAATATCCGATTCATGGCTAATTATAAACGGTAAAGGTTTACGATCCGATAATTATTTGTGACATTTTTTTGCCTACAATAAATATTAACTGTAAATAATTGCCTCTGTGAGTAAGTACGTCCATACAGTGTGATTCCAAATTTTGGAGCTGATGTTAATTGAAATCAAATTTAAAAAAGAATCTTTTCTAATCCCTACCTACCTAATAAAGTGCCTAAGTATAATGTATTTTAGCAGACATTCTATATTTGAAATGGGTGGATTGAATTAAACTCCATAAACTCCTTGTGTTTTTGTTATTCGGCTGTCTAAATATTTTCAGTTGGATTGCTTCAAACTGAATTGTTTTATTTTTATTTTTATGATATAAAGCGATTAACTTTATTTTCAAGATTTTGATTTTCTAAAACAATGAAGACATACAAAAAATCCCACTAACACCAGAGATAGATTACTCAAATTTGATTGGCAAGTCAAGTTACATCATGTGTTTTTTCGTGGGAGACAAATAGTATTTATAATATCTACTTTGGGAAATCTTTTATGGTAATTGCCTCCCTCAATCATTCGGCACCTTAATCTGTTATTTTTATAGCCAAATAATTAATAATAACTACCAATTATTGGTAAAAACAACAATTTTATTACAGCTTGTAAAATCGGTTTATGGTCAAATGCAACTGTTTTTTTAACCAATGTAGTCAAATTTATAATTGTATTTCGGTTTTTTTAACATAATGCGTTTATATTATTGAGGGACCACAAATGGAAATGAAAATCTTTTTATTGGGCTGCTTCTTGAGAGGCTGAAGGTCATTATAATCTCCCAATAGCGGTTTAACTGCTTCTTTTAAAAGATGAACCCGAAAAGCTTAATAAGCGAATGTAAATTAGAAATTAAAATACGGAAATCGATATAAAAAATGTTATGGTAGCAAAGGCGAATTTTATTAAAATTGGAATTAACTTTAAAGCATTAATGTTTATTTAGAATTTTTTTCCTATTTTAGGCTGCCATCTTTTGGTGATATTCAAAGTTCTACCTGAACACATATTGAATACCTAGATGATGTCTTGGATAAATATCCATTTTTCAAATATTAATAATTTCCCATATAAGTATGAGATGGTTTAAAAATGACGCATTCTAATGAGGTCTTGGTGGCTTGGTTGGCAGAGTGTTACTCCCGGATAGAGCAGAGGTTCCGAGTTCGAGTCTCGGTCATGATCATTATTCTTTTTAGTTTCTGGCTTTTTTCTGTTTCATATCGGTGTTTAAGATTATTAATGTTATTTAAATACTGAATTTTATTATTTTTTACGGTTTATGTTTTACATCTTCTATTGAATCTTTAAATTCGTAAAACTTTTAGAAGAACTTGATCGCTGGTATGGAGGCCGTCAAAATGTTGCCAACACCAGCCTAGTAATGAATTCACCAATTCAGTGCCTGCATATAATTATAATTGCAGAGAATTCTGAACATAAATTTGCAAACACGTTTGACAGAGCATAATGCCGTTTACCAGTTAAACGAGCTGCAGTCTCTGCGTCAGTTGCATAATATTAGTATTGTTACAAGGGGCTGCCGCTGCGGTGCGTGAACACGTGCGCAGAACGCGTGAAAATACAACACGATAACACAAATCCCATCATACATAAACTACGATATGCTACTAAATTAATTCTAATTTTATCACGTAAAAAACATAAATTAAAATGTTTACAACTATTCTACAACCTACAACCAGGTCATCGTGGGTTGTAAAATCGCAACCTTAGAGTATATAGAGTGGTATGTATCCAAAGGTCATCGTGGGTTGTAAAATCGCAACCTTAGAGTATATAGAGTGGTATGTATCCAAGGCAGTGTAGTCAGTTTTTGATTATTTTTACCTGACTCGGCGAACCTGGGCGTGGCTAAGACTAAGGTCAGGGTATTTATACATCCATTCATAGCACATATCGACATAATGTTTTTATTTATTCGTACAACCACTTTTTCACAGTATTGTTATCAACAAAAATATAGCAAATAACCTAATAAACTGTTTACTTGTGTCAAGTTTAGTGGCATAATAAAAAATGTGGGCGGAGTCCCGCGGTGACCCAGGAGCCCAAGATAATTGTGACAAAAGATAGAAGCGGTGTATTATATTGGTTGTCTCTTTCTCTCTCATGGTGTACGACGTAAAAACCCGAGAAAGTGATTTATCGCAAGTTTGTATAGGTTGGGTAAAAATAATTAGCTCTCTCTCCATACGTTGTTACTTCAAGATCGCAACATAACTTGCTGTCCAATGTTATAACCAGTGGCGACATGTGAACTCTAACGCCGTTTCTCCGCAGGGGTAGACAGAGAGGATAGACCGCCATACAACTCTGTCTTGGCACACCTTCCTTGCTTCATTACATTCAAATATCGTCTCATACGTACTCTTCTGTTATTCTCTTACACGGTTCGGCTCGAGTATTTGATTCGCTTGATCGTGCCACTCAGGGAGAACACGGAGCAGCATTTGAGATTGAATCGTATTTTGCGCAATAATTTTATGTGAATTTCGTCGCTAGTAGTAGTAGAGAGGGCCGTTAATAGGAAAAGGTGTTTGAACAAAACGGTATCTACCTAACTTATCTATTTATATCTACTTATAATATTCATGCTTACCCAATACTACTTGTCAGTTGGAAGTTTGATTAATAATTAGGTTGTTGAGCGCTTTGTAGAGTCGGGGACGCCCGAGGAAGACATGGCACGATTAAGTTTATCAAATAATTGCGTCGGGCCATGTGAAGAGTCAGAATAACAGAGTATGTATGAATGTGAATGAAGACGATGTATAAATGTGAATGAAGCAAGGAGTTTGTGCCGAGACAGAGCTGTATGGCGGTCCTTCCTCTCTGCCTAACCACGCGGTGAAACGGCGTGATGGTTAGGTTAGGTTGTAAAGCGCTCTTGAGGTTATTTTCCACGTAAACTGCTTTAATGTCTGGAGCCAGTGAGACTATGGCATCCCCAATTGGGGTATGTTCTGAAGCTGAAGGTAGTGGGGAGGGGAAGTATATGGAGAAGAGGAAGGTTGGAAAGTACCTGGCTATTCATATCTGGTCGCCAAACACGGCTAAAGCCATTTCAAGCAACGTTTCAATTCTGAATGGTGGTCTTTCACCAGAGCGATACTGAGATTATCTACTACTCTGGAACGTGCTGCATATATATACTATATATTATTTTATATTAATTAAATGTGTTATGAAACATATTAATTGAATAAATTTTATTTGCGTACGCCGGGTTTGACTCCGCGACCTCAGTCGAGCGTCTTACCACTCGACCATGCAGGTCTTCAAAGTATCAGTTGCTTTAATTCACCCATTTCAAAAATAGAATAATGTCTGCCAAAATACATTATAGGTTGGTACTTTATTAGGTAGGTATGAATTTGAAAAGATTACTTTTTTAAACATTGGATCATTTCAATCAACATCAGTACTTCATGTACTTACTTAGTCACAAAGGAAATTATTATCTAGAGAAAAGTTTTGCGCTTGGTTGTGCATTGATGTTTACATTCGTTCAGTTTGTTTGCTCGATAATCTTTGGCAGATTCATAGAAATTTCTTAATTTTCGGTCTGTTTTATGTCGTATTTGATACAAAATATAAGTGGCAATAATTTCATCGCATTAAAAGAACGTCACTGTGAACGGAGCTTTTTATGTCTGGAATTTCTAGGTCAACACGAGTCTTTTCAGCTCGCATCGCCATTTCCATCATAAACTGTGAAGCTTTCTAATTCTGACAATTTAACTGTCTAAAAAATAAATAAATAAAACTTATTACTTTTAAGAATAAGTTATGCGTAGTGAAAAGATCTGGTTTATACGTAGGAAAGATTAGGATTTAAACAAATATCTGTCACGCTCACACTTCGTAGAGTTACTCTATTCGTCTCATTCAACTAAAATCTTAAATTTACGGCCTCGAGGAAAGCCTTGAGTAGAATAAAATCACTTTAAATAATTAAGAAAAATTTGACCAAAACTGGGTTTCTTTACAAAAAAAAAAATATACCCAAGAAACATGCTGGATTACTAGAAATTGTTATACAATTTTGGAATCCTTATTAAATGCGCCAACTTTTAAAGAAACTTGCCAAGCTAGCGTAGTACTTTTTTTTTCAGTACAGACAGTTAAAATTGGGCGAAGTTTTCATTTTGAAAACTTAGTTGGCAAAAAAGTGTCATTTTCTTCCAAGCTGGGGTAGTTGGGTTGAAAATTTATGCAACAATTTACAGAAGCATTATTCAGAATTACATAATTAAAAAAAAAAAAAAAAAATTGTAGCAACGGGAGTTAAAACACCATCACAGGGTGTAGATTTTCTCGATTTTTTTAAAATGCCCATAATTTTTAAAATACATAATTTAGATTTTTAAAAATATTTTTCTGATAACACTTATTACTTTGCCTATCACCCGCTTTCGGCTTGACGTCGAGTTCTGGGACACCCTGTATATATATATAGGTGAACCGTGTGGTACCGCGAATTTCCAAGGGTTGAGTGAATATTTATGAAAATCTACTACGCCCACTACAGGCGGTAATCTACCGCTACTGGCCCGCTAAATGCGAAATCTGCTTGACCGACCGTAACCTAATGACTGATTGGCTACGCGTATACCTTCCCATGCGAATGGGCAGGTACCTATTCCCAACAGATGTTAGAGATGACGTAATAAACTATTGATTTATTGTAAAGCTACGACCACAACACAAGTTCTCGACAGCTTTAAACAACACAAAAAATATTTGGAAAGTAGAATTTCCACACTTGAAATGGAATTTTTTTTTCTATTTTATATTGTTTGAATAATTAATAATGTTTTCACTCCCGAGATCAAATTTGACAACTTTGATTTAATTAACATTTTTTAAATTATCAATTGTATTATTGAATCACATTCTTTGTTGCAACTCGTCCAGTTCAACATTCCTTGCCGTATACTCAAAAACAATGAATTTCTGTTCCTCAATCATCACTCTACTAATTATAGGTATCATTCTCCACTGTCCAGCATGTCGAGACTTGTTAACTCAAGACATGGTCTTGAAATTTTTGGTACCAGTCGATTTTTGTCATTCTTTACGACTCTACCAAAACCTTGACTGGACCTTGGCTTTGACTTAAATGTTCTTTCTAATGTTTATTTTGTCCTATTTTTGTCATTGCTACATTTAATATAATGTGTGTGCTGTTATTCCTCTGATGCACTTGTTTACCGTTTCGTGTATTTTTTTGTGATTTGACAATAGTCCGTTAGTTTACAAATAAATAAATAAAATGCCAATGAAAAGAAATCTACTCAAATAAACGTCTGCTACTTAATCCTCAACCAGGCGTAAATAATAATTATTGTTTCTAGCACTTTGATCCCTCTTAACCTTTTCCACTCTGTAGGCCACACATTCTGGCCCATACGATTTTGGTAGGCAGCTCTGTCGGCCAGAGGGTCTGGCCCGGCGCAAGTATAAGTTTAATCACCAATTTCTATGCACCTAAGTACATTCTACGAACTATTATTTCCGATAAGTAAAAAGAGTATTTTTTATATATCAAAAATATAACATTAATTTTTAATCAGAGTTGGTTCTAAAAAAAATGGTCAGAGTGGAAAAGGTTAATGTGCCGGGTGTACCTCCAACTTGCCACTACTCGGTTCGGTGTACGCTCAGTGTTTACCTCTCGGCTCTTATTTGCATTGCGCAATGATGAGGTACTGTTAATATCACAAATGTTGCAACAAGAAACGTCCGTCATGTTGCGGGTAAATTACCGTCGGAAAATTATGTAACGTGACCCTTAACGAAATTTCTTTCATTGCAAGTTTATGTAATATGTACATCGTTTTAAGTGGAAAATGTTACTTTCGCAATTATGGAAGACTTATTGCGATGTTATATATAATGTGATCCTTACCGGCTTTTTATCACTGCAAAGATGTGTAATATAACCCTTTCCAACATTTGTATCATTACAAAGTTATGTAATATGAACTTTTCCGACATTTTCGTCGTTTCAAAGTTATTTAATATAACCCTTTCTGACATTGTTATCATTGCGAAATTATATGTTGTGACCCTTTCCGATATTTAAACATTGCAAAGTTATGTTATATGACCCTTTCCGACATGTTTATCATTGAAATATTATCAAACACTACAAAGTTATGCTATTAGACTCTTTCCTACATTTCATCGTTGCAAAGTTATTTAATATGACCCTTTCCGACATTTAAACATTGCAAAGTTATGTTATATGACCCGTTCCGACATTTTTACCATTGAAAGATTATATTTGTGACCCTTGCCGATATTTTAATATTGCAAAGTTATGTTATATGAATCTTTCCGACATTTTAGTAATTGCAAAGTAATTTAATATGACCCTTTCCAACATTTTTATCGTTGAAAAAGCCTCATATTTCGTAACCCTGTTTTTTATGGGTTTTGTAAGTTTTCTTCCCATCTCCCACCTTTTCCTTTCAAACCGTCAAATCTTTTTTCCGAGTTCTGTTTTTCGAATCCGCTCCAGAAGTGTAACGACGTTTTGCGTGGGCACTGCTCGCGAATTTCACAAAAAATGTGTCTAAACCTGTTTTATAGCCTATAATAATGTTGTCTCATTCACTGACGTATTACCAAGTTGTACGTGCCTGTCTGTTTTATGTTGTACTTTGTACCGAAACGATGATTGATACAGGACTGTTTTTCGTTCGATGTAAGTCAGGTTTTCTGAGAAAATCATCTCAAAAGAAATCCACGTAGATCAAGCTGATCCGACACATATTATATTTTCGAAAAGTGGGGACTCAAAATCTCGTATTGATCAAAAGCCATAAGTTGCCATGTATTTAGCGAACATAAATTAGAAAATAAAACATGGACATCGATAGAAAAATATATTTATGTTAGGGTAGCAGAGTCGATTGAATCTTAGAATCCGTAATATTTTTACAAGAATTTGGTCGCTAAAGTGGAGGGCCGTTATGATAAGAGAACAAATATTTACACCTTTTGTAGAATTCAATAATTTCTTTAATTCTTTGGTGAATATTGTGACATTGGTTTGATATTGGCGAAGTGATTATAATAACGAGTTTATTTGCTGCGTATATCCTTGTGTGATAATTATATCAATAATTAGTATTATGATTTGCAGAGTTGCTCATGGAAACATTGCCGTAATTTAATTATTAACATAATGGCTTCCTCTTATTTATCGGTATGGTGCATTCCTGTAGGTATCAATTCTTAGATCAGCAAAGTCATAACTCCTCAGCCATCGGAAGGTCGAAGGAACCAAAGTGCAGTTCATGTACCGAAGTTCTAAGATCGCCCTTTCGAAGTATCAGGCCTTAGGAATTATTAGGAATAAACTCCAGCATGAATTAAGGTAGCAAAAACAACTCGTCTCTCCAGAAAATCTTACTATAAATTATTTGTTTTATTTAAGTTTGCTTTAAATGCAGTTGAAACTCTTATTTCGTAGCTAACCCGTACAATCTGAACGTACATTCTGTAGTATGATATTTGATACCTTGTGTATTTTTAATTACTTCATTCTTGACTGTTTAGTCATAGTTTAAAGTTAGTTTATAGCTTTGTAAAACGCTTTTGAGGTGATATTTTACAAGAAACGTAATACTCTGACCTCAAATTTTCGATTTTCTCGCCTTAATTGTGTTTCCCTACAATAATAGATCTGTCAAGACCAGATTCTTTGCTTTTGTTTAGTTTAATATATTTAAAACATAGAACATTAAAATAGGAAGGTAAATATTACAATAAAGTACCTACCCCGATAATTTAAAGAGTTTTACAAACCACAAACAACAAACATTAATCACCGCATTGCATTACAACAAACATAATGGAAAAGTTGCCTGCGATTTATTGCGTTTGATTGTTTATGAATAAACGTGCATGTAGTTTTTTTCGTCTGCGACCATGGTATTCGTAGTAAGTTTTCTTTATGTGTCGTGCTTTGTCGGTTTTATTTAAATTAATGAAATATTCCGATTACATTTTCTTTATACTGTAGAGTCCATTGATTACTTCATCGAATGAATTAAGTATAAATAATTTCCTCTGTGAGTACGTCTGACCGTACGAGTGTGAACTTTGCAAATTTGGAACTTACGTTAATTGAAATTATCAATTTTTATAAATAATCTCTTCAAATCATACCTACCTAATAAAGTACCTACCTTTAATGTATTTTAGCAGACATTTTTCTGTATTTGAAGTTGGTGGATTAAAGCAACTAATATTTTTCTTGGCAAGTCAATTTATATACATCCCGTGATTTGATCATGGGTAAAAACTAGTTGGGTATTGTTTTCGTCAGTTGGGGTCGTAGGTCGGGACAATGGGAACGCGTAATGAAATACGCATTCCCTTTTAAAGTAATGAAGAAATATTCTGGGTTAAATAAATGTGATATTGCAATCCAAACTAGGTTCATTCATTCGGAACGATAATGCATTTCTGTATAATGCAATAATTATAATGGTGCTAACGCGTTCAATTTATTTAACCAGTTTTTTAAACTGTGAACAAACACATGGTACTAGTTGCTACGCGAGTTTCAATTTTTTTTTCGGAATCTTTTTACATTGCCAATTTTTTGTTGTTGTTGTGTATTCAAATAAAACTTGAGAATTAAACCGTTTTTTCCAGAAGTTGTGCTACTTATTTATTTAATTATTCTAATAGCGACTTGATAACCCACAAATTATTTAAATAAACATGTTAATTTAAAAGACCAAAACGGGTTATTTTTGCGAATAAAAAATGCACAAATGAGCACATTCTAATTTTAGGAAACTTGACGGATATGCACAGCTGGCTAAGCAATGTTGTTATTATACTTAATACTTACATATATATTTATAATAGACTTGATTTCCTATAAAATAATAAAATGAAAATGATAGCAAAAAATTTACAACAAAATTTATTATCGCACTAAATGTAAAATTTTCTAATTTAGAAAACTTGTAGTTTTTTTAAAGTTTATTGTTTTTATAGTTATTGTACTGTATAAACAAATTCAATTGCTTAATTAAGTTCTCAATCGACGATTTTCCTCAACTAACTTTGATGATTTCATAGTAATAGTACTTAAATGTAAATTCAATTAATAAATAAAAAATTATGTTTAATTAATTATTAATTTACATTTTTGTTTCTTTTTTCATAATTTTTTTTTAACGTTATATTTCCCCCACCAGATGGCGGAAACGTCCCAAGTGGCCAACTTCTATTCGGGGAAGAACCTGTTCATCACGGGCGGTACTGGCTTCCTGGGCATCTGCCTCATCGAGAAGCTGCTCCGGAGCGTGCCTGACCTGGGCACCGTCTACCTGCTCATGCGGCCTAAGAAGGGCAAGCAGATCGAAGAGCGCCTGCACGAAATCTCCAAGAATATCGTAAGTAATTGTATGACACCATGTCAAAAGCTAATCAAAATACAATGAACGGGTCATTTACCATGAAATTTGAAGGGTAAAAAGATCGAAGAGCGCCTGCACGAGATCTCTAATAATATAATAAGTAATTACATGTCAACTGCTAATTAAAATACAAGGAGCGAGTCTTTTCCCATGAAATTTAAAGACAAAAATATTGAAAAGGGCTGCCTGCACGAGATATCCAAGAATATCATAAGTAATTGTATCTCAAAAGCTGATCAAAATACAACGAGCTTGTCTGTTCCCGTCATTTTATATTTTTGTATATGCTAAGGGTGGACCTTCTGTTCGAAATAACAAATAACTTTTCTATTTTTGTCACATTCCTAGTAGTAGTGTATTGGGATAATTACTGATAATCTTAAACTGCATAGTTTTGCCGTGCAGCTTTTTTCTTACCGATCATTTGAAAAATATGGAATAAACGATATATTTTTTCATCCTCCTGATTTCAGATCTTCGAGAAATACCTGGAGACCAACACCCCGGATGTGTTCAACAAGCTGGTGGCTGTGGCCGGCGAGATCGGGGAGGAGAACCTCGGCCTGAGCCCCGAAGACAGGGCCATGTTGAAGAAGAACGTCGATGTGGTGTTTCACTCGGCGGCCACCCTCGACTTCCAACAGAACCTGCGGCCCACCGTGCAGATCAACCTGCTGGGCACCAGGAGGGTCACTGAGCTGTGCAAGGAGATGGACAAGCTGAAGGTTATAATTAATATTTTTTTTTATAATCGTGGATCCACTGCTCGAACAATTCATTTTCACAGAAAATTTATGAAAGTCGCAAAAAGTGTCGCGTACAACCATTATCCTATAAATATCAGAATGCGGTGAAAAAAGGGTTAAGATCTAGGGGATGGTTTGGACGTGTAGTGTAGATCGACGGAGAAAAAGAGTGTCAGGAGAAGAGTGTCGCAAGTGGATAGAAGAAGTCAAAAATGCCTCAGGAAGACGTAATGCAAGCAAATTAAATGAGTACTTGACTCGAATCAGGCCAAGACTCTGTATCACAGAAGACTAAGCATGGGACAATGTATGAATGTGAATGTAGCAAGGAGTGTGTGCCAATATACAGATTTATTTATTTTTTATTTAAAGAGAAAACACAGTAATTCGTAAAAAATATATAAACATTCACTGGAGAATTCGCCTGCGTCCCACTATTTCTCACGGATTAATAAAATTTGTAGTGTTCCATTTTCTTGACTAGTTCTTTTTTTCTTCTTTATCAACCTTCTGGTGTAGGCTTCCCTAAAATGTCTCCAGTTATGTCGATTCTTTGCGGATCTAACCCAAAAGCTGGCAGCTCTCTTAAGGTCATCAGCCCATCACATCTGTTGGCGACCCTCTGTTACTTTTCCCAATCAAAGGTGCTATCAGATGATCTTGGAATACCAATGGTCATCTGTCATGCTACGTGCCCGTTTTACTAATAATTGTAAAATTTGTAGGTCCTGATCCACGTTTCCAGCGCTTTCGTCAGTTCTTTCCGCCTGTCTTGTGAGGAGATCCTGTATCCTGCTCCCGAGGAGGCGGAGAAAATCATCGGCCTGGCCAGTACTCTAACGGATGAGGCTCTGGAGGCTTTGGAACCTTCGTGAGTAAAGATTGCCAATCAGTCTAGTCTCGTTCAATGGAAGCAATCTTCCCAACAAGCCTTCCATTGATATGCTCGGTGTAATCTTAAGCCACCAGCTCAGGCACGGGGGCTCCTTCGAAATCATAATTAAGTTAGCCTCTAAGAAAGGTGGGTACTGTCCAGGGCCCACAGATACTATATTAGTACACAACTGCCAACCCTGTACAAATTGCACACCCACCTTTGGTCTTGAGTCCTAGAATCTTGGCTGAAGGAAGCTCGAGGCTGAATGAAGCGGAGCAGAGGAATGTGAAGGAGAAAAGAAAGGTTTTGAAGTACCTGACTATTTAGGTTTGTCTGATAAACAAAGCCATTTATATCAACCTTTGAATTCTGAATGCTGGTATCTCATCAAGGTGATACTCCACTCTGGAATGTGGTGCGTGGTGCAAATAAATACACAAGATTTTTATCTTACCTAATTTTTTTATCCATAAAACCATGCCAGGTTTTGACACACAACCTTCGGGAACGGTCAGTAGCTGAGTGGAGAGACTCGTCGGATTCCCGCCCGGGCGTCGTGCGTTCATTTCCTCTGCTGGCTAAGTCCTCCACCATTGCACAAGCTACATCTTCCGCTTCTTATGATGGCAGTAGGAGTTTTTCAAATATTGTCAGGTTATTCGTCACCCGGGAATGTTTGTCTTTCTTTTTAAATAAAAAACATTTTTTCTAATGCAGGTCGTCCTGATGCTCGCTAAGCCACTTTCACTAATTTTATCTGATGTCTAATTCTAACGATGTTTCTACATAATTCAAAATAACTAGTACCCGACTAATAACCATCTTGCACCTTGCAGCCTACTGAAGGAACACCCCAACACCTACACCTTTACCAAGCACCTGGCGGAGCACGAGGTGGCCAAGTGCGCCGATCTCTTCCCCTGCACCATCGTACGCCCCAGCATGAGTAAGTTCATTTCTTCTAAACACATTACAGAACCTAAGGAAATAACTATCTGACATAGAGATTCAATAAAAGAACCAACTAAAATTGCTCACATTTTCAACAACTACTTTGCTAAAGTCGGAGAGAATTTAGCTAAACAAATTACTCCCAACCTAGCCCAAAATAAAATAAATATACCAACACAAACATACCCAACTATTTTCAAAAATTTTGAAAAATGCACCGACGTAGAAATAGAAAAAAATAATAATGAGCTTGCGAGGGTCTGCGAGCCCTGGTTTCGACCATATTACAGTTAACTTATTAAAACAAATGAAACATCTATTATCAAAGCCAATTTCACACATCATTAATAACAGCATTCAACAAGGAATTTTCCCAAAAAATTACAAAAACACAATAATTACCCCAATATTCAAATCAGGAATTACAACTGATATTTCAAACTACCGCCCTATTTCTATTGTATCAAACATAGCAAAAATATTTGAAAAAGTCGTTAAGTCTCAATTAACTAAATACATCTCATCAAATAAAATTATAAGTGATAACCAATTCGGTTTCCGAGAAAAACTAAGCACCTAGGATGCAATCGCGAAATTAACCTCAATAATATATAATGCTCTTGACTCGGGAAATAAATGTTGTATATTCATAGACTTAAGAAGAGCATTTGATAGTATATGTCATAGGAAGCTAATCAAAAAATTAGAAAGTATAGGTATTCAAGGAACAGTTATAGAATGGTTCAATAGTTATCTTTTTGAGCGTCACCAACACGTAAAAATTAACGATCATTTTAGCCAACCCATTTTTTCAAAATTTGGAATCCCTCAAGGAACAGTCTTAGGCCCTATCCTATTTATCATTTATGTAAATGAAATGCTTTCAATTCCGAAAATAGGAAAAATTATTTCCTTTGCGGATGACACAGTCTTAATTCTAGAAGAAAACACATGAGAAGAAGCGTATCGAAGTGCAAACGTAGAAATAAACAAACTTAAGAAATGGCTTGACGATAATTATCTATCCTTAAACTCGGACAAAACTTACTTTATGACTTTTACACCATCTGACAAAAACATTCTAACGGTACATCCCAATATAATATAATATGCTGACAGTTAAACAGATGCTGACATTGAAAACATTGATGTTTATACATAAAATGAAGAACAACTTGTTACCAGAGTATTTTTCTGACAAAATTATCTACAATGTTGATATTCACAAGTATAATACAAGGGCATGCAAAGAAATTAGACTACCAGAAAAGAATAAAGCCAACACCCAAAACAGCTTACTATATAAAGGAATGAAATCGTATAACGCGCTGCCGGAAACCATCAAAATTATGCCTATCAATAATTTTAAAAAAGCCTGTAAAAATTATTTAAAATGCATGTAAACCAAAATAATAAGTAGTGTTTAAGTTAAAATATTATTAGTCAAAAAGAAAATAATTAGATACTTGTAAACTTAAATGTACAACTATGTAATATAAAAAAAATATTATTATCCATAACTCTTGTAAAAATTTACCTGAAAATTGCAAATCTTATAATTGCTCTACACTGACTAAAAAGGGACATATCAAATATCTAGGTATTACAATAGACCATCATATTAATTGGATTAAGCACATTACACAAACTATAAAAAGAATACGTAAACTATATTACATTTTCCTAAAATTAAGAACCATTTTACAAAAACCTTTATTACTAAAAACTTACTACGCACTGGTCCAATCAATTCTGCAATACGGAATAAGAGGCTGGGGGGGTGCGTATAAAACTAATTTAGCTCCACTTGAAATAGTACAAAGAAGACTAATAAAAATAATCCTAAAAAAGCCATTAGATTACTCTACTGACGAATTATTTACAGAATTCAAAGTTTTAGATTTGAAAAAAATATTTATAAAAAATGCATTACTTCAAATCCAAAAAGAAAAAAGAAATTTGGATTCAGTGAGCACCAGACCAAGAACATTCGGCCAAATAATTACCCCGAAACTCAACACAACAACAGCTCAACATCACTATTCCTACTCAGCAATTAAGATTTTCAACAAACTTCCCAAAGACATAATAGATGTAAACAACTCATTTTATATTCACTTTTTAATCATAAAAAATAATATTCAAGAAACCCATGATAGTACTCCCTCCCTAAGCACAAGAATTTTCTTTATTAGGGAGGTATTTATCATTTTCAACTAGAACATTGTACATAGTATATAAACTGAATTAATGACACTTTGATGTTTTTAAGTAGGGGTTGAACATTAAATATATTTATGTACACATTTCGTACACTCCCAAATAAAGTTTTTAGTTATTCCACCACCTAAAGGGCACTTAACGGTGTTACTTGTTTAGGTGGTACATAATTGTTTCTCCGTGGAATATCTGTTTCAATTTTAATCTACAATCCATAAGAATTTACTTGAGCAAAAATAATGCGATAAATTTCGAAGTACCGTAATAAAAACTACAATTCTTACCATATGGAGGTGCTAAACATATTGACAAAGATCAAAAGTAGTAAGAAGTAATCAAAGAGCAATGAAGCATCCCTTATTATGCCCAAGGTATATAACTGTTTATAAAGATATTAAATCAATTGTCGTTGAAACCCACACAGTCTACATACTCTTATATCCATTGTGTTTATCTCCCATGTTTCTTTGACAGTAGCCCAGTCCCTTTAATAAAGTTCACTAGGGTTGTCATCGGGTGCTTTGGTCCCACAACGTGATCTTCAACTACCGAGGCAACCTTCTTCCCATCAGGCTGGGACAGAAGAAACCATAAATGAATGGATATACATGTATTCATCCTCTTCACATTTCTCACAAATGTTGGTGCTTTCTACTCCCAGCAGCTGCATGTGTCCCGAGATAGCAGTATGTTGTTAAGATCTACGATAATTGCCTGCTCTCCTACTTTCCCAGATTCCTTACAATTCATGGATTTCACCCGCCTTTCAATATGAAGCTTAGTGCGACCGACACCATGCCTATAAGCATCCCTCAGACTGCATTTTTCTAAAAATCAGTTTGTCTAATGTGTCTTTACAATATCCTCTTTTACCAGTTACCGCAGCCTGGAAAGAGCCCGTGCCTGGTTGGACCATCTCCAAGAATGGTCCCCAGGGCTTCCTGATGGGTGCCAGCAAGGGTGTGGTGCGGCGCCTGCCCGTGGCCAAGGGGCTGATCAGCGACTACATCCCAGTGGACGTGGTGGTCAACGAGCTCCTAGTGGCGGGGTATAGAGCCGCCACTGACAAGTTAGTACAACATTATCTTCTTTTTGTTGTTGTGTTTCGTCTCCTAGTGGAGTCTATCCTGATCTAGTTCCTGAAGTTCTACAACAATGGCAATTACTTTCTTACTCATCAATTGATTTGTAAATGGTCTACATAGCTCCTGACAGTACATAGGCCATAGGTCCACTATGCTATCTTCCAGGGTTGTCATTGGTTGTTTAACAATGTCTCCTGGTTCCACAATGTGGTTTCCTTGGTATCTTTTTTTCTTTCTTCTTCCTCCGGGAACCGTAAAGCCACCGGGACAATCTAACCAGGACAAGAATATCGACCATCTCTAATGAACATTTCGCTTTGCTGACTTGGCTCGATCACGTTTTCTTTACTAGGCTAGTAAACCTTGAAAAAATGATGTTTCAAGAAATAAAATGGCTGAAATATGCGCTAATGATGAAAAAGGACTCAACTATACAATATTGACCAAAAAGGCTCAAATGCGCATGTGCAAATGTACTATGTACATAATCTGATGTCTAGTGATGAGAGATGAAGCAGTACAATCAGAAAGGCTAATAGGTTACTTGCAATCATGCGTGCCTCTTTTAACCAGTAACCTACAGTCAATATTAATTACCTTTTCCATCGCCCTGGTGAAATCTGCAGATACCCATTTTATATTTTTGTAACAGTGTACATATTCAATTTACAATCACAATGAATTATTTTGTGTTTTCAGAGGCCCCCTCAGCATCTACCACTGCACCTCGTCCACCGTGCGCCCCTTTGTGTGGGCCAGTGTAGAGACTAAGGTCAACGAGTTCCTGCACAAGTATCCGCTAAGGAGTGCCGTGTGGTGAGAAACTAACCTACTGTACAATCTAATCATCTTCTTCCCCTTGTTCTATTCGGGGCGGGGAGCCATGGGTTCGATAAGGCGCCGCCAGGCGTCCCTGTTCTGGGCTACTTCAGTGGCCTCCGTCCGTTGCAAGCCCAGCCTCTGGAGATGATATTTGTAGTATCTATCCAAAAAGCTATAACACACAATAAGATGTGTAAAGAGCCCGTGAGGTGATTTGAACACTCAATGACGTTGTATAAAGTTGATCAATCATTATAAAGTGGAGAAATAAACCATGAATAATACATTATTGCATTATTGGAAAAAAACTATGCCAGTTTTAAGTGTACCCCTGGGCAAAAATTGTACACTGATGTTGTACCTTTGAGCTACATTGTAACATGGCTATCACTCAGTTTGATTGGTGAAAATAAAGTAGAGTGGTAGATACCCTCACATCGCCCTGGTGAAAGACTATCATTCAGAATTGAAACATTACTTTATCCGTCTCTAGAGACCAGACCTTAATAACCAAGTAATTATCAACCTTCCTCTTCCTCATCTCCTTTCTCTCCCCACCCCCTTATCTTTTAACTTACGCCTGTCTCGACACAGGAATCTCCTAGTGAGACATACATCAATCAAACCCATGTTTTATATTTCAACAAGAAAAATAAATAAAAAAACTTTACATTGATCGATTTTACAGATATTGACCCGTGAGAATCATAATTTAAGACTTGTATTGTATTGCCAGGTATCCCCACCTGAAGTTTGTGGGCTCCATCTGGCTGTTCAAGCTGTCGGCCATCTTTGTTCACTTCATTCCCGCCTATATCCTGGACTTTGTCACCAAATTATCTGGAGGAAGACCTATGTAAGTTGAATTACTTTTAATTGTGTATGTGAAAAAAAAAAGGGTATGAATAAAACGTCTAGTACCCCTTACTCAAATAATATTGGGTTATATTAAAGCAAACAATACCTTTCAGTGTTTGAAAAACACAATATGGACAAGAAAGGTTGAGTTTACTCATTTTGTTAAGAGCTTTTTCATCCCCTTCTTTCTTTACACCCAGAATTTTTACTCCAACCGGTCTATTATGTATTTATAATTTATTTTAGTTGAACTTCCTGGCCTGAGGTTGAAAAATGAAAAATATGAGACACAATAATGATCAATCTTTGTGATGTCAGAGCTGACGCAGTTTTTTTGCTGCTTCGGACAAACGCACAGATTTTGGCTATATAGTGGATTTTTACTTTTGCCTTTCAAGGTAGTTCTAGCCAGAGTCAGAATGCAGCACATAGTACTTTTGTTGTATCCATTTCAAAGCTTTCAGTATTTGTGAAACTCAACGAACACCCGTTTACAGTGATGTCGGCTTCATGAGAACGGGTCGTTTCTCTGACTCGTTTTTGTCCGGGCCTCTTCAAGGCTCATTAACAAATCGTTTCATACAGCCCCTTCTTTTACCTTTAAAAAATATTGTAATTGCTTTATTAAATTTCCAGATTGGTTCGCCTCCACACCAACGTGAACAACTCCCTGGTTCGCCTCAACCGGTTCATCTTCACGGAGTGGAAGTTCCACAACCCCAAGACCATGGAACTGAACAAAACCCTGAATGACACAGACAAAATCAAGTATCAGATTGACATCTCCACTTTGCAGGTACCGCCATTTTCTGTTCACTTATTTATTCATTAATCTAACTATCCGAAATGTTGTTAGCATTGAACCCGCCAATCTTCATAGAACGGTTGCAGAAGAGGTGGCTTGGACATGTAGATACCAAGTTCGGAGAGTGCCTTCGGAGTGTCAGGTCTTAAAGCCTGGAGTAGACTACCACATGATCTGAGAATAATAAAAGACTCGACAGAGTTCAGAGCTAAACTCAAAACTCATCTTTCCAGAAAATCATATCCATAAACAACAGAATTGCCATAATTTACACAGCTAGGCTAACACGCATCTAAACTCACCGGTATAATAATATCTTTTTGTGCAATGATCCGCAATCCTCAATCCCCGATCTACTGCAAAACAAAAAGTTCAACAATTTTTCACAGCCTGCGATAAATGTATTATAAATAACTAATGTGTAAATGTCAATAAGGTAATTTTAGCTATAGCTTCAGGTATTTAGACAGTTTTATGGTAAATTTAGCTGTAGATTTTAAGTTTAGTAAACCGCCCTTGAGGTGATATTTCACAAAAATGGCGCTATATAAATTAGCCAAGTATTTTTTTATTGTTTTTTATAATAATATTTAGATAATTTGTATAGCGCCATTTTTATGAAAAATCACCTCAAGGGCGCTGTTCAATTGAATTAATTTTTATATTATTTTTAAATTTTTTTTTTTACAATAACTCCACACAGGAGGCCTTGAGGAAAACAATTTCCCTCAGGGCCTATGTCATCTTTAGGGATGCTGTGTGGAGGGTTTTTTTGAGGAAAGGAAGGAGTGAACTTGGGTCTTGAAGAGGCCTATGTTGAAGGAGGGAGGAAACACAGAGGCCGGCAAATCGCTCCATAGCCGAAGCTGTTGAACATAAGAACGAAGTCGTAAAAGCGACCCGCTCTCATGTATTGAATGTCAACCGTGTACAAATGTTGGGGCGGCGCTTGGCGAAGTTTCCCGACTTTATTAGTAGTAAGATAATAATCGGTAGTCAGTTGAAAATGCCTCTGCTGGAGTTGCTTTTTCAACTTTCGTCTTCCCCCTAGAATTACTGCTAGTATTTTATGCAGGAATCGTTTTTTTGGCGTTCTAATAATAATAATAATACTAGGTTTTATTTTTAATAGTTTTTGTGTTCAATTTGTAGAACTCCATTTAAATTTTTTTATATAATTCAATTGAATTAAATTTAAATTTATTATTATTGAGTTCTGCTATTTTAAGTTTTTTGTTTTTAGTGACAGTTATTTCGGCGTTTAAGGCCATTATCAAACTGACAGTTTGATAAATTTAACGCCGAAACAGCTGTCACTAAAAACAAAAAACTTTAACTAACAGAACTCAATAATATTAATATTAAATTTAATTCAATTGAATTATATAAAAAAATTAAAATGGAGTTCTACAAATTGAACACAAAAACTATTAAAAATAAAACCTAGTATTATTATTATTATTAGAACGCCAAAAAAACGATTCCTGCATAAAATACTAGCAGTAATTCTAGGGGGAAGACGAAAGTTGAAAAAAGCAACTCCAGCAGAGGCTGGGCTTACAATGAACCTAAACAACTGATGTAGCCCAGAACAGACTAGCGGTGCCTTGTCAAAGCGAATAGAACAAGGGGAAGTAGATGAGATGATATTTATTAACGCCGCTTGCAGGCTTTTACTTGAGATCCTTACTTCAGTGTTTTAATATTGGCATTGTTAATTCCAGTGGGAGGACTACTTCAACGACCTGACGCAGGGAGTGAGGAGGTATTTGAGCAATGAGCCCATCAGCACTCTGAAGGCTGGACTCAAGAGGGACGGAGTGTGAGTATTCAGATACATTTAATACCATTATAACTATCGAATCTCAATGTTAATGACCGCTTTTATCAACCTATATTGAGCGAACGCTTATGATGTATTATAGCCTTCTTTATTTCATGTACCTATTCAATTGTTATCATCCTACTGCATTCTGTGAAATAGGTTTGGGTATTATTGCGATCAGATTCTATATTTTTTTACAATGATTCTGATATTAAATACTAGGTACATACGAGGGTAATTTGAAAAGTTTCTGGCCTTATCGACATAAAGTAACTGTAGAAAAAAAATCTTTCGCCGTCCGATAGATGGCCTTGAAATATGTGAACCGCGAAAATTTTAAGTCATTCTGATCATCACTTTGTCTATGGCACTCTTTCAAAGTTGACAGCTGACATTGTCTGTCACCAATGGAGAAAATTGAGTATCGCCCAGTGATGAAATTTCTTCATTTAAAAGGGAAAACGACTCGGGAAATAAAAGATGAGTTAGACTCTGTATACGGTGAAGCCTCGCCTTCATTTACAATGGTCCAACATTGGGTGGCAGAGTACAAACGTGGTCGTACAAGCATTTTAGACGAGGAATTTCCCAGGCGCCCGAAAATCGCTACAACTGACGAAATGGTCGATTTAGTGCATCAAACTGTGATGGAATATCATCGATTGACTGTTGAGGTTATTGCTGAGGCTTGTGGGAGGATATCATCTGAACGAGTGCACAAGATTTTACATCAAGATTTTAGATATGAGAATAATATCCGCGTGCTGGCTGCCGCGTTTGTTGACGATCGACCAAAAGCAGATACGGACAGAGATGTCGTGCAAATGTCTTAGTCTGTATCAAAAAATCCAGCAAAATTTTTGCGGCGAATGATAACCGTCGATGAAACCTGGGTTCACCACCATACGCCCGAGACCAAACAGCAGTCAATGCAGTGGATTGCGGTGGGGAAACCAACTCCAAAGCAGGCAAAGGTCGTTCTCTATGCAGGAAAAGTGATGGCGACAGTTTTTTGGGATAGCCGTGGAATAATTCTTATCGATTACCTTGCAAAGGGTGAAACAATCAACGCATAATACTATGCTGCATCGCTGTATAAATTGAAAAAAAACTGGATAAACTGAAGGCCACAATTAAGAAAAAACGGCCACAATTGGCCAAGAACAAAATCCTGTTTCACCAAGATAATGCTCGGGGTCACAATGTCAAAATTGAACGAATTGAAGTTTGAATTGCTTTCGCACCCACCCTATTCGCCAGACCTAGCTCCCAGCGACTTTTTCCTGTTTTATAATTTGAAAAAAATTCTCGGGGGAAAAAAATATAAGTCAAATGCTTAGGTGGAAAACGCTGTAAAACAGTATTTTTTAGGTTTAGACAATCATTTTTTTTTCTGATGGTTTAAAACGATGGGAGAAACGTTGGACCAAATGTATCTTGTGGCAGGGAGACTATGTCAAGAAATACATTTTGTTTTGCTTCGAAATATGTGTTTTTTTTTAAAAGGCCGGAAACTTTTCAAATTACCCTCGTACATAATTAGTTACTGCCTGGTTTCGTCATAATTTTGACAGAACATTGAGCCGTTAGCATCAGATCAGCCACTAAGACCATAGCATCTAGGTCTTATCATTTGGTTTGGGCATCTAAAACCCCCAGAGTCAAAAGTTTATTATAATTTAGCTTCCATTTAAAGTAAAAATTGATTAATGCATTCACAGATTTTCTGCTTTATAGCTAAGATTGTTTTTCCAGGTTGAGAATACTCCACACGCTGCTGCAGACCGCCATCTACTTGTCCGTGTGGACATTTGTGGCCATGTACTTCGACACCCCGTTCAGGAAGTGTGCGTGGGTTCTCCCCGTAGCCTATGTTTTATTCGGATACTTCTAAATCACCCACTTTCTAGGCGGGCTATAGTCGGATGTCTGCCTAAAATGATAAGATTTTAGTGTTGTGTAAAACTGTTTAGTTTAGGGAAATTTAAAAAAAATCTCACCATCAGTTACATTGTATACGCTGATAAACTGAGTACACAATTAATATAATTGGTATAAATTTAAAACGGATACGTGACAGGAAAACGCCATTATTCCTCGTCAAAATCAATCATTCATAAATGTAGTTAGAAGATTAACTGAAAAGTGTGCCTACAGGCCAATAGAAATTTTGTATTCCTTCCGAAGGATTTTTTATTTACAAAACCACATTTGAAGCTTCAGTTGCTGAATATTTCACTTCTTGAAATGATTTTTTTAATGTTGATACTTCATCGTGTTTTTTTTTTAAATAGGGCGGCCAAGCAGGCAGGCCTGTGAAAGATGCTTTCAGTGTTGCTCTAGTGAGGCTACCATTCAGTTGATGGCTTGGAATGTTTTTTTTTTTTTTTTTTTTTACCTACGTTTAGTTCACAACTTTCTCCTGCCTCACTTTTCTTTGGGTTTACAACATTCCCCAGAATGCGGATGGCATAGTTCCACTGGCTCTGGGCAGAATTTTTGTGCCGTATCACATACAAAACGTTCCATTTTAACGATGGGAGAGTGAAACATAAATGTACACTGATATATCTTTATTAGGTTTCTAGGCAAAATCACTAAAATAATCTCAAGTCTCATTTTCAGGAATATCGTCTGTTATAGATTTAGACATAGTCAGTATTGAAACATTATGTATATCTAAACGTTCATACAACTGTCAAAATTAAGAATTGCGTATTATCTTTTACATGTTTTATGTTACACTTTTTTATGTTTACATTCCATACCTTCCCAATCCATTACATTCATTTAAAGAAATCGCACTGTTTTCGAAGAGTATTTTTTGTACATAGGTTATTAATTATTGTTGTTAAAATTATTATTTAACGTTTTTTCATATATTCTTTAAAGGGTTGAATTTTTTTATTAGACTAGTCTTAGTATTCTTTTATGACCAAAATATTTTATTCTTTCCAAATGATCTTAACCAATTAGCCGCTGCGCGCATACATATATGCGCGAATAAACCGCGCCCCAACATATACATACATGGAAGTTTTAATTTTCATAGACAATGTACGAATGCCACAAAAGTGCCATCACACATCATCAGGAATGCGGCGAAAAGGTTAAGTGTAATTTTTCGATTTCGAATTTGGATCATAAAAAGTTATACAGCACATACGATTATATTTAAGTCCTTTATATTATGGTCTTAATTTTAAATAGGTCATTTCATTTGGTATTTGTAATAAATATTATTTTTAAATAACTTTTTTTGTTCCTTGATGTTATAAATGTGACTTCTTTTCTTAACCACAAACAGAAAAATCTTCGTAAATCTGAAAAAGGGGGGTTGGGTCGTTTCAAACTGACTGTCTTATTGTTAGGCTTGCCAGCTGATCACAATTTATGCAAAAGCTGAAACGAACCGAGAATCGGCGTATAACGGGGACCGTTCAAATAAAAAAAATGGCACTTATCATTGATTTGATGGCCACCGAATGTGACGAGAGTTTGAAACACTCTGGGCCTTAGAAATTCTGCAGTGAATCGAGCATGGCCAATAATGATAACCTATTGTACTAAAATGTCTTTTATCTTTCTGGCTAGTTGGTACTTCATCTGATTTATGAGCAGATAATGAAATATCAGTGAAGACTGACACCATAGCAGCATCGATCCCCCTGCCTGCTGGTATATCAGCAAGAAACTCAGCAGGCGAGGAACACTCATTCACGGTTGATGTCTGCAGCATGAGATTGGCCCATTTCTCATTCTCAAACAACGGAACTCGTAAGGAACGAGCTACCTCCATCTGTCTTTCCTCCCTTATTTAATCAGGCCTCTCGAATGTTGAATAATTTACTCACTAAAAAGGGATATCTTGATTACTAGACTTGATTTTCAAACGACAAACAACATTATCTTCCCGTTAGGTGTACGGCGGTTAACATTCTTCAGTGACCCCATCTCTGTTGGGTCCTGTTAGCGTTGCAGTCATTTAAAATGTTGGACATACGATTTGTGATATAACCAAGAAAAAGACATTGTCAGATTAAACAATTTTACTGTTTACTGTACACACATAAATGCCTGCTTCATCTTAAGAACATAACAGTAGTAGTCTCTCAACGTAAAATAAACATATGGAAATCAAAATTTAGCATTCGCACCCGGTGATAATATATAAAAAATATCTTAAAGACCGCTTTCCTTCCGCACACGCACGCATACTTAATACAGATATAATATTCATATTGTTGATAAACACGGTCAAAGATTTCTTAATACCGCCTAAGCGACGGATAAACATTTTATCAGGTTGTACAATTCTTTTTTTACAATTTTGAGGCTGAATTATTAATTGGATGATATAAATTTATAATACCAGAAGTACGTAGGAATCCAAGCGATTCAACCAGAAGTTTGAGCAAAGGCTATACATTGCCAAGGTCACAATGCTCGTTTCAACGGCTAATGAACAGATATATTTGAAATTCCCCAAGATTTCAATTCCTTTAATGACTGATTTCAACAATTCAATGGCGGTATTAAAAAATCGTCGACGTTATATAGTATCCCATCTTAATAGACTAGGTGTATAGATAATGTTAACCTATGGCAGATGTTATTAACTCGGCAACATCGGGGTTCGGGGAACGTGTGGTCAGTTGCATGGTAACCCCGTCACTTAGTGCCAGCCTGGCACGCACCAGGATGTCCAGATTCCCTCGGAAGAAACCTGCGCACAGCAAAGTGTGAACTGAGGCGCCGTCCGCCACTCGCTCCGAACCTTCGGCGGGCATTAAACCGAGGAATGTCAAGATGTTCTTAACGGCTTCTTGCAACGTGGGTACGGTCGTCAGTGCGTAAGTATCTTCCACCTCTACGTAACCTTCTGCTTTTGAGTTTTCCCAGACGGCGTTGAAGTTGACTTTCTTGACTCTTTGAATTTGGTCACTCAATACAACTTCCAAATCCTCTACCATGTATTCGTCCGAGTAACCTTCTTCAGAATCTGGGACACCGGTGGTCGGATCACAGTCTTTGACTACGAACTTCAGAGTGACACCAAAGGAGCCTACACTCGATCCTAGATCTTCGGGGAATTGCAAAATAGAAAAGACGGTTCCCTTCTGATTGTATGGCAGCTTCTCGCAAGACACTTCTCTCAATAGCCTGTAGCCTTCGGGAATATCGAGACGAACTTGAACGTTCTCTAGTAGCTGGTCGCTCATTGTGTTCATGCAGTCGAATTGCAGGATCAGGTGCTGGGCGTAGATGTGTTTGATACATTTGACCGTGTACTCTGTTTCTGATTCGGTCAAATGTACCGGTTCGGACGTCTTGAATAAGACACCGCAGGTTGCGATGCCGGGTATGGAGTTGAGTTTCTCCGCGTAAGCTTCTTCTTTGGATACCTGTTGGGGTTTAGGCAGATTATTGGAGGTGATCACCATTCCCTCGATGGAATTCTTATGCTGGGCTTCTTCTGCGAGTGATTTGGGAGTTGCAATCGGAACAGTCTTCAAGTCGAATGGGATATTAATATCATTTGTTATGTGTTCCTTCAACGCCCGCTCCAAGGCAGGGATAGACAACTGCGGGATCTCCACAATGTAATTATTGATCAAAGACTTATCTTCATGTTCAAGGATACTGCTATAGTACGTAGCACGGTCTCTAACCTCGTCATCGGTGTCCATTTGACAACGCGCTAACAGCACTCTGATGTTTGGCAGCAAATCTGGACAAGCCGCTCCGAACTGAGACATGGCGGCCACCGCTGCAGCGCGAACTGTGGCATTCTCCAAGATGACGCGGTTATAGATGAACCTTATATACCTGGAAGGCTGCTTGGTGCGCGGTCCTTCCTTGCCCAGCAGGTGCAAGATCCTCACGGCCAGGGAAGTGTGTTCACAATCCTCGATAAACTCGCACAGGTGGGCCAAACCTGTTTCTTTAGCCTCACTATTTTCTTCAATGATTGTAATAATGGTGTCAACGATGGAAGCTTTGTACTCCAGGCCGCCTTCATCCCGCAGCATTCCGGACAGGAAACTCATCAGAACGGAATGTTTCCGCGGGAATTTAAGGCACAATAGAGTAATTGCTTGGGCGACCACGATTTTGAATTCGTCGGATATCTCCGAGACGAAGGTCGCAATCTGTTTCATGAGTCGATCTACGGAGCTTTCAGCGCCCGTTTTGAGCAGGGTGGTGATGGCGAGGGTGGCGATTGATCTGTTGGAATCGGTGATGAGGTTTTCCAGGTCGAGATTACAGGCAGTGACGACAGCCGGGTGAGTCATGGCGACCTTGTTGAGAGTGCGAACGGCTGCGAAGCGCAAGGTGGGTTTGGGGGAACCGCAGAACAACTGGAGGACGCTGACGGCCGGAGCCAGCTCGCGGGAAGTGTTCCTCTTGAGATTGACGAGGGCGTGCGCCGCCTCGTAGATGACCATGTCTGACTTGTGGCGGAGACACGACTCGATGAACTCAAACAGCTGCGTGTTGACGGGTCCTCCTGGAAAGTAAATAATCATATCAAACCCACAACAATGCATGGAAAAAAGTCAAACTTTTCCTCACATAAACCTAAAGTTTAGTTTTGACAAAATTAGTATTCAGAAATAATAATGTATGTTTACATATTTGTCGAGTACACCAAAGAAAAGATAGTTTCACCAGGAAAAAATACCGATAGACACATACTAATCACTGTAAGAATATGTAGTGTATAGAAACTAAATAATTTGCTTACATTTGGCTTATATCAATCAACACTCAGTGTTACTTTTGTAAACACAATTATTCTATACTAGAATAACAGAAAACTATTTTGTATTGCAAGATTTCATAAGTTGATTTTTTAATAGATGTAATGCGATATTTATTCAAAAATACAAAATCATTTAGGCAATGAATAATATAAAAATATTGTTAAAATAAATTGAACATATTAGAGAATCACATGAGAAAATATGAACTCCGAGACCTTCCTCTCTCCGGTCTAATCATTGAGCTTTAGAAGCAAGATATAGTTCTGCAAGTGGTGAATAGATTACATTAGTTTTTAACAATTCCTAATGCGTTCATGAAAGCACTGTATAAATTATCCAATTATTATTTTGTTCGATATAACACGGTCAATTGCAATATGTACCATAATTGTCTTCCTCCTCGATCAGTTCGCACGCCATCCGGATCAACATGCACAGTGCGTAGGGAGAGCGCAGGCTGGCGTGCGTCAGTTTCCCCACCAGCTTGGTGACGGCAAGACGGTCGGAACGACGCCCGTGATAGAGCACACCCAGAGCGTGGTATTGCACCATAATGTTGTCTGAGTTCAGGGCCTCCTGTAATTACAATATAGGAATGTTCAATATATGACGACCTCCATGGCAAACTGGTAATCTCCTTGGTTCCGGACCTAGATGTTGCAGGGTCAAAACCCGGCGTGGGCAAATAAAATTTTATTAAAATAATGTGCTTTATTTTCTTTCGCACATAATATATTAAAGTGTCACATTTGCACTATGTTCCAGATTTGTAGATGCTGTCAGTATTGCCCTGGTGAAAAGTCATAGAATCGAAAAATTGCTTAATTTTTCATGAGTAAAAACTAGTATATAATATTGTTTAAATAAATGTGAAATAACACATATTAGTTAATAAAAATTATTTGCGCATGCCGGGATTTGAACCTGCAGCCTCTGAATGAATTTGCATTATTTATGTATTCTTGCAGATTAATTACAACTGGATTAAAAAAATATTATTTCAAGTGTTTAAAAAAACAGTAACCATACTCTATATTAAAAATTAAAAGATTACAGTAAAATAATGTTTATTTTTCCTTGTTAAATTAGTAATCTTTCAAGTAACTTGTATCGTCCGAACAGCTTATTGAAACAGCCATAAAGATAAGACCTGTCATTAACAATACTTCCGATTATTGGTTTTCAGCCATGTTGGATTTTTCACATAAAGCTTTGTGTGAAGTACTGTTTTCGCAGTGTATAGTATTGAGATGACCTCTGTGGAAGAGCGGTTAAGATCTTCGGCTACGAATCCTGAGGTCGCGGATTTAAATGCCGACATGTACAAATATTTTTTTTATTAATTAAAGTTTTATTTCACATTAAATTAATATATAGTATATTTGCGGCACGTTCCAGAGTGCCCTGGTGAAAGACCGTCATTCAGATTCGAAACGTTTTCACTCCTGTCAGCCTCACAACATACCCCAATTGGGGATGCCATATTCCCCCTGGCTCCCGGATGTTGGGACTCTTGTGCGGTATTCACATAAAATATATATCACTTCCTGCAAACACTTTGAAATGAGGGCATTAATATACAATAACATTACATGACCTAAAAATCTTATTGAATGATGTACTAACCAAACAATACCCTTCATAACAGATGTGGAGCTATTGCAAGTTTACGCAATTATAATACTTAAATCAATGTCAACAAAAAAAATTTGATCAAACATTTTTTCACCAGTTCAGAAATTCATGAAACTGACATACTTAGCTGTTAGACCTGTACATTTTCGTCGCTAGTGTAATTGCCATTGAACAAAACAGATATCTAATTTTTACTGATAATGTCAATAATTCTTATGAAAAACCTTTTATATATAATTGTGACAAGTGTAATTGCACACTCAGCTGCCGTAGGTGTAAAATGTATATATGTAAGTGAATTGTATTACAAACTAGACAAATAAAAACGAAATTAATGCAAAATTAAATTATAGAGATCAAATTGACATTTAACAAGTCATTGTGTCGGTAACCTTTCACATTGTGATATTTACCTAATTAGTGGCACAGCTAAACTTATCCGGGCTATCAAATGCAGTAATTATGTGAATAATCAGGTTGAACCTACCTGAGCTTCATTTGCCCACCGTCTGACGAGATCATTGGACGTGGAAGTGAGGTGCAAAGCCGAAACCAGCGCCGCGCTGCTCACCGCCGGATTTCGGTCAACAATGGCTTGCTTCATGTATCTCTCGATGCTCTGCATCATGGTACTGTCTGTGATGCTGCACAGGGCCCTTATGGCCGCGGCCCTGTACAGATCCTCATGCCCGGTCATGTCTTTCGTCAGCGAAGAGGTGACTATGATGACATCATCCGCAATCGAACTCAACTCCTTGATTCCGAGGTAAACCATCCTTCTCAGAATCACGTCCTTGCTCTGGAACAGTTTGGTCATTGCGAAGAAGGCCTCTGTAGCCTCCTGAGTGCTGAGAACTTCGCCCTGGTTGATGAGGTATAGTATTTTCGTCAGGATCAGGGTACATTTTCTGTGATTGACAGGCGTCTCGTTGAAGTATCTCGCTTCTTGCAGAACGCTAGTCTTCTCGATGTTTTGGAAGGGATTGCCGCCGCCTTCCTCCTCCTCCTTTTTGTCGCGCCTGAAGGAATTCATCCTCGAGGGATTGTGGATATTATTTGGAACTATGAATTGACAGATACAGTATAGAAAATATTGTACAAGTTAACACGTCAGCCGAGCGGCCGAACATTTCACGGGTGCCAACGTCAGAAAATGGTAATTATTTCTATTTGACGAAAACATGAAAACGAAAGCACTTTGAAGTTATCGCCAAATGTAATTAAGTACCCCCAAACGTCACTTTAATGCGGGGCATAGTTGAACAAACACAACTATTTTGCTTATTAAAAAAATATTTACTCACTACATATTTTACAACAATAATATTAAACGACTGGAAGAAGATATGCTAGTGGCTTCTAGTTAAGGATTCTATTTGCATAAGTGAGCCAACGAGTTTCGCAGTTATTTTAGTTGTTTATTGGTCATATCAAAGGTTATAAGTTAAAAACAGTGACAGACATTTCAAAATATTTTTGATCACTGCTCAATATTTTTGCGTCCACATTCAGTGTTCAATATTTTTACTTCTACTACCCTCAAATCTCACTACGGGTAAGTACTCACGGTACTGCAATTGATTGGAATAATCAGATGAAAATATTTTATACCTTTCTGTCATTAAAATATAGCGACAAAGAAGTAGTAAAAACGTTGCACGTGGAAATAGTATTTTAATGAAAGTTTTCTGTTTCACACCCAGATTGAAAGTCTATTAAGAGAAGTGTTAACTTGTATTTCTGAATATAGTTTTGCAGTTTGTGGCAGTACAGAACATGACGAATACAGTCCAGCTTGACGTTTTCCTATGAAACCCGATGGTGATTTTACTGGCAATTGAAACTTTAACCATTGTTCCATTTCTATTTTATTTTTTATGTGACACCTCGCAAGAGCTACCCTCTCAGTAAAACCAGGGGAAGTATATTGCTACCCGAATTGGCGATGTAGCAAGGCGGGTTAAGGAGGGGATTATTTAATAATGCTCAATATCAGAGGCAATCAATCATAGGTAGCAAAATCGATAACCAACCAATGTATAGAATAAAACAACAACAAAAACATTACATACTTTATTTAGCTATAAAATAACAAAATAATTAGATCTATTGGTGCTGCCTATAAACATATTTCATGGTTCAACAATGCATTAAAATTCTGCATTAATTATGTATATTTTTAGTAAATCCCATTTTAAGACGACATTGCTCGATTTCAAAATGTTTGATTGTGAGAAAGATTTCAGTGAATAAATAATATAAGCATGTTCCTCGTTGATAGATCTATAAATATTTAAATTCAGATAACACTAATAGAATTATATTTTATAGCTATTAATACAGAACTGACACATTTTTCATGCTAGATATTTAATGTCTAAAAAGGTTAACCTTTAAATATGAACATAATAATTCATTAACGAGATTTTACATAATTCTCGTATTGTAATAAATAATAATATAATAAATTAAGGAATTATACATGTAATTCATCTAATAAAGATTATTTTCAAATAAATCAGAAAATTGTGAAATTAAAAAATAATATCTGTTACAAAATTTAATTTAACAAACTCATTTTAATGCACATCTTTGCATTAGAACTTTTTAATTTGAGTAATTATTTACATGTTTTCAAAAATAATTATCAATTCTTTGACCCGCTTAGAATAAGTAAACAACTTAAAAATACAATACTATTAAATGTAAAATAATTATTGGTAATGAATAAAAATAAAATGAAATGCTTTCTTTCGCATCAGTCACATAAATACATACATCTGTCAGAAACAGCAAGCAATCTATGAAGCGTTATAGATAAATTTAAGGTGACGGACCGCAAAGAATCATTAAAATAATAAACTTTTACCCAAATTAGCAGTTTTCTCATCAACACCAAGAGTGCGCTATGGGCGTATTGCATTCCATGCATCAGTAAGAACCCATCCAAGCGTTGCAGAATGTGCTATGGAAGATATTGTATAAAGGTGGCTTCTGAACAACCAACCAACAACTCTGAATTGTAACCAGGAATGTTATTTGTATTAATTCTTCACATCTCATTCTGCAGAAGCCAACAGTTCTTTGGTGATCATATTTACAATAAGTGACAGAAAGTTTTTACAAAAAAATCTTCTTCACAAATGTACACAAATGTGATACACCCAATTATACTGATAAAAGGCATAAATAATAAAATAGAAAGGATGTTTTTTCCATGAATGAATGATCTACTGATAATTATGACGCCTACGTGCTGCTCGTTGTTTGTCGAACCTCATTTCCATCTCTTCCAAGACCTTCGGAGTGTAACGCACAACCAGCTTCACAGATCCTGCTGCTTGTTTCAAGAGTTCCACCGCTCTTTCATGATTTTCTCCTTCAACAGAAACTCCATTGACAGAGAGTAACTGATCACCTCTTTTAAGCCCCCCATGTCTATCTGCGACTCCTCCGGGTATTATGCGAGAAATATAGATAGGGCTGTTCTGTTCCTTGCCTCCCATAACGTTGAAGCCGAGACCTTCTTCGGTTTTGGGGAGTTCCACGACTCTGGGGTGAGCGTGTCCCTCCGAAGCTGCGAAAGCTGCGACTGTGGCTTTGGCGGTTGCCGACGCACGGATGTCGGCCGACCCCTGAATATCGACCGTCTCGTACACATGTTCGTACACTTCTCTGACCGCGTTAAGGAAGTCGCTCTGCAGAACCTTCTGCAAGGCCGCTAATTTCGTAGCTGGAACCTCTCCGCTTTGCTGCAGTTTTTCAAGCAGCTCGATCGATCGCTTGATGTCTCTTGCAAGAGTCAACGGCTCCGCGACGGTACCCATTTCGATAAATTTTATTTGATACGATTTTTGTGATATTTAGTTTTTTATTGTACTGGATGTTTATGTGTGATGATTATTCGCAAATAATGATTGGCAATTTGACAGTTCTATTGACATAATAAAGTGGCCATTTTGTCTTTAATAATCGGACTACCAACTGAAAGATTTTAAATATTATAGTTCCTACTTACTCTCGTTTTCTGGATGTAGGAATACTGTGAATAATACTATGAATATTCGTTAGGGGTAAAATTTATTTAGAAGTTTTTATTTATTTAGGGTTGATAATAATGATTACTCAGTATGTTCCTGGGTAGTAGTGAAAAAAGTGTTAATTAACTAATCATCACGCCGCTTCTCCGCAGGAATAGGCATAGAGGATGGACCGCTATTCAACTCTATCTTGACACACACTCCTTGCTTCATTCACATTCGTACATCGTCTTATACCTCTTCTGTTATTCTGACTATTGATATGGCCCTACTCATGTATTTGATTCACTTCATCGCCCTATCATTGGGGACACCCAAGAAAGCTTGGGCATCCCCAACTTCTTCTACCATTCACTTTTGCGTCATAATATATTCTTCTCACACTCCTTTTGTCGTTCATCCGCTTTACATGCCCAAACCATCTAAGCGCGCTTATCTTATTTCTATTCATTACACCAGCCTTGCATTCTTTTCGGATATCCACATTTAGAACACGGTCGTATATGATTTTAGCACATACACCTCAGGGATCTCATTTCTATAGCACAAGCACTTGTCAACTTTCATCCTTCCTCTGCCAGTTCCATGCCTCACATCAGAGTTCTTATAAGCACTCCATTGTGGACTGCTAGCTTTGCTTCTTTGGACATTTTTTTATTTGCGCCAACACCGTTCAGTCCTTATTGATGGAGTTTCTGGCATTTACCATCTTTATCAGCCTTTCCATCTTTCGTAAACATACTTCATAAATACACAAACTCATCCACTTACTCCAAGTATTCATCATTCACAACTATATTGCACGCTGTTCTCGTACAATCTCTTTCAAACACCATGACTTTGGACTTACTTACATTCATCATTAACTCATTCTGAGCACATACATGGCTCATACTAGATACGAACAACTGTAGATCTTCCATAGACTTAGAAATCAGCACTGCATTATCAACAAAATACCACGAGTGAGGTCTTTCAAAACCTTCCCATAAATTCTTGTCCATTCAAGAACATTGTGGTTTAAATTATTACATTTTTTCTGCACTAGATAGACAGTATGCTTTTCAGGATAAGTCCTTATCTTTTTGATGTTATTTCTTAATAATAATAATAATATTTGGATGATTTGTATAGCGCCGTTTTTGTGAAAAATCACCTCAAGGGCGCTGTACAGATCTTATTTTCTATTATTACATATTAATTCCTAGTTTAAATAAGAAAATATACAGGAACATACTTATCTGGCAGGTCCTATCAGATAGACACACTTATTAACTTAAAATTAGAATTATGATTTTTTTTCCCGTTTTCAAACATAAGTGCTCTCCAAAATTAAAAATGGAATTTCTGAACTTTATCTAAAGTACCTCAGGATTTGGAAAAAGTTACTGAAAAAAAGCATTAATTGTTTATCCGGAAGCACAAAATACTATGACATGAAAACAACACAAATAGAATATTTTTTTACATTTTTATTATGAATATACATAAAACATGTGCATTACAATTAAAGATTAAAGATCCAAGTACCATGTTTTAAAACAAATAAAATATATCTATAAATAAAATAAAATATTTTTGACTATGAACATATTATCACTTAAAATGCTTTTGCATGTGTCTTTTCAATGAACCCTTCTCCTTGCAAACAAAAGCGCATCTATTACACGAGAATGGCTTTTCTTCTGAATGTACCAAAGCATGTTTGTTTAAATACTCATTTCGGGTTGTTGAGAAGTCACACTCGTGACATTTGAAAGCACGAGTCGTTGAGTGACAAGCCATGTGCTTCGTTAAACTACCGAGAGACGTGGAAGTATAAACACATAAATCACAAGTAAAGGGTTTCAATCCAGTATGCAAAAGAAGGTGGTTTTTTAAGCTGTCTTTACGGGAGCAAGTGTACTGACATTCCGAACAGGAATATGGCTTGACGTTGCTGTGTTTGAGCTGATGCGATCGCAAACCGTCAGAACGAACGCACGTGTATTTACAGTCGGGACATTTAAACGGTTTGGTTCCTTCGTGAGACATTAGATGTTGCCTCATGGTCACTTGTTTCAGACATTGATAGTTGCATTTATCGCATGAGAATGGTTTCGTTTCGCTGTGCGTTAACCTGTGTAATCGTAACCGCGCTGTTTCTCTACAAGTATATTTGCACGAATCACATGCATATAATTTTTGCCCGGAATGTATTAATTTATGTCTTTTTAAGCTCGATAATTGTGTAAAAGTTGATTCGCAATCCGTGCAACCGTAAGGCCGTTCACCTTTATGAATTCTTTTGTGTTTCACCTGTCCCCAGAGGGTTTTGAATGATAAAGCGCACTGGTCACATTTGTAGCAATCATTCTCGGCGTGTGATAATTTGTGGACTTTTAAGTCGGCAAAGTTTATTGTTGTGTATCCACAAGCGTAGCACGAATAGGGATTGTGCTTTACTTTGTGTCTCCTAAGCTGATTTCTATTAGGAGTTAAAAAGTTGCATGCATCACATTTATAGATTTTATTGCATTTTATTTTTGGTATTCTTTTTCTGATGCGTTTTGGTTTTTTGGGGGCATCTTTATTTAGAAACGAATCAGGATTCGAACTTCGTCCCAGATTCAAACTAAGATTACTCGTTTCATATGGATATGTCACACTATCTGCATAGAAGTTCACCTCTTCGTTTTGGCCCGTGCCTCCAGATATCACGGAAAAGAAGTCTTCGAAATCTGCATCTTTTTCTATTTTAACCAGTGCCGTCTCTATATCGACGATATCACCCTCTACAATATTTGAATGCTCTGCACTGACATCATTAAACTTCGATTCTGTCGAACTAAGTTCCATCTTTTTAAAGTAAGTAGGTTTATCTGAAAGAAAAAGTAAACATTAGGAAAAAGAAAGGCGAGACTAATATTGCATAAAATAATAACGCATATATCATGAAATCAATTTTTTGATAGGTCTGCCAAAGCTGAAAGTTAATACTTCATCAAATTCACTGAGAACATTTTCAATGCAGTATTATTTTTCACAGTTCATATCGGTCTTATAAAATTAAAATTAAATTCACCTTCAAGTAATCAAATACGTTTTTATTTTTTTGGTATTGTTATTTTGCAATGTATTTTTCTTCCTAGGTCAACAAAGTTCACTTTTCAATATAAAATATTTGACAGCTATTCGACGAGGGTGACAGTTAAGTGCAGTGCTGCCAGTAAATAGAGGGTTGTTTCCCAACAACCACACTAGACAATGGTTTATTATTGCTTTGTCGAAAATAGTTTTATGCATAATAAACCATGAGTTAATCCAATGGATGTTTCCACGAAAGTTTGGACATTCGTATTTTACACTTTAACATCTCAAGTGTTTCGAAATATCCCCTTTTTCGAGATTGGTTTTATGTCAATTATCATTATTTTTTATCACTGAAGCTTTATCTAATTGTTATTGATTTAAAGTCGGATGTACATAAAAATAGTATTTGAAAAAATGTTCTACTACCATTAAAAATTATGCTGTCCTGTCCCCAAACAGCAAGGCATAAATTCAATTATTACACTTATTTATTTCGGCGGGTTATGTTTTTATAACTGTTTTCGTGATGTAACTAATTTTCAGTAAGTAACTAGAAATCTATAAAATCTCATAAATATATTCAGATAATAATTTTAAAATGGTGCTTGGCAAGGTTGATAAAAGAAAAAATAAAATCACTAACAATCTATTACTTATATGGCACTTTATTAGTGTTACGAATAAAATTACAAATTCAGGATATTATTACGTTTTAAAACTTGGCATCGGCAATATTAATAACGTCGGAGAAGAGTTCTAAGCGAAGGTGTGAAACAATTGAAAGGACATGGATATAGAAAAAGGTGTTAAATTTTAATTTCACCATTTTGGACCCTTTGGCATAAATATATGGTCGGTGTAAGTCCAATACCGCGTATGAGCTAATTAATCACTACGAAATACGTTTTTTCGACGCTTTCAGTAAAACGGCACAAGCCGCATATATTGGCATATTCAAATTTTGAAATTGACCAATCAAATGCGTGCACTCGGTTAAAGTAAATACAAAAAAGCAAGCAAAACCGCGTGAAATGGAAATGATTTTTGTCCCTCCTGAACATTTTGACAAATAGATTCTTTCAAGGTATTGAACTAATGAACAGTGTTATTTTTGGGTATTTTTTAAATTGTGTTATTTAGAAAGTAGAATGTTTGCTAATATTTTCCTACACGGTACCTACTTTTATATTAAGGAAAAACATTTTTTCATGTAACCGTCGAAGTGTTTATATTTTTTTTCATTGGTCTGTCAGAATATTTTTGCCATCGGCAAAATAGTACAGGTTTTAATTTCGTGTGGTTTTTTTATCAGTTTTTTTCCACAAAAAGTTTTAATTTGCAATCCAGAAATGACAGTTTACTTCTTTCTCAACATCGAAAGTATTCCGTGCCGAAAATATCAATATTTTCAGTCATCCTAACCATATATAGAAAAGAATGTGTTGCGTTTAAATTTCGTGGAATTAAAACAAATATCCATACAAGCATAAGGATGGCTGCCAATACTTCTGCAACATACGTTATTCCCAAAGAAGATGCAATCAGTGTCAATGAATATAATGTTAAGATAAAGGAAGAGCCAATTGATATAAAAGACGAATTCGAAAGTAATCGTGTTTCATTAGATTCAATAAAATGTGAATCAAGTGAAGATGTGGTTTTAGGATCAATTGAAATGTGTATAATGAAGCCAGAAACAGTAAAGATTGAATTTTGTCGTGATAAATTAAATTCAGAAATAAATGAACCACTTGATTATTCTAAATCTGTGAAATCAGAAAAAATAGAAACTGATGAAAAATTGATCATAGAATTGAACGAACCAAAATGCAATACAAATGATTCGAAGGACAATACAAATGAAACAAAAGACAGTACAACTGATTCAAAAGATGTAGATACGAGGGACAAACATGGCTTCTTCCAGTGCGGTGTTTGCGATTACAAAAGTAAATTTAAATCTACAGTAAAACGGCACAGGTTGCTCCATTCGGATGAAAAACCATTCACATGTAATGTGGTAAATTGCAACTTTTCTACAAGACTCCAATCAACAATGAAAAAGCACACAAATTTACATTTAAAGAAGGACACTACTTATCACTGCGCCCAATGTGAATTTCAATGCAATGATTTCTTTGAATTGAAAGCTCACCGACTGACCCACCTAGCGAACCTCTATACATGTGAAGACTGTATTTATTCAAGCAAAAGTATTCATTTACTAAAAATTCACAAACGCGTACATAAAGAACTCAAACCCTTTGCGTGCAATTTGTGTTCCTACACTTCTACAACCATGAGCAACCTTGCTAAGCATAAAAACATTCACACAGATTTAAAACCGTTTCAGTGCAACATTTGCGAATACAGATGCAAGGATTTATCCAAGTTAAAGTTACATTTACGTATACATTCAGATGTAAAAGCGTACGCCTGCAATTTGTGTGAATACACCACGAGAGATATGAGCAATTTAAACAAACATAAATTGATTCATAAGAAGAAAATTGTGTCTTGTGATCAATGTGACTATGTTTGCAGAGTCGCTTCGAATTTGAAACGTCACAAAATAATACATTCGGAGAATTTATTTCAATGCGAACATTGTAGTTATTCAACGGCCTACCGACAAAACTTTGACAAGCATAAGATGAGACATTTGGATGGCAAATTAATGTATTGTTCTGTTTGTGATTTTTGTACGAAACATCCTGATAGCTTAAGAAGGCACAAACTGAGCCACAAGTCATAAGCAGCCATTTTATTTTAAGCTTTGTACTGATCGACGTACTTAACTTTGCAGTTGGCGGCATTGCTAGTGTAAATTTTGTGAATATAAAAAAATCTATTCAAAATAGTTTTTTTTTGTTAGTCCCTCCTTTGACCACCTGCATAGATAAGTGTACCAACCTGTAAATACAGAATGTAACACTAGAAACGAATGCTAAGTCATTTTGTAATAGTGCCAATTTTAATATCTACATTATTTGCCATGTCCGTAGTTTAGTTAAAAAATGTTGTACCCATAAAAATATGCATAATTGTCTTTTCGTAAAATATACACCTAATATGTACATATTAGAGTACTGATCCTTTAAGTTTAGCATAAAATTATTGTAAATACCTCCTTATGTAATCATTCATTATATAATTACTATTATTAATTATTTACTTGGTAAATAACTCATACAATATATACATATTTATATTATTACTATTATTGATTATAATTTTTTTTTACTTGAGTTATATACATATTTCTAAATGGTTTTTTAGATAGAATTAATGTTTTTATAATCATTATAACTCTCAATTTCCCTGCAAATATTCGCCTGTCAAAGAAATTCTATTGATTTATTGGATCTGCCACTAAGAGTTCCATTATAACCTCTCTTCCTGTAACTTGTCATTTATGAGAAAGGGGGAGAACAAAATTTACAAAGTGGGCTCAGGGGTATGTACTTCCTACAAAATGCATTCTTTAAAATTATAATGTTTTCAAGTTTTCAGCAAAATCTTTATCACAATTATTATTGTACTTCAAGAAGAATAGGTCATGCAATCAAACTTGAACAAAAACAATTCACACCTAGCATTGTGTGTATTGGTGCATATATGTACACTATCGACAGTGATTTACTGGCCAAACGTCACTGAGAAATGTTTTTTTTGTCTTGCTTATGTCCACTTATTGTTTTTTTAGCAAAAAAGGGACAACAAATGTTGTTAGAATATTTTTCCAAAAATTACAATTTTTTCAAGCATACCCTTTTTATTATATTAAAAATGAACTGTTTTTCAATTTCATTGGAAGATTTTCTGAAGTAGATTAAAAAGTTTGAATCGTTGATGTATGCAATTTGAACAGTTAGTAGCTGAGTGGATAAACACGTTAGATTCCCACTCGGGCGTCGTGGGTTTAATTCTTCTGCTAGCTAAGTCATCCAGCATTGTACAAGCAACATCTCAAAGCAACGTATCAACTTTGGCTGCGATATCTATACCTACCCTCAATTTATAACGATAATTGTGTTATTTAAATTGTATTTATAAAAATGCTTTTTCAATAAATAGGGTACCTAATAATAATTAATGTGACTTTTTTTCCTCTCTGCGTACTTATTTCTCGAGTATTATTGAAGGTCCTTTGTAGCCGAGTGGTCTGAAGCATTTAGTTCCCACCCAGGCGTTGTGGGTTCAATTTCTCTGCTAGCTAGGTCCTCCACCATTGCACAAGCAACATTTTCCACTTATTATGATGGTAGGAGTTTTTCGAATATTTTCAGGTTATTCATAACCCGAGAATAATTGTCTTTCTGAAAAAAAAAGATTCTTAGAATCTCCTCAAATATATTCAATACATTTTCGCTATTCTCGCATGCAGTATGTTACAAATTTTATTAAATTCGAGAATTATTAAAGTTAAGGCAAAACACATTTTTACAAGATTTGCAAATAATGTAAAAGCTACCTGTGCCTTTGGAAATAAGGTCAATTCCTTTGAAGAAATACAATAAAATAAATAAATGATTTTTATGAATTCTAAATGCTCTTATTCATACTTTTTAACGAGCAAAGATTCTGGATAAGATTAATTTATTCTAGGTTGATATTCGACACATGAGAATGGGTTGCTTCTACAATTCGTTCTTGTGTTCAACAGCTCGGTTGTAGGAATGATTTAACAGGCCTGTGTATTTCCTCTTTTGAAACATGGCCCTCTTCAAGACCCAACTTCACTTCTTCCTTTCCTCAAAAATACTCACCAAACAGATTCCCTAAAGATGACGTTATTTCTGTCAGGGCCTTCTATGTGAAGTGTGTAAGAAAATAAATAAAACACATAAACTTTGTTTATAACCACTTTATTATTTAATATTACGTCTACCGGTTTCGAAAGTACCCTTCCATCATCAGGACAATATTAAAATTAACATAAAATACAAAATGCTGAGCTATATATACATATTTAGGAGTATGAATGGGAAGGAGAAGGGGTAATTGAGGGGATTATGGGAATAACCGAGCGGATTAACCCGAATTTTCCGCAAAGCCACAAAGTAAATGCTTTTTACGAATATGTGTAAGAAAAGTCCACTTAATTTTAAATTCAAACACTCTTTCTCTCATATGGTGGAAAAACCGGGTGGTACAGTCTGGATACATATGAACTGGAGTCCAGTTCTGCAGTGTCATAAAATCAATCTTTTGCGGCTGGGAAATATTTTGTTCTTCGACCTCTTATTTATATGGTGAGGTTTATTCAATGTAAAGGCTTTCGGCTCAAAAAAAAAACAAATGTTTATTTAATCGAGCCCCGCCAAATATCCAATCACTATTCTAGATTCTTGGAAGATTCTCCCCCAACTTCCTACTTTTTGCCCAGTAGATAGGAAAAACGATGCTACTAGGGCATACACTAGCGTTGGGAAAAACTTCAACGTTTTGTGAATGCTTCACAAATTGCTAGTTCTTTAAAATGAACCCTTCGCAGTGAACATCTTCAATTAAAGTCAAACTCGGAAAAAAAAAATTGAATTTATCTGATTCTTGTTATGATTCTTATTTGTTCAGTTCTTTTTGGAACCGGTTCTAAAAAACACGTAATAGTCGGTAGGGAAATGAAAGTGAAAAGAACTGGAACCGGTTCCTTGCCAAAATACCAAGTACTAGTAGGTAGAGGTTTGAAATGGAAAATAACTGGAACTGGTTCCTCGCCAAAAAACCCACCTACTAGTGCTAAAATGAAATGAAGTTTTAATGAAATGATTGAACGCTAAAATGAACTACCAACTTCATTTGAAGTATTTGTTCAATGAAACGAAGTTAATGAAATGAATGAACGCTAAAATGAACTATTAACTTCAATTGAAGTATTTGTTCAATGAATGAAGTGGGAAATGTTGCCAAAAGAAGTAGTTCTTTCAAAGCGGTCACAACGCTAGCATACACACATTACAACTATATATCTTTTTTAGTGTGGGCATGGAGCCTCTGGCCGATAGCAGAATAAGTGGATTATCACCCAACAGATCACACCTCATAGGAGTAGTAATAATAATAATAATATTTTTTATTAAATTTCTTATACATGACAAACTTTTTAGAATTTAATGCGTATAAAAAATAAATTTAAATTTTTGCAAAATAATTACAAATTATAGTACAAATAAAATTTCAAAAAAATAAAATTTCAGGCAGTGGTGATTATCAGGTCAATGAGGAGAAACTCTTTCAAGAATCAATAGGATTTCACTTCTGAATCTCTCCTCACTGACATGAAATAAGTCGATATCGGAAGAGATTTTGTTCAGGAGCAAATACTTCGAACCATTGGCAGGTTGGTTCTACAGGCAGGAAGATAGAATAATCTATGAAGACGCTGTCTTAGATAGTCATCAGGAACATAGAGAGACTTACGCGCTCCAAAATAGCAGGGTTTACAATAGCCCCGCAGCAGTCTGAAGAAGTGAGTGGCGGCATACCCCTCTCTCCTGAGCTGTAAGGGTGAAGTCCGAGCGTGCCCAGGAGAAAGTTCGTTGGGTAGAGCCACGGGTAGTGGCCGTACTCCCTCATGTATAAAAATCTCAGGAACTTTTTCTGGACCCTCTCCAAGATGAGGGAGTACCCCACCTCATGAGGATTCCAAATAATTGAACCACTCTCCAGCCTACTGCCGGACCAAGAGTAGTAGAGTGTTCTCAGAGTTCGGGTATCCCTAAAAACTCTGACGGTTCTGAGAACAAACCCTAACATTTTCAATGCCGACTGGCACACCCCTTGATATGAACACGAAATGCAAGCTTACTTTCGTACACAATCCCAAGATCCTTTATAGTGGAAACGCGTTTGAGATTATGATCGAGCATAGTGTACCTGTGGTAGGTGAGACTAAATGCTCTGGTAAAAGAAAGGACTACACATTTCGAGATATTGAAATGAAGCTGGTTTTGTCGACTCCATTCAGAAATGTTATCGACGTCAGCTTGAAGAAGCAGGCAATCCTTAATACTTCTTATTTGTAGAAACATTTTAAGGTCATCTGCAAAAAGGAGAAAGCGAGAAAAACGGATGACTTCGGCAATATCATTAATAAAAATAGAAAAGAGAAGTGGACCTAAGATTGACCCTTGGGGAACACCAGAAAGAACAGAAAACTCAGCGGATTGGAAGATTCCGTGTGTGACAAATTGCTTTCTGTTTTCGAGGTAACTTCTGAAAAATTGAAGCATATGAAAAGAGAAGCCCATTTGGGCAAGTTTAGCGAGCAAGATATCATGATTCACGGTATCGAAAGCTTTGGAAAAATCGTTATATGAACAGTCTACTTGGTACCCACTGTCTAAAGATCTAGCAACATAATCAGTGAATACCATCAGATTGGTTTCAGTGGATCTTCCTCTTCTGAAACCATGCTGTTCAGGTATAATGTACGCGTCAATTTGAGGCAAAATAAATTTAAAAATTAATTTTTCAAATAATTTAGCAGGAGCGGATAGTATGGCAACTGGTCTATAATTTTCAATAGATTTTTTGGAGCCATTCTTGAAAATAGGGCAAATTTTGGAAACTTTCCATAATTCTGGAAAAGTGGAAGTACTAACAGCTAAGTTAAAAATAAAACATAATGGTTTTTTAAGAAACTCAGCGCACCCTTTAATAAAAAATACTGGAACAAAATCTGGGCCGATAGAGTGTGAGTTCTTCATATATCTAATGGCACTCGTAACGTCAGATTCGGTAAATATACCTAGATCGACGTTTGAAGCTCCTCTGGTATTAAATGTGACCGCATTATTAATATCTAGAAGGGGAGGGTCTTTACTGTAGACCGATTGAAAATGATCAGCAAATGCGTTTGCCACACCCGAGCCATGAAATTCTTGATCACCTTTCATCATGGTATCTTCAAGACCACCATCCTTCCGAAGAGATTTTATGTAGTGCCAGAACATGTTGGGATCGTGCACGATGTTACCTTCGATTGCAGACACATAGGCTCGATAGGCCTCACGAACCTTGCGCCTAACCAATGCCCGGTGAGAACTAAACAGATCGTACTCACTCTGAAGGCCTTCAGCCTTCCAACGCTTATGATGGGCGTGCTTGATCTGTATGTTCGAGATGACTTCTCTCGAAAACCACTTCGGATACTTGCGACCACCACCGCCTGCGAGTTTTTGGGGAAAGCATGAATTAAATACATCATAAATACAATTGTAAAAATATTGAGCCGCCTCGTTTACTGTAGTTGAAGTAAAAGGTTTTGCCAGTCTATCCGGCTCATCGAATCGCATTACAAGCTGAAGACATTCCCATGACTAAAGTTCCACCCTCTTGAGATTTTGTTTTGAAGGATTGGAACTCTAGTACTTTTGGAAGATCTTCTGCCTAAACTGTACATGAATTCGATGGCCGGATGATAGCTGTCCTCTGGTACAAGCGGCGCAACACTACGTATCACCTCGAGATCGACATTACACAGAACAAAGTCAAGGACTCTGGAATTGGAATTTAGAATGCTATTACACTGTGAGAGCCCAAAAACCGCGCATAGGTACTCTAAGTCTGATTTTACTTTGGAAACTTCCCAAACGGAATGCAAATTAAAGTCTCCCAGTATAATGACATTTCTTTGACCAATCCCATCGAAATTTGAATGAATTCTGTCAAAAAATTGCCTGAAAATCTCCCACCTACTGCTAGGCGGAAAATAAACAACACAAATGAATGTGACAGAGAGTTTGTACGAGACTTTAACCCATAAATCCTCTTGCTCAGTTTCTAGAGAGAGTATGCGTTCGACCTTTAACCCATTCTCACTCTTGAAGGCAAGGAGACAACCGCCACCCTGCCTGTGGCCACTGCCATTGTCTCGATCCCTTCTGAAAACTAAGAAGTCACTCCCAAAAAGTTCAGAGGTCAAAACACCCACATTTAGCCATGTCTCGGTCAGCGCTATGACATCACAGTCACCGGCCGCAACATTATTGTAAAAACGCGAGCATTTTGTTTTTAACCCCCTAACATTCTGGTAGTAGAAGAGCTTTGTTTTGTGTAAGTTCAGTCAGCTGCTGCCGACCGCGACCGCTGGAAGACGTGGCGCCGCCAGCCTAACTTCCCATTCTTTGGCGAGCCGGCCCGGGTTTGCGATGAGGTGGTAGTAGTGGATGCAGTGGATATCGTGGCAGCAGTATTAGTAGCCCTGGTGCGGGGAAGCGGAGGCGGTGGGGGGCGTAGCTGCACTGTAGACGTGCTGCCCTCCGTGGTGATATCGGGAACCGACGCATTTACGATTTGCTGCTTGCCCGCGCAGGTACATACATGATCAACATATTTCGCACTACCCACAAGTAATGATTTCATTTCAAGTAGATCACTCGCGAAATTGTCTACCTTTGAGACCAACACTTGAACCGTTTTAGTGAGCAGACTAAGCTCACTAGTAAACTCACTGTTGACATTCATTTTTGTTAGAAGAATGCCAAAAAAAAAACCTTTATAAAGCGAAAAAAAAGGCGCGGCGAAAAGACGTGCGTCCTGCCGACGAGTGTGCGAAGTATGTAGTAGCACCGGCAGTATCCGTTCACTTCCCATATAAATATTACTGCACAACAATTGTACTGTTTATATTTCAACCATGAAATCCTAAATCCCATCCTTACCTACCTCACAATTCACCCAACATAGGTGGCGATATAGTTTCCCTGAATGTATGCAGTATAGGCAGAGAAGGGCTTGTGAGTGTCGCATAAAAGAACATTCATTTACAGCCACCATGAGTAACATCAAAACATAAATATTGTTTGTATTTCTGTCATCCCCAGGCCAACCCTATAACTCTGGAGAGCCAAGAGGGTCCAAAATTTCATTGACAAAATTTGATATGAGTTACTTTCAAGAAAAATTTAATGGACCAAAGTATAATATCACTCCATTGAAGATTTTTCTAACTCAATCTCATAATTATTTTTTCCTTCCAGCCAACATTGGATATTGATACCCATTACTATTGATTGGACTATGACACGGTGGCGTCTGACGCGGGCAACAGGGCTGCGCGACCAACGTAGAAAGATAAGGAAACGTGTTGGTTTTTGGGGCTGGCACTCCCCAAGTAGCCTTGCCTGTCCAGACCCCTGAACTCTCATTCTCAGTGCATCATAAAGCCGGCCGTGCTGAAGCTAGCCCAAGATTAGCTGCAGGAGTTTCCTCAACATTGCCAGAATTGAGTTGCAAGGTAGGTTTTTTTTAACTTGAGTTTATTCTGGATACATAATTGGGCTACAATTCTTTAAAAATCCTGGCTGCCTCTTGATAACGAAATGGTAGTAACTATAAACGATCAATATTTTACATTAAAACACAATTATTTATTTCTTCCGAATTTTTATGTTCTTGTAGGTTTAACTTCACCTAAACAAAAAAATCATTGATTGTCATTATCAGAACTTCAATTCAATTTGTTTGAAAACTAATGATTTGAGAATCCTTTCCCCGTGTCTTCATAACAATATTAAATATTACGAAGTTTTTGCGGATGCGGAAGCGGAAGCAGATGTGTAATTTTTATTAGAAATTCAACGAGGACAGTTAATGTTTTGACTTTGGGTGACTTTTCAACACAGTCGTAGTGCGTCCCTTCCGAAAATACACTTTTCACATATTTTATACTTGGCTGTCGAGTCATTCAATTGTGTAAAATTGTTACTAATAGAGCTTGTTTTTGGTTTCATTTTGGCTATTTTAGTGTAAACATTGCAAACATTTAACAACACCATACACAATAAAGATAAATGCACGAGAAAAAAACGTGCGAAACGACGTAAACTTGCGCTTGTTATTTGATTACTAATCTGCAAAACAAAACAAATCACGCAAGGCGCGTTCGCGGCCGGCTGTCCCGCGACCCAACCCTCACCCACACCCCACGACACGCGCCTCATCACTGTTGCTAAGGAGCTCATTTACTGTCTGGAAAATTCCGTCAAACTTCCGTTCTGAAAGTAAAAAAATAAGCAGAACATCAGCATTTACGGAAGCAGAAACAGAGGTCTGTTACATCTTTAGTTCGAATCCTGACCGAGGGTCTTTTAGCTCTTGTGGTTATTAAATAATCTGGTTAGTGATTCTTGCGGTTTTTTGGTATAGATGGCGCTCTTTACGAGATTTAAACAAACTGATTATAAACACGTTCCTTTATTTTTAATAAATAATTAGTTTCATGTTCCACTTTTCCAACGCGAAATATTAACCTGGGATAATTTTGTCAGAAAACTACTTTTTGAAGGACGAAATCACCTCTGGTGAGTGTAATGATAGCACTACACGATCGTCCAACTGCCCAACTCCCAACAGTTGGACGATCATGTAGAGGGGTAGTTCGTGCGTGTTGGCTCGAGTTCGGGGGAGTTGGCCCGGGATCGCTCTGGCGGCGGTAAACAACACCACATCAAATGAGTTTGAACTTAGAGTACATAGAGACCTACCTATCCAAGGCAGTGAAGTCAGTTTGTAAGAATTTCTCCTGACTTCTCTGAACAGGCGTGGCTAGAGATTTCATAGACACACCTTTTTTTACAAACACACTAATATAGGACATAACCTCAAAAAAGCGTTCGCATAACAAAACGATATCAAAAATACTTTAAAATGATTTATAGATTCAAAATATCTTACGAAACGAATAGCATAACGTTTGCTTAAATAATAATGGAAGTTTATAGTTAATATAATCTATTTATATATTCGATAATTCTTACGTGCTGTCAAAAACATTTTAAACTATTTAAAAACCTGCAAAAAGTGATGTATTTAACTCATTTTGGACTTTGTATGTATGCATTTATAGCGCATGTCGACATAATGTTTTGTTTATTTGTATTACCACTTTTTCGCTGTATTTGTATAAATATAAATATAGGACATAACCTCAAAAACCGGTAAATTACGTCGTGGGCGTAAAGTGGGCGGAGTCCCCGATCACGTGGCTCTCAGAAAACATTCTAACTCCAAGAGTTTGAACGAGTTCGCCCAACTCGCATTATGCTAGCACTACACTAGGTATGGTTGATATCGGAAATTAGGCATACCTGCAGTTCCAGCTACCGGTGACTGGCGAGGAACCGGTTATTTATCAAGTTATTTTTGGAACCGGTTCCAGAATCCAAAAAAGTTCCTCAAATAAAGGATTCCTGTAATATTTTATTTATTTAATGAGGGGTGAATTTAATGAATATTCACCATTTTTATTTGCCAAAAAAAGGAACCGGTTCCTCAGAGAAATAATATCACGGTTCCAGTGACCGGCTTGGAACCAGTTCCTCTTAACCGTGGCAGGAATGTCGACCATCTCTATATAACACTAAACACTGCTTGCGGGGGGCTTTGTGCTGCTTCTTGGGAGTTAATTTAAGAGGAAGCCCTTAAATTAACTCCCAAGAAGTAAAATTGGAGAAAAACAATTGCATCTCGTGTAATTTACGCTCATTAAATCTAAATATGAAATAATTAAACGAAGTTATTAAGAAAAATGTTCACATAAGTTCGCTCTCAGCGGAAGCTGAAGCGAGATTAGTGGCGGCAAAATAAAAGCAGCACGATCGCCGGTGTCCAAGGTGCACAGAAATTAACATTTATTTCAATTATTTTTTAGGATGTAGAAATGTCCAATCAATTAAAATTAATCTTCAGAACAAACTATTACCAAACATTTTTTTACTTTTGCATTATTTAATCGATGGCTTGGTGACAGAAGGCATATACATAGCCTGTTCAAAAGAAAAGGTGAATTTTGAATTTTTGCGGGCTGTGTACATTCGATTATCGTTTTTTTGTTGTTGTTATGTTGGTACACATATGTTTATCATATGGTAGCATTATCAGCCATTTTGAGTTTGTTTTTGACAACTGGAAAGGTTAGTCACGTTTTGGTGTGTTCTTCGATTTTTTACTTTTGAAAAAAATGGATCAAAGAATAAAATCCATGATTTGTTTTTCCACAACTCCAGGACGCTCCATCGTCATTTAAATCTTCTCGGCCTTCTGTAAAGCGCTTGTACCACTTATAAACACTTTTTGAGACAAAGTAGAGTCGCCGAATGCCACAGTCAACATTTTAAGTGCGTTGGAGCACTTTATTCCATTTTTAACGCAACATTTATTACATGTTCTTTGATCCATTTTTTCAAAAGTAAAAAATCGAAGAACACACAAAAACGTGACTAACCTTTCCAGTTGTCAAAGACAAATCACTAATCCAAAATGGCTGATAATGCTAACATATGATAAACATATGTGTACCGACATTAAAAATATATATATCGATGATCGAATGTACACAGCCCGCGAAAATTCGAAATTCACCTTTTCTTTTGAACAGGCCTCGTACATATATATTTTAAAAGTGTTTTTACGAGAATGTGGATGAAACGTGTAAACTTTCGGCAGTTATTACAATTCAAAAAAAGTCCCATACAATGTCGCTTCACCCTAATGTACAGCATCCAGGGTATTTATTGCAAGTGGGCACAACCTGCCCGCCTCTCGGAGTCTCCTTCCCCTCCCTCTCCCGGGTCTTGGCACACATGCACGCGCAATGGGCAGAGGTAATTTATTGTATAATGTATTTGTAAATGTAGAAATTGCGTTGGATATCTGTTCCGGTGGCTGGCGGCGGGGAGGTATGTGGCCGCACTACAAAAACCGCTGAATGCAATGCTCGAACAGGGTTGCCGCAAGGAAGTCAGACGGGTCAACAATCGGGCATCTTAAACGTTCAATGAGGAACTCCAGTCAACTTGTTTCGCAATACACGAAGTGTGACCAATATCAATCAACGTGTTGCAGATATTACAATGAAATGAATTATCTGTACAAGAAATAATTGGATATTTGAAAATGTTTCATCGATTTCAGCAGAAGTAAGGCAAAAAATAGCTTACTTCCAGCACACGGACACGCCCACAATACGCTCCTACCTCTTCAGTGGCCGCAAACTAAGTAACTCAAATGCTAGGTTTAATTTTTATGAAGAACTTTTTCACTAACTAACTTTCACGCCGTTTCCCCGCAGGGGTAGGCAGAGAAGACGGACCGCCATACAACTCTGTCTTGGCACACACTCCTTGTTTCATTCACATTCGTACATCGTCTCATACAAACTTTTCTGTTATTCTAACTCTTCATATGGCCCGATTCAAGTATTTGATTCACTTGATCGTGCTATGTCTTCCTCGGGCGTCCCCGACTTCTTCTCATTCACTTTCACATGAAATGTTCTTTTCACACTCCTTTTTTCATTGATTCGCTCTACATGCCCAAACCATCTAAGCGTCCCTTTCTTGATTCTATTACGCTTACATCAGCCTTGCATTCATTCTGAACTTTCAAAAACGTTTTTATGGTAGAATAATCAATAAACCGTTTTTTTATTGGTCTTGATTTGAAGTTTTGAGAGCTCCATACGATTTTGAATCAGATGACGTTACAATAGATGTCAATCTCTTCACATTATTACGCAATGGCGCTGCGCTATAATCAGGGATGAATGACGTCAGGGGCGTTTTGATCTATCGGTTTTTTTTTTAAATTCGGTTTAGGTATTAATTGCAGGATAACATACAATAAAACTTATATATTCAGAATCGAGGTTTGTTGTTCTTAATCTCTTGTAATAACCAATCTTAGTCGACTGAATCAGATCAACGTTAAGATGTGCGTTTTATATTATATTATAAGGTATCTAGCGAATATAAATTAGGAATTACCGGTTAGTAGCTGAGTGGACAAACGCGTCGGATTTCCACCGTGGCGTCGTGCTAGCTGAGTCCTCCATCATTACAGAAGCAACATCTTCCGCTTTTTTTATGATGGCAGTAGGAGTTTTTCAAATATTGTCAGGTTATTCTTAACCAGGGAATGTTTACTTTCAAACTTAAACAATTAATAAATTAATGCATGAAAATGTATTTATGTTATGGTAGCAGAGCTGCATTGTCGTTTTTTGCGATTTATAGCTTTGATCTTCGATTGATTCACAGATTTCACAATACTTTTACAAGCATTCGGTCGCTTTAATTGGGAGTTTCGGAATCGCACGCCAGAAGCTTCGGACCACTCGTCCACAAGCATAGAACCTTGAAGTAACAATATTTGGAGAGAGAGCTAATTCTTTTTACCCAACCTATACAGATTTGGGATAAATCACTTTCTCCTAGTTTTTACGTCGTACACCATGAGAAAGAAAGAGACAACAAATTTTCCCGAATTATCACACCGCTTTAAAGTATTGTTAGAATGTTCTTCGTGTCCCACGTCTCCGTTGACGTCGCCCTTGACGTTATGATACGCGAAATAAATTGACATAACTCAACGGCTTATTAGGTTACATGTTGTATATATTTTTTTTAACAATACTGTGAAAAAGTGGTTATACGAATAAGCAAAAACATTATGTCGACATGTGCTATGAATGGATGTATAAATACCCTAACCCTAGTCCTAGCCACGCCCAGGTCTAGCCGAGTCCGGCAAACCTTGTAAAAACTGACTACAGCTCTCTTCACAGCGCTCTCTCTTGTATATTATTGCATCGTCAGTACAATCACATCATCGCACCTACACAATTTTGCTATTCCTAACGTACTTTTGCCAGCCCTGTATAGAATAATGACGTTCTCTACGGGCGAAAACTGAGTTGAAAAAAAAACGAATGAATCAGAATGAATGCCGTATATCGGTCAGACAACAAGCAGTTGTCCGGCGGTCGCGAAAGAGCAGTGACTGTACCACATATCCGTCTATTCAGATCTAGCCAAAAACTTACAATACATCATTCAAATAGTGTAAAATAATTCTAAAATCCTCAGTTTGTAAATTAAAATTGTGCCTGAAAAACACTTGGTGCCACTGCCTGCCTGTTCAGATCTAGCCGAAAAGCTTAATTAATGTAAAATAGACCTAATAAAATTGGCCCAAAAAGACATTTAGTGCAGTTCTAGACAAGTGAATTATTACTTTAAAGTCAGTAAGTTTTTGTGTTATTTAAGCTTGTTTTTTTTTTACAAACATGACGTAGTGTCTGTGGGGGTAGACTTAGAGGATAGTGGTCCACGCGTAACGGATGTATCGCATGAATGAAGCTTTGTACACTAGCGGAAATAGTTATGGCTTAATCCGATTGCAAAAAAGCTTTTTTATCTGATGTTTTTATTCAAATCAGCGCATTGGGTTCATAGTGAATTTCTTAAAACTTTTTGTGATAGATTTACATTTGTTAAAATTGAAAAAAAAATGAAACATATACCTGTATTAACTCCACATGAGGTTTTAAAGTGTTCCTCGGTTTTGTGGGGGTCTTTAAGAATAGATACATATTATGTTATTGTTGGGAGAAAACACAAAACCGCCAAATCACACTCGAGCTTTTGAGCAAAAGAACTTGTCGTAAAAACGACCTGTTCTCATGCGGAAAATGTCAGTTTACGTCACTATTTGGCGTGTATCCCGTCTGTGCACCGGTGGTGAAGGGATGAATGGCGCTAGTTCTTCGTAGCATCTTCCAGTGAAATACCGATAGAACAAACACAGCGTACCTGACGTCTGTTAAGATTGGGGTGTGTGTAGATATGTTACTGCAACATAAAAAAAATATTTGAGAGCATGTCGGTTTACCGGAACACGAGTAAAGATACCATTGCTCATTGTATGGGGGTTCAATTTGTTATCAACAACTCACTATATCTCTGTAGTAGTAGGCAGAGAGGGAACATCACGACACCCCACACCAAACAACGTAACATTTTATTTTTAACACAACTTTTAAAAACTATGAATTTATAAAGTACAGAATATTTTCGAAGGTATATTTTTCACTAAGAATAAAAAATAACAGAATACATATATTTTTTAAATGAGGATGAAATAAAAACATTGATAATTAAATTAAGATTTATTAGTACGTCGTAATTTGGAAATGATGTAAAGAATTTAATAAGAATCGGAAAATCAATGTATTAATTTGTAATCTGGAAAGTACAGTATATATCCCACGTTGAAGTAAATGATTAAAAGTAATATTATTGGAACTCATAAATTGAAAATATCTGTAAAAATCTCTCTATCATTTGAAAATAATTTCATTGTTATTTGGTTTGAAATCTGAAAGTTACTGAAAGAACTTATTTGTTATCTGCAAATGACAGAAGAAACTCATTGTTATTTGGTTCTGGAAAATATTAAAGAATCTAGTTGAAGTTCGTAGATGATTGAAATAATATGAAGGAAACGTAGAAATAAATTGAATTATCTGTAAACGACTGGAATAATCTCTTAGGAGTCTGGAAATCATTGAAAGAATCTCAATGATTTCTGGAGATGTGTGAAAAAATCTCCCAAAAGATATATGTTCATCGACGATTGTAATTTACTTAGACGACCTACATGGCCAAGTGGTTAAGATCCTCGACTGCGAATCCGGAGGTTACGGGATTGAGTCCTGGCGTACACAACTTAATTTAATTTAATTAATATCATTAATTTAAAATTTAATCAATATAAAATAATACAAGGTATATTTGTGGCACTTTCCAGAGAGATAAGTACTTTCGCAATATCCCTGGTGAAAAACCACCATTTATAATCGAAACGTCGCTTGAAATGTCTTAAGCCGTGCTCGGTGATCAGATCAGAATAGCCAGGTAATTAATTCCTCACCTATTTTTTACCCATCTCATTCCCCTCCCACTCACTTCAGCCTCACAACATACCCCGACTGAGAATGCCATAGTCCAACAGGCTGCGGACAGTTGAGACCAGTTGGGACCCTTGTGCTATTCACATAATATGATTATTGATTATGAATGGAAATTTATAAGACAAATTCTTAATTATCCGGAAATCAAAGTTGGTGAAGTATTAAAGATGTGAGATCGACGGAAAAATTACAAAACAAGGTTAAAAGATTTTAATTTCAATAATTTATAGATGTTACTAAATACTAATTACAAATCTCAAGGTAGGTATGTGCATTAGTTATACCAAAGTAATTAACTGTACTTTTTAGATATCATTTTGTACAGCGCCCTTGAGTCGATGTTTCCCAACAATGACGCCGAATAAATCCAATTATAATTTTTACATTCAATGTAAAATCATTTTACCAAGTCATGGCAATATTCAAAATGGCAGCAATCACTCGGCATAAAAATCTTAAATTTGCCGCGCTGTGACGTAAATATTAATATTATCTTTCGCTGAACGTTGCTCAACTTCAATTAGAGCTAATCCAGCGTTGTTGCAATGGACCATGCCTCGTACTAGCTGCACTTTGTAGACGAGAAACGGGGTAAATATATAATATCTGCATAAGTACTACCTTTGGCTTTAGCTGGTATTCTATATTCTGAGGCGAACTCTCTCTTTTCTGATTTTTTGTTCTCATTGTTGCCAAAACGTTCATATTAGATTGTACAAAGTCAATTTGAAAGAAATATGGAGAACGTGTTACTTGTACAATGTTTTTAAAAAAAAATAATGTCTCGACACGGGAGCTTGATGGCCTGCGTAGTCGAGTGGTAAGAGACTCGACTACGAATACAGAGGTCGCGGATTCAAACCCGGCGTTCGTAAATACATTTTATTGAATCAATATGACGTGTCATAACACATTTAATTCACAAAACATAGTATGTGTTTTAGAGTGCTAGATACTCTATGTATCGCCCCGGTGAAAGACCGCCATTCAGAATCGAAACGTTGCTTGAAATATCTTAATTTTTATTTATTTAACCGAATTTAAAAAAAAAACTTATTGAACGTTTTGAAAATATGGAACAAACGATAATATGGCGTCTCGTAGGGCACTTGAGGTGAAATATCAGAAAACTGCGCTATATAAGTTCACTGTTATTATTTTGGCATTGCAGCCAATTTTAAGTTGAACAGATAACTTACACAGATACATTATTTCTTGTATACCTAATGGTTCAAACTTGTTATTCAACTTCAGAAGAAAAAAAACCTGCGGTTGTTTCAGTTTGGTGACCAGATTTGTATAGCCAGGTACTTCCCAATATTCCTCTTCTTCATCTCCTTCCCATCCCCACTAACTTCAACCTCACAACATACCCCAATTGGGGATGCCATAGTGGTAGACGGTTGGGAGCAATGGGGACTCTTGTGTGATATTAACTATGAAAAAGAAATTCCCAGTGAAACAATCATAGCTTAAGCCATTATAATAAATGTTAGCCAGATAAATAAAATAAAAAATGGGGCCTAGGAGCCAAAAGTTCTATTCTAAATTTTAATTTTATCTGTTCAGTATTCACTCAGTATCCATCTTGAAAATACTCCACAGGTCTGTACTCGCAGGTTGTAGCAATTTTACTAGTATCGGCGGGTAAAGCCTTTCACAGGCTCTATAAAAAGTCACTTTTAAACTTACTTCACGAATGCACTATAAACTGTTTTCCCATTTTTTGCAACTCTTCGTGATAAGTAAATTATAATTCAATCTGTCGTAGTTACTCGCTAGTCACTGCATTGTATGTGTAATTAAGATAATTTTCCACTGCGATTTCTAAGTACCTACTAGTCCAAAAAGATGGAAAGTTAAGTACACTTGATTCATGCACTCAATTTTTTTGTCAAATAGAGTTGGAGTACAGTCTAGTATTGTTTTTTTTATTTATTTTTATTTCATTTAATTTTCGAGTTATCCGTGAAAACTCACGAGATGTAACTTGACTTGCTAAGAATAATACTAGTTGCTTTAATCCACACATTTCAAATATAGAATAATGTCAGCCGAAATCCAACCTATACAAATTTACGATAAATCACTTTCTCCTGCTTTTTGGATCGTAAGCCGTGAGAGGGAAAGAGACAAGACAAGTTATCACATAATATCGCACCATTTTCGGTATATAATCATGTTTTCCGTCTCCCGCGTCTCCGCCCATTATGTTTTGTTGTGCGACATAGCAGGAAACAATTCAACGATTTTTAGGTTATATCCTTTATATTTGTTGATAGCAATATTGTGAAAAGGTGGTTATAGAAATAAGCAAAACATTATGTCGACATATGCTATGAATGGATGTAAAAAGGTGTCCAAGAAAACCCTAGCCCCGCCCGAGTCAGGAAAAAATCAACAATCCTGACTACACAAGCTATCCCTTCTGGTATATTATTGCTCTGAGGTAGGTACTTTATTAAGCAGGTGAGGATTTGAAAATATTATTTTTATATTTCGATATTTTCAATCCACATCATTTCCATATTTGGTGGTACGTACTCACATAGGAAATTATTTACATTTAATGAAACAAAGCTAATGAACACGGGCACTAAAATAATTATAAAGTGATACAATATCACTTTATAATTACTGACCACTCACGTACTACTTCTAGGAAAAAAGGAAAATCAAGAAAAAGAAACAAGTTTTATAAAACATTCCTCATTACCTCAATTATAGAATAATATTTTTTCCTCGTGTGGTAGATAGCTTCAGTGATACACACAAGTTCATAGATTCGGAATGCTGAATCTTAACAAGCCTATCCGTTTCCGGGAGATCGTATAAATCTTCGGCCCCTCATGTGGTGGCATCTTGGAGTAACAATATATGGATAGAGAGTTAATTCTTTTTATCATTCACCTCTAGAATTGAAACGTTGCTTGAAACGGCTTTAGCCGTATTTGGTGACCAGATCTGAATAGCCAGGTACTTCCTAATCTTCATTTTTTCCATTTCCTTCCCCTCCCTAAAACATTTACCCCAATTGGGTATGCCATAGTTTCACTGGCTCTAGACGGTTGGGAGCAGCTGGGACTCTTGCGAGGTATTCACAATTTTCTATTCGTTTTTAAATGCCATTCAATCAACGTTTCGATTCTGAATGGTGGGTTTTCACCAGGGCGATACTGAGATTGTCTATCAATCCGGCACTTGCCGTAAATAAACTATATAAAACTTACCACGGAGGTCGCCAAGTATTAAATTGATTTATAAAATGTCAGCGTCTGAGAAAATGCTGTCGTATTTGTTGCATGTTATCAGGAAAACCGAACGTTGTCAGTTCCCGCTGCTGTCGCCTCCTCAGTATTAAATGTGGAAAGGCACTTGGATCTTACGTTTCGTAAGGGACCGTAGAAATGAATGTAATGTAGTTCTAGTTTCGCTGGTAGCCTTACTGGAAGTAACCAATGCTAGATAATAACATTTTCGAGAATTAAGTTAACTGACTTCCTGTCGGAAAATGCTCTCATTTCATTTAAATGTGATATTTTGTGGGGTCTTTGTATCTGTATGAACGGTGAATGCAGGACACTCCATTAATGGAGGACTGAACGCTGTTGGCGCAAATAAGAAATCGTCCAAAGAAGCGAAGCTAGCAGTCCACAATGAAGTGCTTATACCAACCCTGATGTATGGCAGTGAGGCATCGAACTGGCAGAGGAAGAATGAAAGTAGACTGAATGCTGTGGAAATGAGATCTTTGAGACGTATGTGCGGTAAAACCATGAATGACCGTATTAAAAATGTGAAAGAATGCAAGGCTGATGTGAGCGTAGTGAATAGGATCAAGAAAGGGACGCTTAGATGGGTTGGGCATGTAGAGCGAATGAACAAAGAAAGGAGTGTGAAAAGAATATATGATGCGAAAGTGAATGAAAGAAGAAGTCGAGGACGCCCGAGAAAGACATGGCACGACCAAGTAAATCAAATACTTGAATCGGGTCATGTGAAGAGTCAGAATAACAGAAGAGTATGTATGAGACGATGTATGAATGTAAATGAAGCGAGGAGTGTGTGCCAAGACAGAGTTATATGGCGGTCCGTCCTCTCTGCCAACTCCTGCGGGAAAACGGCATGATGGTTAGTTAGTTAGTTAGTTAGTCTTTGTATCTAACGTTCGAATATAATTTTGGACAATTTTCCTGAAAGTTGGCTTTATAAAAATCACTACTCTTACTACCCGGCTTCGCCCGTGATTTGGATTCTTGTATAATATGAAGGTATTATTGATTTCATAATAATAATATAACGTTGTATTTATATAGTGCAGTTTTGTGATATTTCACCTCGTACTTCAAGTGCGCTCTACTAAGAAAAACGAATTAGAATATGGATTTTATGACCTCATTCAGAGGGTAACGTTCTTAAAATTACTCCCACTGTGTTCCTTACATAGTTGATAGAATAAATTGCAAATAATGACCGGTTAGTAGCTGAGTGGACAAACGCGTCGGATCCCCACCCGGGCGTCGTGGGTTCAATTCCTCTGCTGGCTAAGTCTTCCATCATCGCACAAGCAACATCTTCCGCTTATTATGATGGTAGTAGGAGTTTTTCAAATATTATTAGGTTATTCGTAACCAGGGAATGTTTGTCTTTCTTTAAAAAAAATCATTCACTTATATTTCACTCTAACCTAAGCAAATAAAGATAGAAAATAAAATCTTATTTAAGATTATGTAGCTATTTGACTAATGTGGAACAACCTTGCGACATGTGTTATTTTTTTACAGTTAAGCAGATGTTTAAAAATTCCATAGCTCACGATGGAAATGTCATTGCGAGCTGAAAATAACCATGTCTACCTAGGAAATCCTAGAAAAGACTGTGCAAATTTCATGACACCATACTCACTGTTCGAGAGGATTAGCTTTTCCAGCACGTGGGTTTTCGACTTTATATTTATTTATTTAACAGAGATCTCGAAAAAACAGTTGTTGACCAAATACATTAAGAAATGAACGAAATAAAAATATTATAGATACATGCATAGTCTAATAAAAGAAACTAAACATTTGTTTACACCTCACATATGAGTATAGACAAAGTATTATATATCCGAAGGAGTTATACGAGTACAAACTGAAGTAGTGTGACGCATTATATATGATATAATAACGCAAATAATGTGAGCAATGAAAAAAAAGATAAGATATAAGAGAGGTTTACTCTTGTATACACGTTATGAGATAATCGTTGAATTGACAAGTAGTGTAAAAAAATATGTAAAAAATATTTCATTATGTAGATCGTTATGTACCTAACAGTCACTGTTCGGTCCAGAAACCGCGAATCGGTTTTGGAAAGACTTGGTTGATTTAAAATGGACTGTAAAACGATTAACAATGAAATAGCTTGGTAAATTAACCTGATTGTATGTTGGGAGAATAATAGGAGTTTGTGCCAATTTGCTCACCTGTTTCCGTGTATGCGATTTGCGACGACCAATCTGCCCGACCGATGAATGCTGAGAGGATGAGTCATCCTAGATGGATGCGAAACGAGGGCGCCATCCCTGGGTGATCCCAGCGATGTGTAAGCGAGTTGATTGCGATAAAGTGACTGGATAGCGGGATTCGAAATAATGCCGCTCTTGACGTCCTGGCTTGTGTTTCGTTGTCGAGGTGGGGGTCACCGGCTACAGGCTGCTCAATACACTTTTATCCGGCCATACAAATAGTGCATGACATTAGAACAAATTGACAAGGAATGGGGTACGATTGAACAGAAGACATCAGGTTAAGAATAACTAACAAATTGTTGATTTTAGGATCCAACAGTCACTCTAGTACGTACTTCAAAAGATAGTGACAGAACTCTATATATGTGCATCTGAATATATTTACGTAGATGCAACTACATTGAATAGTTCCATCGCTTTATATATTTACGTGTTTTTGTATGAGGAAGTTCTGACTTTCGGTGCCTTCGTGGGTGATTTGAAAGTTTGGGGATTTAAATCGTATTATCTACTTCCCCTTGTCCTATTGGGATCGGGGACCCATCGCCTCGATAAGGCACCCCAGGCCTCCCCGTCCCGCGCTACTTCGGCGGCTTCCGTCCCCAGTTAGCCAAACCGTGTCCTATCAACAGTTTTTTTTACAAATATACAAATCAGTGAACTAGTTTTGTTCAACGCAAAAAACTGTAATTTTCAATTAAACTAAAAATGTAGTACAATTAAATGGCTTCCTAAACGTAATATGTACTTGTTTCTTACGAAACGCGTCGCTACTTCTACATGCGTGCACTGTTTAATACGAAAATAACCAAACGATTAACAATTGTTTATAATTATCGAATTAATCATATTAATTGCCGAAATCACGCAATTTCCATTGAAAGAGTCCATCTTTCTTACGAAATCAGCCTTCGAGTAAACCATTTTCAAATATTCAATTACAAACTCGCACGATCTGGTCTTTTAGATTAGGTGCGGTCGAGGGAGGGTGAAGTCGGGAAGAATCCGGCTATTCAGATCTAGTAACTAAGCAAGATTAAAGCCATTTCAAGCAACCTATCGATCCTGAATGTTGGTTTCTCACTAGGGTCAAACTGAGAGTATCCACCACTCTATATGAATCTCTTAATTTAAAATGTGCTTGATAGATAAGAAAATGTCACACACCCCTTGCTTTATTCACATTAATTAGGTTAGGTTAAGTTAAGTGAGGGTAGGATAGGTTAGGTGAGGTTAGGTTAGGTTATGCTCGTTTTGGGACCAGTAGATAGACTCATAACAGTCATAACTTATTTCGGATATAATTTAGTGTTGGTAAATGTTATCTACGATTTTCCGATGAAAATAAAGATTTGGCATATTTAAGACTTTTTCTGCAGCATATTTCTATAAAAAAAACAGAACATAGACGTCAAAAACAATACAAAAAGCACTGGATACACAAATGCCGATTCGTTCCGTAGTGTCAGTGCTTTTGACAATAATGGCTGATTCACACCAACGTCCGGATCCGCTCAGTGCCGATATTGTTCCGCATGAGAGCTTATTGATATGGTATGAATATCGATCAAGGAGTATGTGCCAAGACAAAGTTGTGTGGCAGTATATCCTTCTGCCCACCCTTGTGATATTTAACTACTTAGTTAGTTAAATAATTATTTTGAATTGTAAAAATACTAACATCGCAGATTTTTTTTATCAAAAACCATTTTTTTATCACTAAATAATATTTTTATTAATTATTAATTATTAAAAATATTATTTAGTGATAATAAAATGGTTTGAAAAAAAATCTGCGTTGTAAGTATTTTTACACTTCAAAATAATTATTTAACTAAATAAGTAGTTAAATATCACAAGGGTGGGCAGAAGGATATACTGCCACACAACTTTGTCTTGGCACATACTCCTTGATTGATATTCATACCATATCAATAAGCTCTCTTGCGGAACAATATCGGCACTGAGCGGATCCGGACGTTGGTGTGAATCAGCCTTAAGGCTTGTCCTACGTGAGTTTTTGTCGCCTGCGGTTATTTGACTCTGATAATATCGCTTTACATAATTATTTTTTGCAATTGGTCACACTGACAGCGGGACTGCGATTGTAACAATCAACATTATTATTCAATTTTATGATTGTTTATTTCACAGAAAAATATTGAGAGATCAAAACTTTTCGACACAATCCATAATAGAGTTTAATCATTTTTCAAATACAGTAAAATCTTGGATTGTCGGTAACTTGGTTTTTGAGTGATTCGCAGAATGAGCAATTTAAAAAAATAAATATTAACTTGATAAACGGGCGATATCTATAAAGTGTGGGAAAGGTGAAAAAATCGTAGAAAAGCACTTAGATGAATTAAATAATGTAGATAAGTTACTGAGACAACGCGCGTGAATGTACTAAACCGAGTCCGAGAGACATACCTGAGATTTACTGCGTTTAGTATCACACAAACATTCGTTCGACAGACAAGCTGTCACGGGAAAACGGGAGCTCTTCAACCGAAATAATGTGAGATAGCGAATGCAGATATACGAGTACATAGGTGTGTGGAAGACAACCGTTTCGCTAGTCGCTCCGTAAGTTTGTCGGGGAAGAGAGATTATAACAGTTACGCGGGACGTTCATATAGCTATCTCATCCATACACACACATTCTGTTTAGTATTGCTATCCTTTTCATAAGCGTTATGAGCATTGAAACTTAAACCAAGACCGTACCACATTTATCTTTCGATTCGTATGAAAATGACTCGTCTTGAATTTTATGTCTATAGAAAATCACCAGCCGAATAAGGCTTTAACCGTGAGAGCGATGAATCACTTCAACGACAGTGCAATGTTACAAGTTGCATTTCCGCGAAATCCTCGAAAGGAAGCAAAAGTGACTCCGCTAGTGAATAATCAATAAATTCGAAGAGTACTTTATAAGAAGATTAAATAATTAAAAAAGTACATTATATGTTTTGTATAAACTATTTTACATGAATATTTTAACGTTTGGAAGGAATGATCCTACGTTAATAATGGTGTCGTATCTAATTATGTAGGTACATCTATGATATATTATGATTTCTAATTTAGATGTTGGGTTAGGTTAGTTTAGGTATCAAATTCAGCGGTTAGGTTATTTTAAATGTACGAGGCCTGTTCAAAAGAAAAGGTGAATTTTGAATTTTCGCGGGCTGTGTTCATTCGATCATCGATATATATATTTTTAATGTCGGTACACATATGTTTATCATATGTTAGCATTATCAGCCATTTTGGATTAGTTGTTTGTTTTTGACAACCTGAAAGGTTAGTCACGTTTTTGTGTGTTCTTCGATTTTTTACTTTTGAAAAAAATGTATCAAAGAATATGTATTAATTTTTGCTTTAAAAATGGAATAAATTGCTCCAACGCACTCAAAATGTTGACTGTGGCATTCGGCGAGTATACTTTGTCTCAAAAAAGTGTTTATGCGCTTTACAGAAGGCCGAAAAGATGTTAATGACGATGAGCGTCCTGGAGTTATGGAAAAACAAATCATGGATTTTATTCTTTGATCCATTTTTTTTCAAAAGTAAAAAATCGAAGAACACACAAAAACGTGACTAACCTTTCCAGTTGTCAAAAACAAACCACTAATCCAAAATGGCTGATAATGCTAACATATGATAAACATATGTGTACCAACACAACAACAAAAAAAAATCGATAATCGAATGTACACAGCCCGCGAAAATTCAAAATTAACCTTTTCTTTTGAACAGGCTATGTATAATACCTCACTTTTTCGACCTTTAAACCACTTAACTTTATACACTTGTCACAAGTCCAAAGTTTGTGCAATTCAATGCTAAATATTGTCCAAAAATATTATTCTCTGCAAAAAATATCTACGTAAAATACCTAAAATGAATATGACGTCATCACCATCGACTTTTTGCTGTATTTTTTAGGAGTAACAATAACTATTATGTTTTTTTAGCTTTGTTCAAGTGCAGTTTATATAAACAAAAAGAAAAAAAAAGGATCTAATCACGAATATCACGATTTTATAGAGCTCTTAGTTATCTGCTTCCCCTGTCGGACACTACGTTATGTTTTAGTCTGTATAATATATCTAAATCATAACATTGATGTGATAAACGAATAATTGTGTTAATTCAAAATATTCTTTTTCAGTACATAGTATGAAATGATCAAATAATAATTTCATTAAGCCAGTGATATTTTAATAAACCTATTTGTGAGTGTTTGAGGTTTAGTGTTTCATCATACTTTAAGTCCAGGATCTTCACTATGGCAAGAGTTCATGCATGTCGTAAGTACATTTCTCTTACTTTTTTTATATTTCTTTATTCAGTATATATTTGTTTATAATAGGCATATGTATTATATTTGTAACATACAACCTTCGGGATTAGCACGTGTCCGTGTTGTGGCGGTCGTTTTAAAAAACAGCATTAAAATAAAATCAATGAAATCCAAAAAACTGAAAAAAAGAAAGAAGAGCACCAAGAAAAGGAAGTATATTACGAAACACCAGTTACGCTACTGAGCTATCGCTAATATGTTTATTTGTGCATTTTTACACACTTCAGACGGTGATTTAATTCCGAAACGGCACTGAGAAACAGCAGGTTTTTTTTTTTTTTAACTGACTCCTAACATAATATATATATATTTTTTTTTTCGTAAATACCGCACAACTGCTCCTAACCGTCTAGAGCCAGTGAGACTATGGCATCACCAATAGGGGTATGTTATGAGGCTGAAGGTAGTGGGGAGGGGAAGGAAATGAGGAAGGGGAAGGTTGGGAAGTACCTGGTTATTCAGATCTGGTCACCAAACACGGCTAAAACCATTTCAAGCAACGTTTCAATTCTGAATGGTGATCTTTTACCGGGGCGATACTTAGAGTATCTACCACTCTGGAACGTGCCGCAAATATACTATATTGCATTTTATATCAATTAAATGTGTTATGACACAAATTAATTAAATTAAATTTATTTGCGCACGCCGGTTCGAACCCGCGACCTCTGGATTCGTGGTCGAGCGTCTTACCACTCGACCAAGCAGGCCGTCTTATGATTTGCGTAAACGTCGACGTACCTACGTTAAAAAAAATAACAACGGAAAAATAATTTAACCGAATAACTCGATTGATAATAATCCAAAATGGATTTAGATACTAAACAAAGATAAGAATGCAGAGATAAAGTAGAACGGTGCAAATATATATTTGTGTAAAATTAAAGCAAAATAATAGTTAAATAAATACCGTCTTATTATATCTGAAAAATAACTAGACCGAAGAAGTCGTCATTTAATTTCGTTTCGACCTAATAATAATGGTATTATACAAAAAACCTTACCAATTTATCTGATGCCGTCAGTTACGGATGGTTATCTACTAGTATAATTAACAAACAAAAAGTTTTAGGCTACCGCGTGGATGCTAATAAATAGACCAAATATGAATATTGTTTGTTAACTAGTTGTTATTCGTGAAAAATCACGGGATGTAACTTGGTTTACCAAGAAAGAAATATTAGTTGCTTTAATCCACCCATTTCAAATATAGAATAATGTCTGCTCAAATATACTATAGGCAGATAGAGATTTGAAAAGGTTATTAAAAAAATGGTGATTAACCACAAAGGAAATTGTTTATAGTATACGATAATTATCGTTTTGAATGATTTTGGAATGTTAAGCGGATGAACTAAGAAAGGAGTGTAAGGAGAATATATCGTCGCCGGAAAGGCAAAAAGGCTGAAGCGCCATTTTGGGAAGTTTACACCAGAGCACTTTAAAGTTTTTTTGTTTAACAATAAAATTATAAGTCTTCAGTACCTGGTTGGATTTTGAAAAAAAAAGTTAACATAAGTAACTCAATGAGTTACCTGAAGTGAAAAAAAGCTTTAAAAAGTCCCAAACTTGTGTCGCTTGAGTCAATACTTCTCCCAAACGGTAAATGTATTTTAGATGGCTGAAGGCCACAAAAGTCTTCAGAATCAAACGAGAGTCAGAGCATTCGATGCAGAAATAAAAACTGATCAAAACTGCATATTCAACTCATTTTTGACCAAAGTGTCGCTACAGCCCTTTTGTCCTTCCAGCGACGATATGACAATGTGAAAGTGAATGGTAGAAGTCGGGGACGCCCGAGGAACACACGGTACGACCAAGTTAGTCAAATACTTGAATCGGGCCATGTCAAGAGTCAGCATAACTGAAGAGTATGTATGCATGTGATTGAAGCAAGGAGTGTGTGCAAAGTCAGAGTTGTATGGGGGTCCACCCTCTCCGAGAATACGAGAACCTCATGTGTATCTTTCAATGTTCCATAGCTCATTGAGATGACGTTGCAAGCGGAAACAGTTGACCTAAAAATTCCAGAGAGCAAATCTTAGCAAATTTCACGACGTCGCATTTGACCGTTTCAGCACGATAGTGTAAGGTGTCTAACTAAGCGCCCTTGAGGTGATTTTTCCACAAAAACGGCGCTATAAAAGTTATCCAAAGAATACAAAATGAATATAAGCGACATTTAATTTTTCATTAACCTCGACATTTGACATTGTAACAACAATAATACGGTCACACAATGTAAATAGTTAACCAGGTATTAAGCTAAGATGAATTAAATAATGTAGATACGTTACTGATACAACGCTCGTGACTGCACGGAGCTAAGCCAACGTGGCATACCTGAAATTTACTGCGTTCAGTCTCGCACAAACATTCGTTTGACAAACAAGCTGTCACCAGCTGCCACAAACGCATCGCTGTAAGCTCTTTTCTGAGATAAAATGCCTTCCTGTGCTTTTGACAAGTGTAAAAATCATTCGGGAACAAAAAACAAATCTCATGGAGTTTCTTTTCATGCGAAGTACACACAAATCACTTATTATTTCAATTATTACAATTATTCACAACCAAATGGTGTAAGTGAGATAGCGAATGCCGAAATACATAAGTGTGTGGATGACAACCTAGCGACAGTACACGAGTTCGTCGCATGCTACTTCGCTCGTAAGTTCGTTACGGAAGAGAGGGCTTGTAACGCGGAGATGTAACGCGGGACGTTCATATAGCTATCTCATTCATACACACATATTCTGCTTGGTATGGCTATCCTTTTCATGCATTATGAGATCTTAGAACTTGCCAAATTTATCGTTCAATTTGTATGAATATGACGTGTCTTGTATTTTATGTCTATGGTATTGAGTACCTAAATATTGTGCATGGTAGACATCGTATGGTTTCTGGTTCGGAACACAGTAAAGTTGGTTGGATTGGTGCCCAGCCATGGGCATCAATGGGCAGCTGGCGGGAGTGTTCACAATGAAGTTCACCACACGAGATTCATTATTCTTTCTGTCAAATTCGTCCGAAACTAGAACGCCGCAGGTCAAAGACCCAAATTCACGGGGAATCCCGTTCTCGTAGCCCAATTAAAACTAAGAGTACCGCTAGAATCCTTGGCGAAACGATCAAACCTATGGTCTGGTGGTTTCGGTCCGGAGGTTAGGAGGTCGAATCTCGTCCGAGATCAAATATGTTTACCCATTATCTTGTTTTAGTGCAATTTAAAATCTTACAGCGGAAAACATGTTTGTTTGTCGCACCGAGTATTTTTGAAATATGAGCTCTGGCGTCATGAAAACTGTACAGTTTTAATTTTTCCCGGTTTTTTCACGTCAGCTATTTTCTGCACGCTACGTCATTCTCGTCATAAACTATCGACCTTCGAAACATCCATTCAAAAACACTTGGCCTAGTTGAGTCACGGAGCTTTGAAATACCAATATAGCTGTAAAAAATAAACTAACACAATACGCCATATTGTTTTCTGTGTATTTTTCATTTGTTCAATTAGAAAAAAATCTTTTGGTAGATATCTACTGAGAGACAAAAAATTTGCGTTTTCAGTCAATTGTCATAAATATATATTTATGCCCAAGGAAATACGAAATTTCAATAGAAGAATTCGTATCACGGGCGAAACCGGGCAGTAAAGCTACTACAACATAATCTACACCAAAAAGATTTTCGGTCGGAGGGTCTTAAATATCATGACTCATGACATAAAAAGAGCGGCTGATTATAAAATTATTTCGTTATTTTGTTAAGAATTAATCGGGCCACCTATCGCCTAGATCTATAAGCTGACGGGGAAATATAAAGCTTAAATCGATCACTAGATGGCATTGCTGTAGGAGTTTTTCCACATAGGTTTTCTTGGTTATTTTTTTCTATGTCGAAAATAAGATAGTGGTCTGTGAATTATTCAACAGATGGCAGTATTGGCCGTCATATACTTTTTGTTTTTGCGATGGAAACTTTTATTATTATTAATAGGTAAATAGTAACTGATAATAGATAGAATATGTTATTAATATTTTTTTATATATTTTATGAAGACCTTTAACAACTGGTTTCCGGAAAGTTTAACTACTAAACAAAGGGTTACTAAAAACCCTTGGAAACAAAGGTTGGTTTTTAAGACATAAACATTTGAAGTGAATAATGAGGAATTATGATCAAATGATTTTAAAAAAAAAATTACATTATTTACTTTCCCAGAATACTTTTTTTTAGATAGACAAGCATTCCCAGGTAAGGAAAAGCTTGTTAATATTTGAATTCCTTCTACTACCATCATAATAAGCGGAAAATGTTGATTGTGCAACGACAGAGGACTTAGGTAGTAGAGGAATGAGCCCGCGACGCCTGGGTGGGAACCCGACGCTCTAGACCGCTCGGCCAAGTAAGATCAGTGAATAATTCAAAATCCAACATATATTTATACATATGTATTTGAATTATTCTACCTCTAGATGCTCTCAATCAATATAAGGCCATATACCATCTAAGTCAACGTTTTTCACTGGAATTCAACTTTGTTTGCACAATTAACTACAATATCTTATGGAATGTATCTTAGCTCAAAGCCGGATGATGTTGAAACAAAACTAATCGACATAATACGATTTCGATAACTTGGTTGGGAAGACAGTATCGTCGTCTGGGCCTCGGGTGGTCAATTAGGTTGTCAGGAACGCTAATGACGATGATAATATATTTATTTGATTAATTGTGTCGGTGGTGCATTCACATGCAAAAGAAACCATTCCGTTATGAAACTGTTGCATCAAATAGTATTAAATTTTATAACTCGTATACTTGCAAGCCCGGGGTCATAAATATGAGCGAACATTAAACTGGAATTAAAAATAGGTAAATATTTAAACTGAAAATTATTATAATGATTTGAATGATTTTTCAAAAAAATATGAGATCAATGAAAACGGTAGTGAGGGCATGGTTTTCGATAACACTATGTACAAGTGCACCCTCTGAGAAAGAGGAATGTTTCGAGTTCGAGTTTCGGTCGCAACCTTTTCTTTGATCTTTTCTGCAAGTTATTCTAATTTATATTGTTCATACCTTATTTATTGCCCCAGTATAAAATAGAAAGGTAGCTTAAAAATAATGAATTCTGAATCACTTATCTATATTTCTTCTGATTGAGAGAGGTAATTAAGATAATTTGAGTTAGGTATCAGAAAGTACTCTAAAATTTCTCTTCTTTTAATGTCAAATGCCAAAATAATATTTCGCCATATTTTACGCCAATAAATCGACAAACATAAAATCCCAGATATATTACCCGGATTTTCCCGATTTTCAACACAATTTTTATAAACCTATTTTCTTATTTAACACTATACATAAATCGTCATTTAAAAGCTCCACAAGTCATAACGGAAAATTTCACTACAAACTGTAAAATGCGTTGACCTGAAAATTCCAGACGGAAAAGCTGATAAAATTTCGTGATGCCAGAGTTCACCGCTTGATTTTTGGTTGGTGTTTGGAAAAACAGATTTTCTGCTTCATTCGCTATGTATGTATCACGAGAGAAAATACAGATATTGACGTTTTATTTTATTTTAGCTTTTATACCAGCAGAACTGAATGGTTGTTGTAATACGCAATCTACCATATTATATTAGCTTACATATTTAAAAAAAGATAAAAATAAATAAATTAAAAACATAAAACAATAAAATATAAATAAAAATAATAAAGGGAAAAATATTTTATTTATGAAGGGTTAATTAATTATTATAAGAGTTACAAGTGAGACCGGTGGTCGATGCGCCATAGTGCCAACCTTACCTATTCACTCAGATGACGTACAGTGATGCCAACAGTGAAGGCCGGAAATATAAAAAAAAGTGAATAAACAATTTTCCCCCTTAACCATTATTCTCCTGCGACCTCCTTCCTGTCCAAACCGCACATCGGTCACATTTCACAATGCAAACAGTATTATTAGTGAGCAAAGTGGCGGTGCATACTGAGCATTATAATTTGGCGAAAGTGGATGGCGAAAACTGTCGGCGGTTACACAGGAAGCAACGTTGGTGGGAAGCGCCACGATAATGGTTCACGACAGACGAAGCATGTACGTTTACAGATGCAATGTGCGTTATGTAATAAAGGGAGAAAGGTTTACTGTTACTCGTGGAGGTCGAGTTGGAATCGGGCAGCGGGTACCTGCCGCATTTAAAAATCTTCAAGAAACGTAAAATAGAAGGTTTACAGATGTGGTGGTAACCTCGCTTTACGATTAGTTTTTTTTTAATAGACATATATTCCCAGGTTACGAATAACCTGACAATATTTGAATTCATTCTACTACTATCATAATAAGCAAAAGGGGTTTATTTTGTAATTATGTAGGAGTTAGTCAGCAGATGATTGAACCTGCGGCGCCCAGGTTGAAAAAATTTGGACCACTCGGCCACTAACCGGTTATTATCAAAAAATAAAATGATGCATTTGTCGCGTTTTTTGTGACTTAAAAAAAATATACTCTAATTTACGTATTATATATAGAAAGTTAATATTTCACTTTAATAATAATAAATGGATAACTTTTATAGCGCCGTTTTCGTGGGAAAATCACCTCAAGGGCGCTTGTCGTTTTTTACTCCATTAAACACATTTTAAAGTCAAATACAGTTTCTTTAAAAAGACAAATGAAAGAATAAAGGTTTTTCAAAGTAGCCCGGGATAAAACTCACATAGTTGAATTGAAACATCACGTTGTTTGAAAAGACTGCAGACGTGTTTAGTGACCAGATCTCAATACCAAATACTTCCCATCCTTTCATATCTCATCCTTTTTCCTTTCCTTCTTCTGCCAGTCTAACTACATTCAAATCGGGGTTGCCATAGTTCCATTGGCCCTGGGCTGTTTGAACACTTGTATCACGCAATAACAATATAACCTTGAAGTAACAATATATGGAGAGAGAGCTAATTATTTTTACCCAACCTATACGAATTTGGGATAAATCGCTTTCTCCGGGTTTTTACGTCGTCCACAATGAGAAAGAAAGAGACAACAAAATCTCCCAAATTATCACACCGCTTTAAAGTATTGTAAGAATGTTCTTCGTGTCCCGCGTCTCCGTTGACTCCGCCCACACGTTTCGATACGCGAAATAAATGGACATAACTCAACGGTTTATTAGGTTACATGCTAAATTTGTGTTTATAACAATCCTGTGAAAAAGTGATTATACGAATAAACAAAAACATTATGTCGACATGTGCTATGAACGGATGTATTAATACCCTAGCCCTAGTTCTAGCCACGCCCAGTTCTAGCCGAGTCCGGCAAACCTCATAAAAACTGACTACAGCAGCGCTCTCTCTTGTATATTATTGCTCTGAGAACATAGCTGATATACTTACATGCTAGCACCGAAAAGAGATACGACCTAATTAACAGATCCAATCACATTGGTCAGTGCGGTTACCATTACATCTCCAAATCTTAAATTTGATTCATTTTGGAGATATTGGTATATGACGCTGGAGAGATTATCCGATTGAAATTATAGAAAAAGTTGATTTTATAACAATAATTATCATTTATCGCTTTTCTAATGCAATTGTTTTAACAGCATGACCACCTAATGCCCCCGCCATTCTTCTCTTCTCTCTTCTTATACTTGCGATAATCATGTGGATCCTCCTCTACCCACTCTTCCATACACGCCACTTGTAGTTTACCAGTGGCGTGCGTTCGCGTGCATTCTTTGTCGTGTCCATAAGATTGTCGTGCTAATAGTAAAATCATCAGTAGTCACCGGAAATGTTTTAATATCAACTTGCAGCGGCCATCTTGAATAAATAGACAAATTATTTCCGTAAAAAAAAAATGATGTTGCCCATTCCCATTTTGACGGCATCCGCGGTCGAGTGGTAAGACGCTCGACTACGAAACCAGAAGTCGGGGGTTCAAACCCTGCGTACGCAAATAAATTTTATTCAATTAATATGTGTCATAACCTTATATGGAGTGGTATCTACCCAAGGCAGTGTAGTCAGTTTTTGATGATTTTTACCGGACTCGGCGGACCTGGGCGTGGCTAAGAGCAAGGCTAGGGTATTTATACATCCATTCATATCACATATCGACATAATGTTTTTGTTTATTCGTATAACCACTTTTTCAGAGTATTGATATCAACAAAATATAGCATGTAATCTAAAAAAGCGTTTAGTTGTGTCAAGTTTAGTGGCATTATAAAAAATGTGGGCGGAGTCCCGCGGTGACCCAGGAGCCCATGATCATTGTGACAGTACATGGAAGCGGAGTATTATATTTGTTGTCTCTTTCTCTCTCATGGTGTACGACGTAAAAACCCGGAGAAAGTGATTTATCGCAAGTTTGTATAGGTTGGGTAAAAATAATTAGCTCTCTCTCCATACATTGTTTCTCCAAGGTCATAACTCATTCAATCAATATAAAATAATATGTAGTATATTTGCGGCACGTTCCAGAAATGTAGATACTCTAAGTATCGCCCTGGTGAAAGACCACCATTCAGAATCAAAACCTTGCTTGAAATGGCTTTAGCCGTGTTTGGTGACCAGATTTGAATAGCTAGATACTTCCTGACCTTCCTCTTCCCCATCAGCTTCCCCTCCCCACTACCTTCAACCTCACAACATACCCCGGTTGGGGATGCCATAGTCTCACTGGCTCTAGACGGTTGGGAGCAGTTGGGACTCTTGTGCGGTATTCACTATGAAAAAAATCCATTCATATTTCCATTTTTAACTTTTCTGTCATTCAACTCACCCGTAGTTATCCACCATCACCGCACGCCGTTGCAACCTACCTCTTTCCCCTCTCCATCTCTTCCCTCCAGCTGTTCAGTCTTCCGCTCTGTCTGGCTGAGGGAACCCGTCGCTCCTCTCAACAAAGAAATAAGCTCCGATAATAAATAGTAACATCGTTAGTGCTAACCGGTAATGTTTTATTAATGTGTATTTGAAATCCAACGGCCGAGTTTCCGCACAGTGGCCATTTTGAATCGTACGTCAAATTATTATCAAATGAGTGTGAACTTTTCAAAATTGGAACTCATGAATTGATATTTTCAAATCTTTAAAATAATCTTTTCAAATCCCTATCTACCCAATAAAGTACCTAATATATTATTTTAGTATTCATTATTCTATTTTTAAAATGGATAGATTAAAGCAACTAAAAAAATCTTTGTAAGTCAAGTTACATCCAGTGATTTTTATAGTATTAATATATCAATGTCCAAATTAAAATCTACGTTTTATAATGAATTATTTTCTGATTTATAAAGGCACTTAACTGTTTTCTTAATTTGACTGGGTAGATAAAAGCGTCTATTAAATTTAAACAGTAGATGGGTTAGTACAATGAAACTCTGTTACCGATTCTGATGTATGGAGTCAATTATATTAGTATTAATATATTAATGTCCAAATTAAAATTTACGTTTTATAATGAATTATTTTCTGATCTATGTAGGCACTTAGCTGTTTTCCTAATTTGACTGGGTAGATAAAAGCGTCTATTAAATTTAAACAGTAGATTGGTTAGTACAATGAAACTCTGTTACCGATACTGATGTATGGAGTCAATTATATTAGTATTAATATATTGATGTCCAAATTAAAATCTACGTTTTAAAATGAATTATTTTCTGATCTTTGTAGGCACTTAACTGTTTTCCTAATTTGACTGGGTAGATGAACACGATTAAGGAAAGCGTCTATTAAATTTAAACAGTAGATGGGTTAGTACAATGAAACTCTGTTAACCGATCCTGATGTATGGAGTCAGGAAGGCAGAGGAAAGTAGAATGTAAAATTGGACGTAATTATGCAGAAAGCATCCAACCCCAAAAAGATGAAACTGAGAAAAAGGCATTTGAAAATATGACGGTAAAAAAACATTAATATGCGTAATCGGCATTTTTAAAGTGAATATCAGTGTTTTTTGTCTCTATGAGCATTATTATGAATAGGTAATTTATAATCTATCAATGTGTTTATCAACAAACAAAAAAATTCTTATGTTATCCTACATTTTATAATGTTTTTAAACTCTAATCTAAGTCAAATATCTGCAATGTGCATTAGTGCTGCATAACTACGTTTAATTAATGTTGTATAAATAAGATTCTTGAGGCGTATGGGTGGCTAAACCATGTAGGAAATGAACTTGATCGTCTCATGTCTTCTTGGGGCGTCTCCGACTTCTTCAATTCACTTGCCAATTCAACTTTCAAAATATTCTTTTGGCAAACTTTCTTCACTCAACCGTTTCACATGCCCAATCCAACTAATCGTCCCTTTCTTAGTTCTATTCGTTAAACTCACATGGAGTTTGAATTTTCGTTTGTTCTCGTTTATGATTTTAACACAGACACGCCTCAGGGATATCATTTGTCTTGCATTGAAACTTCTTCTGCCAGTCCCACGCCTGCTTCGCGTTCTAGGGTTGGAAACAGAACTACATCGTGAACTACTAGCCACGTACCCATTAAACATTTGATTAGGCACCAATGCATTCAGCTCTCTATTAATTGAATTTCCTGTATTCACCCTTCTGTCAATGTCCTATTGGCCTTCCCGTCTCTGGTGAACATATTTCCCAAATACGCAATTGCATATTATTTTGTTCAGTGTTTTCGTAACCTCTCTTTCAAGCACTACGACTTATTTACAATAATCTTTAAATCATTCTGCGTACAAACTTCGTTTATCCTGGATACACAAAAAAACCTTCATAAAAAAACTATAATTTCTGTACACTCTACACAATTGCCCTGACTATATGGACACAGCAAGGTTGACCGAAATGTTGACTCTAGAAGAATGAGGAAACGCAATACCTCGAAAGTAAAAAAAAAAACAACAACAAAACGCAATTCATTATAAACATGTTTTTTACTTAAACAAAACTTTTCTTGTTCAAGTTCCCCTTTATACGGTTTTTCCTTTGAAGTTTTCTTGTGGAATATTGTACAAGTAGAAAATAATTATTTTGTGAAAGTTGACGTTTTTGGTCGTTAAAAAACCACATTCCCAGCTGCAATAGCCGTTAGCCGGTAAGCAGTGCCTACCTAGGACGCTAGTTAAAGACTTCGTACGAGTGCACTGAGGATAGACAGCCAAGCGAAGGTGTATTTACCATGCGTTTTATATTTCAGTTTCAATGTACCAAGATAGTGAATAAAATTGGTTGAAAAAAAAAATATTTCTACGCCGAGATAGGTTCCGGAAAGCGGTATTATCAGGCTGTGTTTATTGTTTTGTGTAGCTCCGCTGAGTTGTTCCGGGTTGCAGCTTGCATGTTGAAGATTGACCTGATGATTGCCAACCTCAGATAGGGGAGGGATCAGAAAAAAATAATGGTCTAGTTACTATTAGGTATACAACTGTGCCTCCGCCGTTTTTTTCAAAATTTGAGGCTTATAGTTGAAAAAAACTGGTTATACATTTATGATTCAAAGTATTGTCCATCGCTGGCCACTACTTTCTCCCATCTTTCAGAAAGCGTACGAATCCCGCGTTGAAAAAAATAGTCATCTTTTGAAGCGATCCACAAATCGATCCATTTTTTTTAATTCTTCATGAGACCGGAAGAGCTGGTCAGCCAGGTCGTGTGCCATTGGTCAAAACAAGTGATAGTCAGAGGGAACAACGTCTGGAGAATACGACGGGTGGAGTAGGACTTCCCATTTCAATGTTTCCAAGTATGTCTTGACCAGGCGCGGCCGGTGCATTAAATGTTTGGTGGTTCACCAAGCAAAAAATCAAAAACATGTGTACCTTCAATGAAAGTGTGTGTACCTCACATATTTATAGAGTAGATCAATTTTTCGGTCCTTTTGCCGACCAAAGACTTGGTTGGTTGATTATTAAAAATGGTTTTAGCGGGCCGTTGGTTTTTATTTTGATTTTATTCTAATAGTTTATACAATCCACATTAATTATTATATCAATCATTTTGAATAGATCGTGCATATTCAATTATATCCAATAATAGCGATTGTAAACAATACACTTGACGACTTGACACTACGCAGTACGCGGAGCGAATGAAATAATATTAGCTGAGCTTTGATGTCAGATATGAAGTTAGCACAGTGACAAAAACGCACTCAAACAAAAGGTCACTTTTTAACTGTGAAAAAATAACTAATGATGACAATGACAAATAGTTTCCCAAAATCTCAAGCGCTCTACTATCACACGAGATATCTGCTGACCCGTTGACTCGTGGTTGCATTTTGCAAGAGAAATATTTCTCTCTTTCTCAAACCCTACTCACGCAGTAAGTGCATCTTTCGGAATATTTCGGACGATTCCGGCGCTATTCGTGATCCGGACGGCGCACGAAAGTCGCCATTTTTTTGGTACGATGTGTGATATCCACGGTTACTTGCCTATGTACAAAATGATCCGACAACGAACAATCCAGCCGGACGCTTGTTGAAATCGTGCGGATTTGCATGTACTTACCTCGGACTCGGTAGGTTGGTTGATCCATACGGCCAGTACAGACGGCGCGCGTCGGGCGCACATGCTTTATGCCGGGCGGCTTTATCTCTTACCGAATTATTATATATTTTGTGAGGATTGTGTCTAATTTTATAAATAAAAATTATTTTATAGGAATACGATGAAGTGTGAAATGGTAATTAATTTTGCCGGTTCAGTGCACAAGTGAACCTTAGGACGAGCCGCGCCTGGTCTTGACCACTCTCACAACACGGGGTCGAGTATTGTCATGTTGCACCTCTCGCAAATGACGAGAATTTGGCTGGTAAACTGACATTTCCAATCGAGAATAACTTTATGATGCAGACACAAATCGACTAATGTTTCTTTGGGGTTGTATTAACAGATGTCTTAGTTTATTGCATGACGTATGTGGTGTATTTATTTCGATCACTACTTACTGCTAAAGCCATTTATAGGAAAACGGCGGAAGCAAAGTTGTACTTCTAATATGTAGATCTGAATAAACATTTTTTTATTTGATTTGCTGATTTTCTGCTTTCCGAGTTTTAGTACACCTTTTTCATTTAATTTTGAAACGAACAACGTGGCCTCTTGTCATATTTTTTTACAGTTAAATATATAGAACAAAGCTCAGTAGCTTATGATAGAAAAGAAGTTGCGTGCTGAAAATCATAGCGTTGTTAATAAAATAATAACAGTGAACTTATAGCGCAGTTTTGTGATATTTCACCTCAAGTGCGCTTCATACTAAATTAATTATGCTAATAAGACTAACTAACAAGGAGAAAATAATCCATAAATTGTATGCAAATTAAAACTATCTAAAATCATGATCTTTATCATAAATCGTGAGAAGAAAAGGTTCAGATATGGGTATAACAGTGTTCCTGAAGATCGCGGCAAGAAAAACTGTGCAAGTAACCCCATCGATTACCGACCAAATTTTTACCGAGACACAAAGATTTTCTGCTTTATAATCAATCACTTACACATTTTACCTAGTGCAAATTTACGGCTCTAGAAGATGCTTTACTTGATAATGCCAGTTTTTCCGATATATATTTTCTCTAGCTCACTTAAGAATGCTTTGTTTTAACGAAGTCAACATTCAGGTCAATATCGCCTATTTCTGTAGATAATCATTTAACAAATTGATCGTAAGAAAATAAATTACCAACCGGTACAAATCTAAGATAATTTAAACGAAGAGAGTGCCGATACATAAATGAATGCCCCGAAATGAGCAGTGTTTCACGAATATTGGTTTTAAACATCTGGGAACCAGGTATTAAATACTTCTTTTAGTTTGGAAACGTGGTTAAAAATGTACACAGTAAAATAAATTTTAGGAATGCTTAAAGTAACCATATCACTGCTGCGTGGGAGTCAACATTTTATGAAGAATAATATCCAAATATGAGTTACATGTACAATTCTACTTTAAAAGGTCTGAGGAAGTTCTAGTAAAGAGACACAACTCGGGCATTAAATTTTGTGCATGTATATACACAAAAAGTACGCGAATTCTTATTTTAAGAAATAAAGGTGGCGAGAAATGAACTTAGCCTCTTCGGAACAGTTAGAGAATTGTGACATATACCTCTTCACCTAAATGCCACGTCTGTTTTGTACCAAGAGCGTTTTTTGAATGGTTTGGTTTAGAGATGCTCGATATTCCTGTTCCGGTTAAAAAAAACCGGTTCCAAGCCGATCACTGCAACCGTCGATATTATTTCTCTTAGGAACCGGTTCCTTTTTTTGGTTGATAAAAATGGCGAATTTCAAAAAATGGTGAATTTTAGTGTTCTAGAGTGCTAAGATTGAAAAAAACGTCATGGTTGATGTTATTGTAGCCGAAAACGTTTTTTTTTCAATCAAAAATATTGATATTTATTTTATTTTTATTATTTATTGTTCTCCATGATTAACTCCAGGACGCTCATCGTCATTAACATCTTCTCGGCCTTCTGTAAAGTGCTTGCACCACTTATAAACACTTTTCCGAAGGCCGAGAAGATGTTAATGACGATGAGCGTCTGGAGTTGTGGAAAAACAAATCATGGATTTTATTCTTTAATCCATTTTTTTGCAAAAGTAAAAAATCGAAGAACACACAAAAACGTGACTAACCTTTCCAGTTGTCAAAAACAAACCACTAATCCAAAATGGCTGATAATGCTAACATATGATAAACATATGTGTACCAACATAAAAAAAAAACGGTAATCGAATGTACACAGCCCGCAAAAATTCAAAAATCACCTATTCTTTTGAACAGGCCATGTATATTAAAGTTTACAAAGCACTTGATTATTTTATTTTCTTTTAACTTAAAAATATTTAACTTATTATTTTGATTTATGTATATTTTAGTTTTTACGGGTTATTTTTAATTTATCAAAAAAAAAGAAAGATATTCATAACACAAAGTTATTTGATCGCCACAGCAAACGAAGTAAGAAAGTATTGTTGCAATGAGGTGTTAATCAAAGGCAATGACGTGACTGTTTCCTCCAGCACGCCGCTGTAAATCTCGTCTAAAAGCAGCGGTTCATCCATCGGATTGTTTTTATTATTATTGTTGAGCCGATAAAACTTTCGACACCTCATTTCGCATTGCTATGCGGCCAGGCATGACGGCTCGCATTGAGGAAGGTTAAAATGATTATTTTCTGTCCTTTACGACAGCTGTAAAGCTATTATTCAGTTATGAGCTTGAATGAACAAAGATTTGTGAAGATAAACTGACAATGCTTATCTGTAGATTATTTTTTGTATTTCGTTTGTCTTACTAAAAGCTCTAGATCCCCTAGATCAGTTTTTACCAAACTTAAAATCACATTGTACCACCCCTTTTGGGATTTATGTGTTACCGGCGCACCCTTAAGGGCGGGTGCGTGTTTGTTTGAGATTTTTTTGTAAAAATATTTTATTATATATTGCAAGTTTAAAGCTGTTTTACATTGTAAAAATTTAAACATACATACGAATTATTTTCTTAGAAAGTATCCACTTTGTGGTTTGACATATATAGCTTTTCGCTTAGCCTAAGCATCATCAGGGTACAAAATTAAACTGAAAAAAAAAACAAAAAAAACGATGCGAAACCGGTCGTTCATAAAAATAAATATAAAATCTGTAGTCTTATAAAAAGTTATTATTTCATTTTCATTATAGATAACTAATTTATTTTTATTTTTAATTATCACATTTATGCAAAATTTACTGTTGTTAGTGCTAGTTAATTTTTATTACAGACGTGAACAAATACAAACATTTAATAATAATATTCATATCATGCAACTACACCCCTATTTATACAAGTGGTGAAGATATCTTGTCTAATGCGAGTGTTGGAATTACTTGTGATGCAAATCTAAGGCATGGATATCCTCGGTATATCGAGTGATGTTTGAATTTTTGAAGCGAAGACGAAATCAACTACAATAAGACGGTTTCGTTTTTATCTAGCCTCGCGTACCCCTTAAAACCTCCTCGCTAAGGGTCTAGGTACACTACTTTTTTTTTAATACAGTGACTACCGCACAAGAGTCCCAACTGCTCCAAACCATCTAGTCAGTGTGACTATAGCATCCCCCATTGGAGTACGTCATGAGACTGAAGGTAGTGGGGAGGGGAAGGACATGGGGAAGAGGAAGGTTGGAAAGTACATGACTATCCAGATCTGGTCACCAAACACGGCGAAAGCCATTTCACGCAACGCTTCGATTCTGAATGGTGGTTTTCACCAGGGTGACACCAAAAGAATCTACCATTCTGAATGTCTTGTGTAATTTGAATTATTCTTGACTGTTTAAACATAGATTAAAGTTAATTTTAAGCTTTATAAAACGTTTTTAAGGTGATATTTTATAAGAAACATAATACTCTAACCTCCAACTTTTTTCTGATTTTCTCGCCTCTTCTGTTAATTTTCTCCAAATGAGCTTATTTAAGCAACGTTTCGATTCTGAATGGTGGTCTTTCACCAGGGCAACATGTAGAGATTTTATCTAGGGCGATACTTAGAGTATCTATCTCTCTGAATGATTGAAAAAATGAATTGAATCTGTTAAAAAGTGGAATGTTTGTTTAATTGACTCACCAAAGGAATGCAGTGTTCAGAACATAGACGTGATGTGGGAATACTGAGTTTTTTCTACCGGTATTTCAATGTAAGGAACTCTAAAGGTCCTTTCAGAACCGATGCATAGACAGGAGACACTTTTCTCGATGATCTCTTACACGGTTGACATTTGCCACATGAGAACGGATCATGTTTACGACAGCTCGACTGTAGAAAGATTTGTTGGTTTTGTTCTTCCTACGACATAGGTCTTTTAGAACCTGGGTTCACTCCTCCGTTTTAGTTAAAAAGTCACTCCACCCAGCATCCCCAAACGAGCCCTGAGGTAAACCTCAAAGTCTCCTGAGGTAAACCTCAAAGTCTCCTGCTCGGAGTTTTATAAACAAATAAAATAAAATAAAGATATTCTAGATTAACTTCTAAAAATTTAACAATCGAAATAATCTTTCTTAATACCAGGATTTTTATGATTGACCTGTGCGTCGGCGGACCAACATTCATAAATTATCGCATTTCCTCGAACCTATTGGCTATTGGACATCGACACCGAGTCCGTTGTACGAGTATTCTATAAATTTGTTGCGCAACTAATTACAGGTGAACTGGACAATGCTCCAAGGCCGAGCTTATGGACTTTGAAACGTCAAATTGTTGAAATACTTTGCCATTATAAAACACAATATAAATAATATACATATTCACAAATCTTCAACACAGGGTTGCTTACAACTTTGAATATAATATTTCCTTAAAAACATGAGAGCTCTTTCCACTAAATACACGGAATGCCATGTAAATGCGATTATATTCTTGATTGTTTGCTTTTTAGTTTATTCCAACGTATTTTTTTATGTGAATACTTCATCAATGTTTTTTAACCACTACCTATAACTAGCCAGCACAACGATTCTCCGCAAGGATAGGTACAGAGGATAGACCGTCACACAACTCTCTCGTAACACACTCCTTGCTTCATTCACATGCATATATATATGTATATATATATTTTTACAATAACTCCACACAGGAGGCCTTGAGGGAAATAATTTCCTTCAGGGCCTATGTCATCTTTGGGGATGCTGTGTGGAGGAAGGAGTGAACTTGGGTCTTGAAGAGACCCATGTTGAAGGAGGGAGGAAACACAGAGGCCGGCAAATCGTTCCATAGCCGAGCTGTTGAACACAAGAACGAGTCGTAAAAGCAACCCGTTCTATGTATTGAATGTCAACAGTGTACAAATGTTAGGCGCGCGTTGGCGAATTTCCCGACTATGCACCGGTGCCGAAGGGATCAATGACGAAAGTTCCTCGGAGCATCTTCCATTGAAATACCTGTAGAACAAGGACAGCATTCCCACCTGACGTAGGAGAATCTATCGAACGGGCCGGAAAGGCGCTTCAGCGCCATTTTGGATGTTTACACCAGAGCACTTATTTTTTTTGGTTTGGTTTACAATAAAAGTCTCCTGTATCTGGTTGGATATTGAAAAAAAAAGTTAACTCAGGTAACTCAATGCTCTCACTGAGTTACCTGAATCGACAAAAAGCTAAAAGAGTCCCAAACTTGTGTCGCTTGAGTCAAGCCTTCTCCCAGATGGTAAATGTATTTTAGATGGCTGAAGGGCTACAAAAGTCATCAAAATCAAACGAGAGTCAGAGCTTTCGATGCAGAAAAAACTCATTTATATACCAAAGTGTCGCTTAAGCTTTTTTACCAGCGACGATATAGTCTCATTCTATTATAACCAGAGTCAAGTATTTTATTCCTCGGGCGTTTAAAAAAATATGTATGTGAATACCGCACAAGAGTGTCAATTGCTCCAAATTGTCTTCTGTTTCCTCCCTCCTACAACATAGGCCTCTTCAAGACTCATGTTCACTCCTTCTTGTCCTCAAAAATACTCTCCACACAGCATCCCCAAATATAACATTGGCACTGATGGAAATTTTTCCTCAGGGTCTCCTGCGTGGAGTTAGTGTAAAAATATATATGATATATAAAAAAATAAAGGCAATCTTCCAATCATCCTCTTTCCCTTCTTAACCTATTTCCCCTTCACAAAATTTCCCGTTTGAAGATACCATAATCCATCTGCCTCTAGACACTGACAAGATTCACGATATTAAATAAAAACTTGTATCAATCTGTCTCTTGATTTCAAATGCGCAATAAAATCTTTGCACAGCCCTATCCTTTCAAACATATTCATGAACATTACCATATTTTAATATCGAAGGTGAAGATGTTGAATTAAGACTTCAAAATGAATTCCCCAAGGCTGAGGACTCTGAATTGATTTCTTGAAATTAAATCTGCTGTTTTGTGAGCGTTCAAAAATCACACTCCCGTAACTACTCTGTCATAAGTCAAAATTTGCCAAACTGCGATAATGGACTTTAAGGTATCTTTGGGCACACTTTGTTTGTTATTAGAATTCTGGTAAACTGAAATAGTACACAGTTATTTAGACCTCTAAATACATGATAACATTATTACTCACACATTGAAATTGTAATACATGTATCGAAATCTTAGTTAATGTTCAAATATCCATATTCATAGCGAAGATGTCAAAATTCAAAGTCCATTATTCAATTTTGACTTGTTCTAAGCTACGGCAGTACAGTCGCGATTGCGCGAAATGAACATCATTTTGATATAAGGCATCCGTTAAACATTCGCTTTTGGACCGAATTGAGCTGTCGGTTCACTTGATCGTGCCATGTCTTCTGGGATAACCTCGCTTTGTCTTATACCAGAGTGGTAGATACTCTAAGTATCGCCCTGGTGAAAGACCACCATTCAGAATCGAAACGTTGCTTGAAATGGCTTAAGCCGTGTTTGGTGACCAGATCTGAATAGCCAGGTACTTCCCAACCTTCCTCTTCCCGATCTCCTTCCCCTCCCCACTACCTTCAGCCTCACAAAATACCCAATTTGGGGATGCCATAGTCTCACTGGCTCTAGACGGTTGGGAGCAGTTGAGACTCTTGTGCGGTATTCATGTAAAAAAAAAAAAATACTCATTCGTGCTACGTATTTAAACTATATAAGTATTAATATCTTCATTTTGTTCTTTACTTACACGCAAATCGGCCTTACATTATTATTTTCATCACATTATTTTTCCTCATTCGTACTAACTAACTAACTTATCATCACGCCGTTTCTCTGCAGGGGTAGACAGAGATGATGGACCGCCATAAAACTCTGTTTTGGCACACACACCTTGCTTCGTTCACATTCTTAAATCGTTTCATACATACTCTTCTCTTATTCTGACTCTTGACATGGCCCAACTCAAGTTTTTGATTAATTTGATCGTGCCATGTCTTTCTCGGGCGTCCATATCTTCTTCTACCGTTCACTTTCGCGTCATATATTCTGATTATACTCCTTTATTCGTTCATCCGCTCTAGATACCATAATCATCTAAGCGTCCCTTTATTAATCCTGTTCATCGCGCTTACATCCTTGCATTTTTTTCCGAGATCTACATTTTGAACAGTCACATATTTTTTTACCACACATATGCCTAAGGGATCTCATTTCCACTGCATTGAGTATGTTCTCGTCCTTCTTCTGCCAGTTCCACACCTCAATGCCATCACCAGAGTTGGTATTATAAATCCACTATGGGCTGCTGTCCTTGCTTCCATAGACAACATATTTTATTACTACCACCAAATCACATAATTAGTACAGTTAATAACAATTAACAATAATTCTTCTATTGAATATGGTAATGCTTTTTGAGACGGTGCCTCATTGCTGGGGATGGTGACCTCTATTCCCATCGCCATTGATCAGTCCAACGCATCGGCGATCTTCCTCTGCTTCTCTTGCCCCCAGGTTCGAGTTCTTAGTTTGGCGAGGAACGAATCCCAAATATATTTGTTTAAGTTGTATTCAGACAATATTGACAGCCTATTTTGGATGCCTAGGTCATCCATGACGGATATATCGTCGCTGGAAAGGCAAAAGGGCTTAATCGACTATTTAGTAAAAAAAAAAATGTTGAATATGTAGTTTTGATCAGATCTTTTTTCTGTATCGAATGCTCTGACTTTCGTTTTATTCTGAAGACATTTGTGGCTCTTCAGCCATCTAAAGTATAATTACCATTTGGTAGAAGGCCTGACTCAAGCGACACAAGTTTGGGACTTTTTTGGCTTTTTATCATTATTTATTATTTTGGGTTTCAGGTAATTTAGTTAGAGCATTAGGTTACCTGACTAAACTTTAAAAAAAAATCCAATTAGGTACTGAAGACTTATTAATTTTTTTGCAAAACAAAAAACTTTAAAGTGTCTGGTGTAAACTTCTCAAAATGGCGCTTCAGTTTTTTTGCCTTTCCAGCTACAAAACACATTTTGTTGAATATAATAGGATAAATAATAAGGTACTATTCCGGCATAAAACATCACAATACAATCTTTCTCTGGAACCTATTTTACACACCTTATTACACCTGATTTTAATTAACACCTTATTTTACGGCAACTCGACGCAGCGTTAAGTTAATTTATGTCCAGCTCTTCAATCAACAGCAATGACATTGTGTTTATGTCTTTAATTCCGAGAGATTATGCTTAATTGTTTACATTTCCTAGATAATTATGAGAAGGTTATCAACAATATTACCTGCTGTTGAAATAACTTATGGAAATTATAGCCAATTGTCTCACTTACGAGCATTAAATAACATCTCACAGTATAAATACGCTAAGTCGTCTGCACACAGGTTCACTATCACTATCAGAGATGGCGTTCGTCATAAATTAATTATGCATAAAATTTCTTAATCGTTCTCGAAGACGCAGAATCAAAAAGTGTTACTATTTCTGCTAACAATAATATAACTAGGTACTTATGTTTTATAAAATATTTGTTTTGTTATCAAATTCAACATAAGCAACACATATTCTTTTTTTCTGTACCTTTCCTGGTTCCATAATATGAATCATATTATTATATAATTGCATACAAGACAAGTTTGAGCGGAAATGTCAGTTATTTTATTATTTTGTTTTGGAATGTATAAAAAACAGAGTCATTTCCACGAATCAGCAATATTTTGACGCATCCTTGAAGAATATTGCACATTCATGAATACTGCGTCTAGTTCCGCGATCTTTTTTTTAAACCTAAAATAATTTTATGTTGACAATCCGTTTAATATCAGAAAAACAGAGATACAAATATTGTATTTTCGTAGAAAGCAATCAATTTGTGGTTTGACATATTTGATGAAATGAAAAAAATAACTTTGTATAAAACCACAGATTTTGTTTTTATTTTTATCACTGACCGGTTTCGCTGAGCCCAAGCATCATCAGGGTACAAAATAAAAGTAAACAAAAAATACATAGTGTGCGGTTATATATAAATTCAGGGGAGAATACAATATAAAATAAAATAAGAGAACAGTGAGAAAATCATAGTATAACATTTAAATTATATATTAATATTTCTATTCTTATTATCTGCATCTTTCTCTCTGTTGCTTTGTTATGATTTAAATATTATTTTATTGTGTTCTCACTGTTGTCTTATTTTATTTTATAATATGTTCTCTGTATTTTTGTTTAATTTAATTTTGTACTCTGATGTTTCTTAGGCTAAGCGAAACCGGTCGGTCTTGAAAATTAAACTACAATTTGTTGTCTAATACAAAGTTGTTTTTTAATTTTATGAAATTATTGTATTTATATCTTTAGTCTGACAAACAAAAATAGAAAAAAGAGCTGCAATTGGCTAAAATTGCTTCTAATGGCGATAAGGAATAAATGGCAAGATAGTTCAAAGGTAAAAGGATGTAACTATAAGAATGCACTATGGTCCAGGGCCGACTTAATCTGCTTAATTTAGTGAAGCAAACTGTTGTTTGTTCGTTGGCGATATGCGGTCGTACTTGGGAGTATTAAACTTACTGTCGATTAAACTTTATCAATGTGTTTGTGCTAGGGGGCCTGGTGCATCTTTTCATAATATGTATGGTGTTTAGAAATAGTGGAGCTTTCTTGAAGGTGATGGTACTACATTAAAATCCAAGGTAATTAAATATTCGAAAACGTTCTTTTTTAACTCTGCTTTAAAAAATACATGGGAAAGTCTTTTGTGTATTTTTAAAAGAAGCCAAACATTAGATAATATAATATGATTAACAGTGGCAGCTCGTGACTTTTTGGTGTGCTAGAGTGGTAAGATTTAAAAAAACGTCATCATTGATGTTGTTGTAGCCGAAAACATTTTTTTTTTTGTTTTCGAAATTTGAACTTTTTGTATGAAGATTTTTCAGAAATCCGTGCAGTGCACCACCAAAACTGAAAAATCCTGAAAATATTCATACAAAAAATAAAATATTGAAAAAAAAAATATCGTTTTCGGCTACAACAACACTAACAATGTCGTATTTTTCAATCTTAGCACTCTAGCACACTAAAAACTCACGAGCCGCCACTGATGATTAAATGTTAAATCGTAAAACCACGTAGAAGTGACGCGCACTGTAAGCATTTTTACAAACGTAAAAAAAAGCGTTATGTCGTTTTGCCTGCTATTTTTCAGAATGTCATATTCAAGAGTCAAACATAACCTCACATCTGAAGGTACTTATGATTTTTTCCTAAATCGGCGTTTCTCGATGTTGCCATAATCATGAAAAAAAATTGCCTAAATTTTTAAAAATTCTGCATTTCATTGTCAAATTGTAGGTAGGTACCTACATGTATTCTTACATAAGCAACAAGTAAATATTTGTAACAGCTCTCTTGCGATGTTTTGGAGCCTACAAGTTACCTGTTTATTATGCAGTAGAAAGTTAGCTGGGACCTGCTGCACGGAGAATACTAATTTTCTCATCTTCACGAATCTGTAAGCCAATATTCACTATTCATAAACAATATTTATGCCTTGGATAGACTCTTAGGCTGTCTATACATACGCCTCTATTAAATTACACTGTGAATAAGTTGAAGAGAGTGGCACTTCGATGGTTTGGATAAATATAGCGGAGTATCTATACCATTTTTTTATTTGTATGCAAGTTTCCCAAGTGTAACAGCAACAAGTGAGAAAATGCCTTTCTTAATTTGTAGAATGTTTGTGCGCCTGTATGAAGTGCGGAGGAAGAAAACGGGTAAGATGAAGGTTGGGAAGTATATGGCTCTTCAGACACAGTAATTGAACATAGCTAAATCCCTTTCAATCAACGCTATGTTGATGTTTGATTCCTATTGGTGGTCTCTCACTGAGTGTGGGAATGTGAAAATAATGCTGTTTGATGAAAACTTCATATTTTTACAGATATATTTATGATAATGTAAAGGGCGATACTCAGATATCTGCAAAGCCTTAATTAATTGTAATTGTTTACGCGAAAAACTCAAACAAATTGAATACATTTTGTTTTTGAGTTTTTATTCCCACGACCATATCACCGTTTAATTTATTATTCAAATTTTCGAAAAATATTATTATTTTTAAAAAGCAAAACACAACACATCTTTGAATGCAAGTCTTCATCTTGCTTGTTACGCTCTGATTGTATTGTAGCCTTTGACATCTTCCTTTATCAAACAATCAGTATAAAATTATAAACATTTGGTTTATACCACTTGTTTTCGTACTTTTAATATAATATATATCTAGTGACCTTTTTGACTTTTTTGAAAAACTGGCATACGGAATACAAGGCCAATAGTTAGGCTTTCCGCTATTTACAAAGGTTAAATCATAATAGCTTGTTGATTTTATGAATTTTAGTTTTTTTTTATTACATTTACAAAATTACGCGAATAGCTGCAGAGGGCCGATACAACCGGAGGATTTGTTTGCATTTTTAAATTTAATTTTGTTTTGGTGAGGATGCTTGCACAGAAGAATTCCGCGAGACTTAATAAGATAAATTTCAAACTTCCAATGTAATTGGGAAACCCTCAACCTTTTTAGGGCTCCGAGGGCGAACCGGATGGCTTAGTTTTGATATATTTGCCAGGAGAGTCAAATTTCTGTATTAGGCATATAAGTAAATCAGGTATAAACATAGATCATGATATAAAGGGTTTTTCTTCTATTTAGGATTACTTATATCTTACAGCTTGTCTAGAAGAAAAAATAGAACTCATTGTAAATAAAAAAAATATATACAATAGCCTTGAAGTCAATAATATCAACAACAACAGTTAAATACCCAAAACCCATCGTAGCCTCAAAAGTGAACGGGAGGTTTTTGACAAGTTTTTATTTATTTTGCCAGAAACTTCTCTGTAAGCATGCGCAATGAGAAGATTTGATCCATACACCCCCTTCTATTTATTAAAACACCTAGAATATCCCATATTTTATTTTTTGTTTTCATTTTTACCCTTTTAATCAATATTCTACCATACAGTTTACCAACTGAACTTAGTAGGCTAATAGCCATGTGGTTTCCATATTCCATGCGTGACCCTTTACCTTTGTACAGAGGCTTTATTACAGCCCTTGAATCTAATGGCGTGTAACCCTCCTTTAAACACTGGTTAAAAAGTTTGCACAACTATGTGAGAACTACACGGCTATCACCTTTAAAGTATTCAACAGCGAGATGGTCGAAGCCTACAGCTTTACCATTCTTCATACATTTCATCGATCTTTTTTATTTCATCCATGCCGATTTTTTTTTTTAATGTAAGCATCTAGGCAAGATTTTCAACTGCCCGTTACCGGTGGCACCATCGTATTCCCAATTTGAGAAGGTGATTTGGAAAGGAGATGGAGAAGATGAAGGTTAATAAATACCTGGCTATTCATATCTACTCACATAACATGATTATTATCATTTCCAGCAACGTTTCAATTCTTTATGGTAATCTTTCACCAGAAAATATTGTCAGGAGATGACTGTAGTAGTTAATTTATATAATTGCACCGAGTTTCAGAGTGGTAGATACTCTCAGTATCGCCCTGGTGAAAGACCACCATTCAAAATCGGGACGTTGCTTCATATGGCTTTCGCCGTGTTTAGTGACCGGATCGAAATAACCAAGTACTTGAGTAAGTATCATTTTTCCCATCTCCTTCCCCTCTCCAATTCCTCTAGCCTCACAACATTCATCAACTTTGGGATGCCATAGTGTCACTGGCTTCGAGCAGTTAGGGCACATTTGAGATATTGACATAATGTACACAAATTTAAATCTACCTTGACGAAGACTTGAGCCGAAACCGGTTTGCACGTATACAATATGAAGGTGTACACATAATATTAGTGTTCTTATTTTTCGTCTATTTATGGTAAGCCAATGTATAACTCATTACTAGTCATTACTTTGTACATTGATCAACATGATTACCGGATTATTGCAATCAGCTCGAGCGTGTGCAAGGTCGGTCGCCGCGGCCTAAACGAGTTAAATAATAACGAATAACGTTAAGAAACGGATTACCCAAGCACCTTTCACCGCGCGCCGCCAGGGGAACACTTGTCGGCAACAGTGTAATCAGCAAGCTTATCAGTACTTATTACTAATAATGCTGCCCGATATAGGTAACCTGCCGTCTTAGATGAATTAAATAATGTAGATACGTTACTGAGACAACGCGCGTGAATGTACTAAACCGAGTCCGAGAGACATACCTGAGATTTACTGCGTTTAGTATCACACAAACATTCATTCGACAGACAAGCTATCACGGGAAAACGGGAGCTCTTCAACCGAAATAATGTGAGATAGCTAATGCAAATATACATAGGTGTGTGGAAGACAACTGTTTCCGTACGTCGTACTCTACTTGGCTAGTCGCTCAGTAAGCTCGTCGGGGAAGAGAGAGTATTGATGGATTCACACCAACGTCCGGATCCGCTCAGTGACGATATTGTTCCGCATGAGAGCTTATTGATATGGTATGAATATCAATCAAGAGTATGTGCCAAGACAAATTTGTGGGGCAGTATATCCTCTCTGCCCACCCTTGTGATATTTAACTACTTAGTTAGTTAAATAATTATTTTGATGTGTAAAAATACTTACATCGCAGATTTTTTTTTTTTTAAAACGATTTTTTATCACTAATTAATATTTTTTATTAATTATTATTATTTAAAGATACCATACAGAGAGGATATACTGCCACACAACTTTGTCTTGGCACATACTCCTTGATTGATATTCATACCATATCAATAAGCTCTCATGCGGAACAATATCGTCACTGAGCGGATCCGGACGTTGGTATGAATCCAGCTTATAACAGTTACGCGGGACGTTAATATAGCTATCTCATCCGAACACACACACATTTTGTTTAGTATTTCTATCCTTTTCATAAGCCCTATGAGCTTTGAAACTTAAATCAAGACCGTGCCACATTTATCGTTCGATTTGTATGAATATAACATGTCTTGTATTTTATATCTATGCCTACCGTTACGGTAACACAGTTTACTGACATAAGTCCCCGTTCTACAATCTCTAGATAAGCGAACGCGGCAGTTTGTGGGGTATTTGCATCGCAAACCCGGCTAATTTTCTTGTGATATTTATGCAGGTATTGGTATTGTGCTGGTGGGAGGCTTCAAGTCAGGCTTCTGCCCAGCGTCACGTCAAGATACCGAGCTGTAGGTACTATCAGAGTGGTAGATACTCTCAGTATCGCTCTGGTGAGAGAACACCCGGTACTTCATAGTAATAATAACAGTAAACTTATATAGCGCAGTTACGCGATATTTCACCTGAAGTGCGCTTTATTCTAAATTACCTCACCTAATATAACTGGAAGAAAATTATATATAATATAATAATTATGTAAGTATACTTTTTAATAGTGAATACCGCACAAGAGTCCCATCTGTTCCCAGCCGTCTAGAGCCAGTGAAACTATGGCATCCCTAATTGGAGTATGAAGGTAGTGGGGAGGGGAAGGCGATGGGGAAGAGGAAGGTTGGGAAGTACCTGGTTATTTAGATCTGATCACCAAACACGGTTAAAGCCATTTTAAGCAACGTTTCTTTCTTCTCTTCCCTATCTCCTTCCCCTCCCCACTACCTTTAGCCTGAAAACATACCAACATTGGGAATGCCATAGTCTCAGTGACTCTAGACCAGTCATTCCCAAAGTGGTCTATATCGACCCCCAGGGGTCGATTCCGACCTGCAAGGGGTCCACGTCAATGAAAAAAAATATTGGGGGTGCATGAGACGTAAATGGGGGTCCACGGGAGTGGATTCCATTTGGGCAGGCCGTCACCAAAATGTTGGCTTCCCGCAAATGTAATAATCCACCTCACAGATAGTACCTATGTAGGTACTTACGTAATACTATCTTATAATGGGCTTTAATTCCCTAATTATATTAATAATAATAATTTTTGTGGAAGATATTTTGCCGATTTGCTAGTACTTTTCGATTTCAAATCTCTACCGACTAGTGCTTTTTTTCGGAGAGGATTTTTTGTTGATTTGCTAGCACTTTTCGATTTGGGATCTCTGCCGACTAGTACTATTTTTTGATGAGTTCGACTACAATTGAAGTGTTCACCGCGAAGGGTTCATTTCAAAGAACTAGCAGTTCCTGAAGCGTTCACAAAACTTTGAAGTTTTTCCCAACGCTAAAAAAATCAATACTAGGAAAGCAGGGGGTCTATACAAAACAGAAAAAATCGACAAGTGGTCTACGGGACAAAAAAGTTTGGGAACCTCTGCGCTAGACGGTTAGGAGCAGTTGGGACTCTTGTGCGGTATTCACTATAAAAAATAAAAAAAATAAAATATATATATATATTAATATATAGTTTGAATCTTTGATTGAATCTCAGACAAGTTGTCGAAAGAATCGAGCCTAGCAGTCCACAATGGAGTGCTGATACCAACACCGATGTATGGACAATGAGTGGTAGATACACTAAGTATCGCCCTGGTGAAAGACTACCATTCAGAATCGAAATGATACTTAAAATGGCTTTAACCGTGTTTGGCGACCAGATCTGAATAGCCAGGTACTTCCCAACCTTCCTCTTCCCCATCTCCTTTCCCTCCCCACTACCTTCAGCCTCACAAAATACCATCATTGGGAATGCCATAGTCTCACTGGCTCTAGACAGTTGAGACTCTTGTGCGGTATTCACTGTAAAAAAAAAGATACAACTGGCAGGGCAAGGACGAAAGTGGATTGAATTTAGAACCCTGAGGCGTACGTGTGGAAAAAAACATGCATGACCGTGTTACGAAATCAAGGCGGATGTAAGCGCTGAGAATTACCAAGATTGCCCACTTAGTTGATTTAAAGATTTAGAACGGATGAACGGAGAAAAGAGTTGAAATTCATCAATGTGATTCTGTGTCAATGTTTATTTTTAATGTTGGCAGCTTAATCCGCTTCTCCGCAGCTTTTCTCAGCCCGCGACATCTTTAAATATGTAAATACTAATTACCTTGTCCTTCTTTCAACGCATTTCCTATCGGAAGTTGGTAATCATTACGATAATCTTCACCTTGCGGATTGCAGCCCGGAACAACCCGAAAAACACCAAAATCGCCCTCGTACTCGTCAATTCGTTTTCGAAGCCAATATCCACTGTCCTCCACGTTAGAGGTAAACTCCCAGCGTGGAGGACAGTGTATGTAAAATATTGTAAATATACATGAAGTTAAGTAAATATTTTTTAATTTTTTTTTTTAAATATGGTCGGCGCCTTCCCTGTAACATCTTCCATCAATATAACATAATTTTTTTTTATTTTTATTTAATTTTTTTATATGAATACCGCACAAGAGTCTCAACTGCTCCCAACCGTCTAGAGCCAGTGAGACTATGGCATCCCCAAAATAGGGTATGTTGTGAGGCTGAAGGTAGTGAGGAGGGGAAGGAGATTGGGAAGAGAAAGGTTGGGATGTACCTGGCTATTCAGATCTGGTCACCAAACACGGCCAAAGCCATTTCAAGCAACTTTTAGATTCTAAATGGTGGTCTTTCACCAGGGCGATACAGAGTATCTACCTTTCTGGAACGAATTATAAGTTATAGTTAAGTTAAGAAAATCAAATAATAACTTTGTACAATACTACAGATTTTATTTTTATTTTTATGACCGGCCGGTTTCTCCTACCTGATGACGCTTAGGCTAAGCGTCATTAATTTTCATTAAATATGTCAAACCACAAAGTGATTGCTTTCTACGAAAATATAAGTTATCAATCACAAAATACCACCATAAAATAAACTTTTAAAGCAAAATTATAAAGTTATACATAAATTATTTTCTAGCTTTTTAAAGCGCTCCTGATGTGATACTTCACAAATACAACGCTATAAAAATATGGCAAGGATTATCATTACTAGTCTTCTCGATTGCGTCCTTCAATATTTCGCATCAATTACCAATCACTCTGTATGATGGTTCTAACCTTCAAAGACTAGTTGCCTTGGTCATATCAACCAATAACTAAATTAAGCCGATTCTAATAATGAGCAACTTGCATGATGATTTCCAATGCAAGTTTTTTTTGTATTTTCAAAATTGGGCAATATAAAAAAAAACCATTAAAATTGAAACAATTTTTCTAAGATATATATTAACGTTTAAACAGCCATTCAAACAGACTCATCAAATAGCCCGATTCAAGTATTTGATTCACTTGATCGTGCCATGTCTTTTTCAAGCGTTCCCGACTTCTCTTTTCATTCACTTTCGCATCATATATTCTTTTCACACTGCTTTCTTCGTTCATTCGCTCTACATGTCAAAACCATCTAAGCGTCCCTTTCTTGATCCTATCCATTACGCTTACATCGGCCTTGCATTCTTTCCGTATATTTACATTTTTAACACGGTCATACATATTTTTACCGCACAAACGCCTCAGGGACTTCTTGTACAGCGCCCTTGAGGTGATTTTTCACAAAAACGGCGCTATACAAATTATCCAAATATTATTATTAAAGTTTACAAAGCATCTAATTATTTATTTTGCTTTTTTACTTAATTTATTTGTATTTGAAATGGTTCTTACAGGCTATTTTTAATTTATCAATCGGTATAGTTTGGATGGTTTCCGGCAGCGCATTATAACATTTCATCCCTTTATATAGTTTATTTTTTGTATATTAGGGATCTCACTTCTACAGCATTCAGTCTACTTTCAATCTTCCTCTGCCAGTTCCATGTCTCACTTCCATACATCAGGGTTGGTATAAGCACTAGAAAAATCTATTTGCATGAAAATGTCGAACCCAATAAAAAATGCACGAAAGAGGCTTATTTTACCCATTAATAATGAAACCAAACCTTGCATAGTTCATACATTCGATGGAATCAGATATAATACCAACCTGCGAATGCTTGCCCAACTACCTAGACATTATGCAGCCAGCTAATATTATTAACATGGCCGAAATTTCGTCACAACCATTACGAAATAACTTTGAGCTGACGATTAAAATAATAATTATATTAACGAACGTTTCCACTGGGCGCCGACGCGTTGCGCTTCCGACAGCGTTCCGGCAGAAAGTGTCGGACGGTTCCATTTTATTAATTTTGAATAATTTTCCTTGTAAGTAAGTACGAACGAGTGTGAACTTTTCAAATTTTAACTGATGTTAATTGAAATTATCTAATTTTAAAAATAATCTTTTCACATCTCTACCTACCCAATAAAGTACTTACCTGCAATGTATTTAAACAGACATTATTCTAAACGTGAAATGGGTGGATTGAACCAATAAAATAAAAATTGGCAAGTAAATTACATCCCGTGATTTTTCACGGTTATTAGTTATTGACCGAGTGGTTTTTTTTCTGAGTTACATCTTTTACACAACTGTTTTTATGGTAGATATAAATTGATAACAAGTAAGACAATTATTATTCAACGAAACACGGTAAAGTCGTGTTAAAACCACACATTGCACATAACATGCCAACTGGTTTCGGTATAGCAGTGTCTTCAAAGGGGCAGATTACAATACAATAAACAGCATATATATAGGAAAGTGGTGTTTAAAAATTACAGTATTTCAATCGATGATAGTGGTCGAATGGTACAAAGCGTCATTGTTCAATTCCCTACCGGTCTAGTCAAGTCCTCCATCTTTCCAAAAGTTGATATTCCTTATGATGATAAGCGGAAAATATTGCAAACTATAATAATATTATTCTTAACCCGGGAATGTTTGTCCTTACTAAAAAATATCCATCACACTGCTGGTAAAAATACTTTTATAATTAATATTTTGATTATTTTTTTGCATTAATATAGTTTTAATTTTTTTTATAATTGAACGTCGTGACCCTATCGTCCGGCCGTCGCACCGTACCGCAGAGCGCAGTGTGAGAGGCCCCTCAACGCACACAGTTGTATCCTAAACAGCCGCCATGCAAAACCGGTATAGTAAACGTCCAAAGGCTTCGTACCCAACTCAACTAAACTCAATTAAACTACAGCTCGCCTCCGCTCCTCAGTTGAACAGTTGACTCCGAGCGAAGAAGAGGTTCTTCGTCATTCATTTGGGTGTGTAACCGAAACTTAATTATAAAATCAGCGGAATAATCCAGTGTCGTGGTGTTTTACAGTGCTCAAGTGTTTCTAGAAGTTTAACTATCGGCTTCAGTGACATCGTAGTGATATTTTACTTTAATATCGCTTTGAAATAATAACTACAGCGGCTGGATGGAACTGATATAACTCGTTTTTCGCTCGTATAAGCTTTACGTTTTGTAATACTGTGTTTCTCGCGCTGCAAACTTGATATTAAAACGCGTTGTGATAAAATGTTTGAAATAAGATCGTTAAGAATCAACTGATTCAAGCATTTCCTTTTGAAATCCTGTGTTTTTGCGCTGTAAACTTATTTATAGTGTATTGAAAACTTTTGACTTACCTTTCCTTTTGTCTAGTAGTGATTTTAAAAAAAACTGAGTTGTTTAAAAACAACTTGATAAAACGAGTTTTTCTTTTATTTAAGCACTTCGTTTTCGTAATTATGTGCTAATCACTTTTCAAATTTATTTATTATCTACTAAGAACTCTACGATTCAAAATCAATTGGAAACAACCGATAAAACTTGTTTTTATTATAACATATTCAAGTATTTCATTTTGAAATTCTGTGTTCATCGTTGTCTATTGACAACTTTAAATTTACGTTTGCTTTTAACTAGTTGTGATCAACTGACGTAACTAGTTTTTATTATATCGAAGCTTTTGCTTTTATGATTCCATATTATCTTCGTAGACACAGGCAAACTAAATGCAAGAACATAGATGTACAATTGTTTATTGACAACTTTCAACGACATTTTCCTTATTTAACGACTACGAGTTAAATTGTTTTTGTCAAAAAGGTGTTTGATATTATGTGATTAGGAACGTACATAACCTAACATGTTATTTTTGTTCCTAGAACTTTAAGTATTATTTATTGCATTATTTCAATTCCGCTTAACTAGAATTTAAATGACTACGTTAAAATTATTTTTGACTGGGATTCTAACAATTACAAGTTAAATTATTCTTTTAAAAAGTGTCATTCTTGAATTTGAAATAATCAGGAACGTATAAAACTTAACAAGTTATTTTTTTAAATATATTAACTAGTGTTAGCTTTGCAATATTTAAATTGCTTAAAGGTAAGATTTGAACGCTTTCAAGATGAATTATTCTTTATATTTACTCTCATTCTAATTACTTTAGGGTATTATTTTGTTATATTTGAATAACGTTGGATAAGTTTTCAACGTCAACAAGTCAAATACATATAAATCAGATAAATGTCACACAAGTCAATAAATACAAGTTAAATTAATGAATAGGTCTTAAGTAATATCTAAATACGTCTGAATTTGCAATGCCAACAGACTGAGGCTTTATGTAGCTACGGTAATTGTACAGAGTCTAAAGTTCGAAAGGAGTGCTGCTTGCAATCTCAGCCAAAGGTCATGGGTTCAAAACCCGTCTATTGCAAATACCTCCATTTTCCTCGTGTTTGGCAATGTTTGATTGGATTTGTAACGCCAATTACTTTAGAAACATGTGGAAAAACTATATTATTTAAAAGTAAGACACCGTGTTTCCAGTTAGTTTTCTAAAGTACGTGTAGACATTTTTGATGTGATAGCGTGCAAGTGCTTCGACTGCCTGGAGCCAGTGGGATTATGGAGTCCGCATCTTTGAGGGCATGTTGTGTGGCTGTCGGCAGTAGGGAAGGGTAGGGGGAAAGGGAAAGAGTAGAAGAAGGGGAAGGTTGGGAAGTATCGGACTATTCAAATCTGATTACATAAATCATTTCGAGCAACGCATTTTAATGTCTATGTGTGAAAAACCACAGATAAATATTACATCTGTTTGCCCTGAGCTTACAACTGACAGCTGTTTCGCCTGTTTTTTTGTAGAACTTACCTATTTACAACACACAACAGTTTACAAAAAACGTTTTTTAGTAGAAATAAAAACCCGAAGAACGTTAGTCAAAAAATGAACCGTGAAAATATAATCAATTGATTTTGTTGTAAGTTTTTGACTGCTATAAACATCATATCGCAAGGATAATGAACGTAATATTGAACCCGGGTTGTAGTTAGGTACCTACCTGGTGAGTTCTGACTCATTGAAATTCCTGGCACACCTTGCCAGCAACAACCTTAGACGTTACTCTGAGTGGAAACATTCCTTCGCCAGTAAATACCTTATTTATAGCCAAAGCTGACTGTTTGCTAACGTTTTCTGATAATACCTGATAAAATCTGAGAGTTTCTGTAATTTTCTGACCATTTAAGTCAATTTCTGACAGCCAAACAGCATCCGAGACAGTATGAAGGGATAGAAGAATATATTAATTACTCATTACTCAGATCTAGCCACAAAAACATGGCTAAAGCTGTTTCAAACGCCATCTTAAATCGAAATGATGATTTATCAATGACGACAACTTCCATGATAGTTTCCAGATTGAATTTTTAAAATATAATTTAGTAGTATCTATATTCGCACTATGTTTCAGAGTGGTAAATGACCACCATTTTTAATCAACACGTTGCTTGAAATTACTTTAGCCGTGTTTAGTGACCAGATCTGAAAAGCTTTTTTTTATGCAGATTTCATTCTTATAACCAGGAACCGGATTCTTGGCACAAAAACAGGAACTCAATTCTATAAAAATAGTTGATTTTCAAAATTTACTTTTATTTTGTAAAAATCACTTTTTTAGATTGGTTCAGTGGGTTTAAGAAAGACTAAGCCACTTAGAAATTTTAATAATTTAAAAAATAACCTTTGAACCATATAATTCATTAAATTTACAGAAGAGACCTTTTAACTTAACTTGACTTTTTTTTTTTAAATCACATTTTTTATAGGCTTACTTTTTAGCTCTAACATGAAATACCAATATAGAATGAGTATTTTCCATATATTTTTTTTTTACTAAAAAACATAAATTATTTTTATATAAAAGTGACACCCTGTGTTTGCGACAAGAATCCGGGTCCTACTTATAACCGCTAAAAGAACACAATGCGTTTTAAAAGTTTTGAAATAGTATGGTTCCGTCTGATACTTCAATGTTATGCGACAATGGACTCTATGGAAAGTTACCCTAGAGCTCATATTCTCACAACAGTGCTGCGTCAGATAGAAGCTTACCATCCCAAGCGAAATGTTATTCAGTGTTTCCGATTGTGAATTTTAATTATTTTTCTAATAATTTTTGTTGTTTACTGGTTTTATCGAACAGTGCTTTTTTTAAACAAACATAATAAAAACAGTTCAAAATGCAAGGAAAAGACAAGTTATGTGCCAAATTGACGAGTACCTTTTTAAGAAAGTGGTGTAAGTACAACATATTATTTATATTTTTTTATTTATTTGTGCCTGTCTTTTTCCAGCATTACTTATAAAAAGTTTCCTTCGAAATATATCAAAAACATATTGGATCCAATATTTAAGAACCAATCTGTTGGGTATTTAATATTGTGACATAAGTTTTAGAAACAAAAACAAAAAATGTTTTCAGGTTCAAATAATGTCTTATATGACCCCCAATCAGAGTTGAACAAACGACAAACACTTATGATTGTGTGTATTGGTGCATATGTATACACTTCCGACAGTGGTGTCCTTGCTAAACATCACTGAGAAACAGCATTTATCTTGCTCATTCCTAATTACTGTATTAACGAAAAAAAGAAAACAAGCGTAAAAGTTGTTCATACTTGAACAATCTGAAAGTTTTGCAGAGTGTGTTTTTTAATTATTATTTTTTTAATTTCGCTTTTACTGAAATTTTCTTTTCCGTAGTCGAAAAAAAAGTTTGAAACTTGCTGTATGCGGGCAATGCATCTGTATGAGTACTGCGTTCGTGTCAACTCAGGCTGCAATACTCTGAGAAAATTTTAAGACCTTGAGAATATGGTTTCGTTTATCAATTTTATGGGTTAAGACCTTGAGAATATGGTTTCGTTTATCAATTTTATGGGTTTTCTCATTTGTGTCGTTTTATATCATTAAAACAAAAATGTAAAGCTTGAAGCCACCGAACTGAAAACATTTTGACATCCAAATAACAACAAAAACGTGACTTTTTATTCACTCTTCTGGCTACCTGCTAATATATCATTGTCAAGCAGAAACTCAATTTTTGTATTAATACATAATTGTGATTTTTAAAAAATAAGTTTTGAGTATAGATTTTAATTGCGTGAAGTTATTTATCCGATTTTCGTGTCCGTTCACACCTTTTAACCATTTTTTCTTCTGGGGCCCTCTCCTATCGGAGGTTGGCTATCATTTTGGAAATTTTCACTCGCACCAGTCGCATTGATTTCGAAGCCATATAGTGCGGAATCTTTTTTTTTATGTGAATACCGCACAAGAGTCCCAACTGCTCCCAAATATCGGGAGTGAGCTGGACTATGGAATGTGACAATTGGGGTATGTTGTGAGGCTGAAAGGAACGGGGAGGGGAAGGAGACGGGGAAAAGGGAAGGTTAGAAAGTAGTAGGCTATTCAAATCTGGTCAATAAACATGGATGTTACCATTTCGAGCAATGTTTAGATTCTCATGATGTCATGTTGCAGTTTTCACTTTTATATCTGGACAATTAGATTTCCCGATTTTCGGCCGTCTACGTATTTTATTATGATGTTACTTTTATTAAATAAACAAACTACAACTTTACGACAAATGCAACCAAATATTTACCCAATACAGCAAATAAAACCGACAGCACTTTATTTGAACAAATGTTCGCGTTTGGAGAAACTGAACAACGCGTATTTTTTATAAATATGAACTTATACAAAGGCTCCACGTTTTGTGTTCAGTTTGCTTTTGTCGCATTTATTTTCATGACACATCGACCCCTCGGTAATACAATATACAAGGTTGGATGGTTAGATGGTCGGGCGGTTCAAAGCGTCCAATTCCCAGCCAGACTTCGCGGGTTCAAGTCTTCCATCATTTTACAAGCAACATTTTCAGCTTAAAATGATGGTAGTAGGATGAATTGCTGTCAGATTATTTGTAATCTGGGGAATTTTGACTTTCTTTAAAAAAATGTTGTAACATAACGGCATGTAAAGCAGCTTCTGCTAGAGCCCATTATCGCCTAACATTAGTGGGTCGGTTAGGACCTTATTATTCTTAGGGTTAGACAATAGACATTTGTGAACTCTTTAGACAAATTCACCACAGTCAAAATTCAGAGGATTTTAAGGGTAGGAGTTTTTTTTAATGAAAGCGTCCTCTCTTGTTGACGTTTAAACGTTGTGACGTGTATTGTATAATATTTTTAAAATATCAATATTCGAGTATATAAAATATTTTAAATTTTTTTGAAGGAAAAACATTTCCAAGTTACTAAAAACCTGACAATATTTGAATTACTTGTTTTTCCATCACTACAAGCGGAAATGGACAAGATGTTTTTTTCTTACTCTTCGTGACAAAACTTTTTTTTAAATCATTTTAGAAATTATATTTGTACTGTGAATTAGATATTTCAAAGCTTCATAATTCATGATGGGAGCCAAGTTTAGTTGACCTAAATATAAGTGACAGAAACGCTGTGCAAATTTTATGACACCAGAGCTCTCCGGTCGAAACGATTTTCTGCTTGATCGCAAATTTCAAAGCTAGAGCAATATAAAGCTCACCATGAAAATTACGTTGCAAGTTGAGAACTGCCACTTTTACACGGAGACTCGTGACAGAAACACTTGTTAAAATTTCACGACGTCAGAGCTCACCGTACGAGAGTTTTTGCTTAGGCAAACAAATGATATTGTCATATATGTATAGAATGTCACATGAACATTAATGAAATGAATATTCAGTACCAAAATGTTAACTGTCCTCAATCTGATTTCCTTTTCTTTGATTCAACAAATATGTTGATATGAATTCATACGTTTCATCTGGTTTTTTATGCCCTTAGCTTCTGGTAAATTGTTTTTTAATCTGTCGATGTACACATGCACTGTTATACCCATATCTGAACCTTTTTCTCTCATGATTTTAGATAGTTTTAATTTGTATACATATTATAAATTATTTTCTCCTTGTTAGCTAGTCTTATTAGCATAATTCATTTAGTATGAAGCGCACTTGAGGTGAAATATCACAAAACTGCGCTATATAAGTTTACTGTTATTATTAATACCAACACCATGTCGTGATTCTTTGATAAATAAATGAATTCATTAATAACATGTGAAATAAATAACGAGTTTATTGCAGTTCCTTGAAAAGTAAATTAATTAATAATTTAATATTATGTTTAAAGCCTTATTATTTAGGTCGAGTCGTTATTTTTACTACGCTTGTATGGAGCAGGTAGTTCGGTTTCACGAACGCGTACATGCAAACATCAGTGTGTTTGATGATACGTTTGGCGAGCGGTATTTCGAGTGTGTTTTCGCTTTCGTTAGGCCAGTTAATGTATCAAGGAGAAAACGCTTTTCTGCTCAACGTCTTTCGTTGCCAATCATTTCTCATTACGGTCCATTACTCACTGCCTCATTACGTTTTAAAGTGGAGATAGAATCTCTAAACAATGAGTGTTAATAGTTAAAATAAATTTGCCGCAAATATGGTGCCACGTGATCACATCACGCTGCTTAACCAACGTAGGAAGGGAGGATAGAATACCACATAGAAATCTCAAGTGTAAAGCGGAACATCTGTGTGCTGAAACAGCAAAAAATCTACGACATGCGTTAGCGTCATTAAATTTGCACTGGTTTTTCTGTATGGAGCTTGGAGTAACAATGTATGGAGAGATATCTTTTTTTACCCAACCTATACAAACTTGCGATAAATCACTTTCTCCGGGTTTTTACGTCGTACACCGTGAGAGAAAGAGACAGCCAAAATAACACACCGCTTTTATGTACTGTAAGGATGATCTTGGTCTCCGAGAAATCCGCCCATGTTTTATTATGCGACTAAACTGGACACAACTAAACGGTTTTTTAAGTCATATGCTATATTTTTGTTGATAACAATACTGTGAAAAATTGGTTATACGAATAAACAAAAACATTATGTCGACATGTGCTATGAATGGATGTATAAATACCCTATCTCTAGTCCTAGCCACTCCCAGGTCTGCCGAGTCCGGCAAAAATCATCAAAAACTGACGTTTTCTTGGCAAGTCAAGTTAAATGCGGTGATTTTTTTCTGGTAACAAACATAAAAACAATGATGCATTATTGTTTTTATGTGTGTTAATGTTCAAACTTTCGTCACATTAGACATCGTCACATTATTTGACATCGTTACATTTAACATTGTCACAATTAAACGATTAGCGCCATTTGGTTTTTTTTTACGTTTTATTGGTAAACGTCAATTCTAGGCCCGTTTCAGTTTTTGAACAAATTGTTATCAGCTGACAAGCATGGCAACATGACCGTTATGCTTACGGGAACCTTTTAAATGTGAAAACAACAAAATGGCGCTAATCATTTAATTGTGACTGTGTTTGAAACGACCCACACTTAAAAAAAACAATTTCAATAATATTTTCCAAACCAAGAAATAATATTTCGCTATGGTTGACTAAACTACGAGTCATCATAGTGTTATAAATTTAGGAAATTCTAAAAAAATTTCACTCTGAAATTGACCTACATAATGCACATAGATAAATACACATTTATTTATATAAGACCAACAACTCGTACGTGTGTTGAAGATATATTGACATACATCAGACAAGACACACTCACCACTCCGAGACACTCATCACCACTCATCATCACTCATCAGTTCATCGCTCATCACTCATGGCCGCGTTTCTTAGGGCAGGACAGTGGCGATGACATTGATGACGATAGAATGACGCGTCAATGAAGTCAGCATCATTCTTCTCGTCATCTTGAAACAAAAGGAAAAACGTATAGAACAAAATAAATATGTCTTTCATCAAAGCAATGGTCCACATTAGCAACCAATGGCGAATCTGCGATTCAATCAAAGATCTAAGCTATTTTTTTTTTGTAATTTATATTTTCCAAACATATACTCAATATGATGAACATCTTTTTTTATATTATTCATCATGTTTTTGATTTTAATACTTGTCTGAATCCAATACGACGAAACGGCTTATTTCACCTCCATTTCAATTGATTGATTTTGACTTGGAATACATACCTACAACAATAAATTATGATACAAAGCTTTCAACATTTTTACTGAAATCATTTCCTAGCCGTTTTCAATAAAGTTTATATCTAGGTATTAACTATTTGTGAAGAATTCCGCTTGTCAATTAGGTCCGTTAACATTCATTATTTTTTTTGGTTTCTGTAATTATTAGACTCAGTCTGAATACAAATATATTCTTAACTGTTGGATGTGCGGGTACCTACGTACGTAGTTTACACTACAGTTTAATTCTGAATTCAGCTAACTTACATTAAGCGATACATCTCTCGACCTGGATTTGTCAAGTAGAATTGGGATTTTCTTAAGCAGCTAAAACTGCTTGTCTAATATTTTTTCTTGGCAAGTCAACTTACATCTAATATAACTAGTTATCAGGTAATAACATCTGATTGTTTCTTGTTTAGTTTTAAAAATCAACTCTGAATCTCTTTGATTTTTATTGTACCAACATACATGGCCTGTTAAAAAAAAAGGTGAATTTTGAATTTTCGCGGACTGTGTACATTCGATTATCGATTTTTACTTTTGAAAAAAATGGATCAAAGAATATGTATTAAATTTTGCGTTAAAAATGGAATAAAGTGCTCCAACGCACTTAAAATGTTGACTGTGGCATTCGGCGAGACTACTTTGTCTCAAAAAAGTGTTTATAAGTGGTACAAGCGCTTTACAGAAGGCCGAGAAGATGTTAATGACGATGAGCGTCCTGGAGTTGTGGAAAAACAAATCATGGATTTTATTCTTTGATCCATTTTTTTCAAAAGTAAAAAATCGAAGAACACACAAAAACGTGACTAATCTTTCCAGTTGTCAAAAACTAACCACTAATCCAAAATGGCTGATAATGCTAACATATGATAAACATATGTGTACCTACATAACAACAACCAAAATCGATAATCGAATGTACACAGCCCGCGAAAATTCAAAATTCACCTTTTCTTTTGAACAGGCCTCGTACATCATTTACGTACGAGATTCAAAATATTTAATACGATTGTTAATCAACATGTCGGATACATATTGTTTTTAAATGTAATAAATAACAAAGAGTATTTGAATTCGTCGAGTGTCAAATGCTTATGTTATCCAACCGCCGATAGGGGTTAGGCAATAATTAGTAGAAATGAAGATTAAACCACAAAAAATGGACATTAGGCAAAATATCATAAAAATGAGATATAAGCTCAGAGCAATAATATACAGGAGGGATAGCTTTGCGAAACAGTGTAGTCAGGATTAATGATTTTTTCGTGACTCGGGCGTGGCAAGGGTTTTCATGGGCACACCTTTTCACATGCATTCATAGCACATGTCGACATAACGTTTTGTTTATTTGTATAAACACTTTTTCACAGTATTGCTGTCAACAAAAATATATGATATAACCCAAAAAAAACGTTGAGTGATTAATTACGTCGCATAACAAAACGTAGTGGGCGGAGTCGCTGGAGACGCGGGAGACTGAAAACATGTTTACGTACCTAAAAGTGGTGCGATATTATGTGACAACTTGTCTTGTCTCTCTCGCTCTCACGATTTACGGCGTAAAAACCTGGAGAAAGCGATTTATCTTAAATTTGTATAGGTTGGGTAAAAATATTTAGCTCTCTCTTTTTATATATATTCTTACTCCAAGGATATAAGATAAAAGAACATACGTATTTAGGTGAAAAAATGAAGGATTATTTGATTCTAACGATTTTTTATGAAACTCGACAACAGTGTAACTTCTTATCTTGTGCATACTTATAGTTGGACAACCCAATCGAAGGTTGGCTATCATCGAGGCAGTCTCACTTTCACGTCAATCGAGTTTGTCAAATTAGAAATCGATTTATATCACGACTTAAATCGAGCGTACCGAATTAAAAAAAAAATTGACTAAAAACGATTTTTTATTATTATTCGTTGTTATTCAATGTTGAACTTATCAATCGAACATGCCTCATACTTAAAACGATTTGAAGTTTAAAGAATCTTTGTAACATTCGACTTACTCACCGAGACGATCCAATCAATGGCTCGTTTAAAAATAATATTATTCTATTAGTCAGTCGTTTTTTCAACACGGTGTCGAGACACGCAAAAAATGCGACCGCACATACGAACGCAACGATTAGAGTCCAAATGAATCGATTCAAATCGTAGAATCGAACTTCTCACCACTACAATCAACGAGCGAAATAACATTGAGGTCAGGCAAAGAAAGTGTGGAGTGCGTGGCTCTCAGTAATCTTAGCAATCAGGCTGTGTGTGGGTTACTAAGTTTAACAGCACAACTGCAACACACCGAATCTCTCATTTTTCTTCTAGTCCACCTACCTACATTAAAAGTAATGAATCGGTGAGCGATTGATTCAACAAAAATAACATAAATCTTTACATCACGCAACTAGAAAATTGTTTTTTCAAGTATGTTCGAAACTTAGAGTATATAGAGTGGTAGCAATCCAAGGCAGTGTAGTCAGTTTTTGTTGATTTTTACCTTACTCGGCGGACCTGGGCGTGGCTAAGACTAAGGCTAGGGTATTGATCTTGAAGTAACAATATATGGAGGGAGAGCTAATTATTTTTACCCAACCTACACAAACTTGCGATAAATCACTTTCTCCGGGTTTTACGTCGCACACCATGAGAGAGAAAGAGACAACAAATTTCATAGACCGCTTCTGTATACTGTCGCAATGATCTTAAGCTCCTGGTTCACGGCGGGACTCCGCCCACATTTTTTATTATGTCACTAAACTTGACACAACTAAACGGATTTTTAGGTTATATGCTATATTTTTGTTGATAAAAATACTGTGAAAAAGTGGCTATACGAATAAACAAAAACATTATGTCAATATGTGCTATGAATGGATGTATAAATACCGTAGCCTTAGTCTTAGCCACGCCCAGGTGCGCCGAGTCAGGTAAAAATCATCAAAAACTGACTTCACTGCCTTGGATAGATACCACTCTATGTACTCTAAGGTATTAATACATCCATTCGTAGCACATATCGACATAATGTTTTTGTTTATTCGTATAACCACTTTTTTACAGTATTGAAATCAACAAAAATACTCGTATAGCAACTAACCTAAAAAACCGTTTAGTTGTGTCAAGTTTAGTGGCATAGTAAAAAATGTGGGCGGAGTCCCGCGGTGATCCAGGAGTCCAAGATCATTGTGACAGTACGTAGAAGCGGAGTATTTTATTTCTTGTCTCTTTCTCTCTCATGGTGTACAAAGTAAAAACCCGGAGAAAGTGATTTATCGCAAGTTTGTATCGGTTGGGTAAAAATAATTAGCTCTCTTTCCATACATTGTGTCTCCAGGGCTTAAAATCATTTAATTTTCTCGTGTCAGCACGTCAGAGTATGTTCGTATAGATACTAGCTTTAAGTAAATCTTTGACCTTCAGGACTCTCAAAAAAAAATTATTGAACGGTTTGAAAACATGGAACAAACGATAATACGGCGTCTCGTCGGGCACTTAAGGTGAAATATCAGAAAACTGCGCTATATAAGTTCACTGTTATTATTATACGCATTGAAGCCAATGTTAAGTTGAACAGATTACTTATACAGATACATTATTTCTTGTATACCTAATGGTTCAAACTTGTTATTCAAATTCAGAAAAAAAAAAAACCTGCGGTTGTTTCAGTTTGGTGACCAGATCTGAATAGCCAGGTACTTCCCAACCTTCCTCTTCCCCATCTCATTTCCCACCCCACTACCTTCAACCTCGCAACATACCCCGATTGGGGATGCCATAGTATCACTGGCTCTAGACGGTTGAAAGCAGTTGGGACTCTTGTGTGGTGGTATTTACTAAAAATAACTTATATGATAACTGGGGACAATTTGACAGTTGACAATGTGACAATTTGCCTTCAGAAGGCGAAACAGCTGTCACGCGTAAAAATAATTACCTAGCAGAACTTTGAAATTATATATATATATATATATAAATATATTTTTATTGTTCTTCGAAAAATCATCATCCCGTTAAACTCCAATAAAGTAATTTGTCAACAGGATATTGTATGCAAGGTATTGTTTAAAAAAATAAAAAGAAAACTTAAAAATTAAAATGGAGTTCTACACAATAAACTTTAAAACAATAAATAAATAAAAAATAAAAATAATGCATAGTAAAAATAAAAACTAAAAAGAAAGAAAGATTATACCTACCCTTGTTGTCCCCTTTTCTCTAGTGACAATAAGAAGTTGTATGCAAGAAAACAAACCGTTCCTCAGAGACTTTTAATAAGAACATCGTGTACACATATGCACCAATACACGCAATCTTAAGTATTTATTTTTCGGTTCAACTCTAATAATTGCGCGACCGAAGTGTACATCAGTTATTTCAGGTTCAACTGTTTGAAGTTTTTGTTTACCCCTTGAATTGTAAGCAGGTACCTACGTAATACTGTTTTGATATAGTATTAAAAAAAATCGGATACCGTTCTAGCTTGTAAATATCAATCGGAGCGTGTAGACATAATGTACTGAGCTATCGACGCATGACCACCCTTCAAGGTGTAGAAGTGTACCTATGGGGCCAGACCGAACACGGAGGCTCGCTTCATTCACATTCACATCAAAAATATTTTTGATGAATCTGTCACAAAAATGTCAAATGTTTTCAACTGGCGCACTCGGGACGTTATAATGTTGTAGAATAATAAAAACTTATATTTTCGTAGAAAACTATCACTTTGTAGTTTGAAATATTTAATGGAAATGAACTTTGACAAGGTAACAGGTTTAATTTTATTTTTTATGACCGACCGGTTTCGCTTAGCTTAAGCATCATCGGGATACAAAATTAAACTTAACAAAAAATACGTATAGTATGGTTATATATACTCGTATATACAAAGGGAGAACATAATTTAAAAAATAAAATAAGAGAACACTGAGAAAACAATAGAATAACATTTAGAATTATAACAAAGGAACAGAGAGAAAGAGACAGATAATATGAAATGAAAGTGGCAAAACGTCAACCGAGAAGGTGAATAAAGAATAATGATAAATTTATTAGTTTACAGGAAATATACCTTATATGTATTTTTATATTCACTATCTGTATCTTTCTCTCTGTTATAATTTTGAATAAAATTCTATTATTTTCTCGCTGTTCTCTTATTTTATTTTATATATCGTGTTCTCCCTTTGAATGTACGAGTATAACCACACGCTATGCGTTTTTTGTCAAATGAAATAGCAATCAGTGCCATTTGTTGGTACCTATCTCCAATATCGATTAATCCGCTGTTTTTCCTACTGCCTACCCTAATCAAAAAATCTGTGTAAGCCACTGCATAGTATGCGTAACAAGTGAAGATAATGAACCTTAAAGTCCATTATCCCAGTTAGATATATTTTGACATGCGGCAGTGTAGTTGCGGCTGTGCAATACATACATTGTGCAATGCAATTAATTACATCTTTAGTGCAATCAATTTTAACAACTTTATCACGAAAATATTCTTATTTTTTTAAGAAACTCGTAATATTTTTAATTACAAAACCTTTCGAGTACAACTAATCACGACCCCGTCCCATAACCGTTTGTTTTGAAACGTCAGTTCTGATTTACTCATTGAACACGTTATCGCAACATCAAAATACCTTTTCATGTCAAAGCCTCATTCTTAAATGTAATCCGTATTGCACTAGACATTGGTTCTGACGCTAGCTAAAAGATCCACGGATGAGCTACGTCGCGGCGTTGGGCGATCGGACGCGCCGAGCTGTACGTTTTACCGGTATTTTCACGGTGAGTGCTCAGCAAGTATTCCGCTTTCGTTCCGAAGAAAGCATCCCATGTAGAAAAGAACGATTTGTACCGAAGAAGAAAACATGGCAATGTCGGGACTTGTAACAGACTGATCATCATTATTTATTTGTACTTTATATGGCATAACAGAGTTTTCATATCTATAATTACAATTTATATATTAAAATTGGAATCGAATTTAAAGGATTAATGTATATTCAATATGTGTTTGGGTGGAACTTTGAATATCATCAAAAGATGGCAGCCTAAAATCGGAAAAAAATAAAATATTAATAATTTTCAATACAAGTATGAGATCATTGAGATCGTTTAAAAATTCGGCTTTATAATAGTTCTTGATAACTTAATTGGTAGAATGTTACTCCCGGAAAGAGTAGAGGTTCCGAGTTCGAGTCTCGGTCATGACCATTGTTCTTTTTAGTTTCTGGATTCTTTCTGTTTCGTGTTTATAATTATAATTAGGATTTTGTTTTCCTTTTTTGTGGATTTAATGGTAGTTTTAAATATTATTGATTCATTGATTCTTATACTTAAACATACTTCTTCTCTGCTACTGATTTAAAAAAAAAACTATTTGTCTATGTTTTTTTTCTTTGTATTAACATTGTCTATTATTGCATTGATATATTATGCGAAATGCATTCATAAATATGTTAAGCGTAGATTGGGGCTTCAATAAATAAAACCTTTATAAGTTTTAGACTTCTATGTATTTCACATATTACTAGCGGAGAGTTGAAAATCTCAATTATACGACTGTATTGTTTAGTTTCCCAGATTACAAGTCCAGGTTTGTTGAAGTCTTAACACAATGAAATGTTGTATTTAGCTTGGCAATACTTTTGTAGGCCGAACTTATTACGATAATATTCAAGTTACGTTGATATTATATTAATTTAGAAAACCTTATTGCCCTTTTTTCACAAATTTATATTAAAAAAAACGGAACGGTTTTACTCCGTTACGAGCATCTTCAAGTGGGATTTCAATGAGTTTTTTTACTTCAACATGTATTTCCAAAGATGACATTAGTTTAGGAGTTAATAGAAATAAACAATTTAATAAAACAACAACCGGTGTACCTAAATAACGGCTTTATTTTAATTTCTACAACCTAATCCAGCGGTCGCGGGTTCAAATCTCGGCATGTGCATATAAATTTTATTCAACTAATATGTGTTATTTCACACGTAACACATCTGAATTCATGAATAATATAATAAAATGCGGTACGTTCCAGAGTGGTAGATATTCACAGTATCGCCCTGGTGAAAGACCACCATTCAGAATCGAAACCATAAAAATGTACTTCCAATCCTTCCTCTTCCCCATTCCATTCCCTTCCCCACTTCATTCAGCCTCACAACGTATAGGTCTCACCACGAGAGTTGGAACTGAATGAATAGGACACGCATTTACAATATCAACATAAACACTCGCTGTCCCTTTTCCACTAGTGACAATAAGTAGGCGTAAACAAGACAAAGGGCTCTTTCTTTATGACACATCGTAAATACATCGCCACTGGAGCGTATACCGATACACAATAAACCCAACGCTGTGCATGTATTGTTTGTTTCAACTCTCGTTGCGCTAGCTATACCAGTTGGGGATGCCATAGTCGCACGGCCTTCGGACAGTTGTAATTCTTGTGAGGTATTCGCATTAAATAAAAAATTGTGTAAAATATGGTAGCACTGACTGCGAATAAGGTAAGCATGCTCATAAAATGACGGTAAATATGTATTTACCTTATTGTGCTTCGCGAACACCTCACCACAGTAGGAAAACCTGCACCGACATGTTTTTTTGTCTATGTTTGAATGATGCGTTATTGTATTTTAGTTGTGCATTTAATGTTCTACCAATAGTCGAGAGTTCAATACCCGTTTAGCTATTGTGTTTGTTCAGCACAATGACCCTCACAGCAGTCGTAAAGGCCACCACCACTGAACAGATAATTTCAAGATGAGTGATCTGTACCGATTTGAAAAAAACGATTGAAGTCAAATTATAATTAATTAGACAGGCCAGGGAAATTATTACTGTTTTCAAATATATACCTCACAAGAGTCCCAACGGCCTGCAGTCAGTAGGATTATGGCAACTCCAATTGGGATATGTTGTGAGGCTGGAGGGGGCGGAGAGGGAAAGGAGATGGGGAAGAGGAAGGTGGGGAAGTACCTAGATATTGAGATCTAGTCACCAAACATGGTTTAAGCCATTTCAAACAACATTTTGATTATGCATGGTGGTCTTTCATCAAGGCGATACTAAGAGTATCTACAACTCTGGGACGTGCCGCAGATTTACTTTATATTAACGATATGTAAAATAACACATATTTATCAAATAAAAAATATTTTGGTACTCGGGAATACGAAACCCGCTACCTCTGGATTTACTTCCGAGGATATTAACCTCTCAGCCACGGAGGTCTATTCGAGAAAGAATTTAGGAAAGTAGGGGAAAATTCAACTTACTTCGGGTACACGGACACGCCCACAGCACGCTTCTATCCGCTTATCTCGTCAGCGGCCTCTGACAATAAATAACAAACTTTTGTATTTTCAAATTTCGATGAAAACAAATAATATTCATTGAATTTGGTGTTTTTTGACCTTCGAAACCTTATGTTTATCTCTTCCCGTATCATTAAAGATTTGCTTAAAGCACGCTAATTGTACAAGTCCATAAACTGCCTACCTAAATGTAATTAACAAAACAAGAAATACCGCTTTTGGGCTTACGTTTCAAATAATGCTAAACATGCAATATCGACACACTTTACTTTGCAGTCGGTGGTATCGCCTCTGTTGATATTAAAGTTTTTTTTTAAATTTTTATAAAGAAAGACAAATATTTCCGGGTTACGAATAACCTGACAATATTTAAAAAAAAACTCCTATTGCCATCATAATACGCGGAAAATGTTTCTTGTGTAATGATGGAGGACTTAGCTAACAAAAGAATCGAACCCACGACGCCCAAGTGGGAATCTGACGCGTTTGTCCACTCAGCTACTAACCGATCATATTCCAATTTAAGAAGGGACATGCATAAATAAATCGCTGATGAGTGTTCTTATAAAATAACGGGGAGAGAGTTTAAAATCGATAAAAATTCATTTGCATTAGTTCATGTACTATTGTAAATCTTCTATTAAATTGCAGAAATTACCCTTTATTTACAAGCAGTTGAAGATTAAGTATTCGTCAAAACATTTTTTTTTAAATCACGCTGACAGATTCGTCGTTTCTATCCGCCGACTCTCGAGCTGCGAGTGAGCTAAAAAAGGCCTAAGGCAAAAAGGCAGTATGGAAAAACGATTGTTCGCTGCAAGGCGTATAGAGGGGCATAATGTCGATTTTGCTGCAGCAGACCTAGAAGGGTGTTCTGCCCGAGGCGTTCATTTTAATCAATTCTAATGAACATATCGTCACTTGAAAGTCAAAAGGGCTCAAGCGACACTTTGGTCAAAAATTAGTTAAATATGCAGTTTTGATATTTTTTTTCTGCATCTAATGCCCTGACTCTCGTTTGATTCTGAAGACTTTTGTGGCCTTTCAGCCATCTAAAATAAATTTACCATTTGGGAGAAGGCTTGACTCAAGCGATACAAGTTTAGTACTTTTTTGGCTTTATTCCCTTCAAGTAACTCGGTTTGGGCATGTAGAGCGAATGAACGAAGAAAGGAGTGAGAAAAGAATATATGATGCGAAAGTGAATGGAAGAAGAAGTCGAGGACGCCCGAGAAAGACATGGCACGATCAAGTAAATCAAATACTTGAATCGGGTCATGTGAAGAGTCAGAATAACAGAAGAGTATGTATGAGACGATGTACGAATGTAAATGAAGCAAGGAGTGTGTGCCAAGACGGAGTTACATGGCGGTCCGTCCTATCTGCCTACCCCTGCGGGAAAACGGCGTGATGGTTAGTTAGTTAGTTAGTTAGTTACACCAATCAAAAATAATAAACTTCGGCACCTCGTCTTAGTTTTTTTAATCGACTGTCCGTAAACGTCAACACATTGAGAATAATGATTCGTGCGTCACATAGGTTGATTCATATGTGTTCCTATTTGTATCGCTTTATGTCGTAAAAATAAAAACCAAAAAACTTTGGAAAAATCCAATTGAAAAAACTTTTGGCAGCTAATTACAAAAAAATTGGCGTCTTTAGTGCATTTTTTGACCGCCTGCATAGATGAGAATGTCATATTTTATGATTCTGTCAGAAAGAAAATATGGCACTTAACGAGTGTTAACAAAGTTGCTTAGACGTAATTTTTTTGTATGTGTATTGGTTTATACATATATGATATCGGTAGACATACATGATTATGCTTTAAGTACGAGTGTCCATTAATTTACAGGGTGTTTACACCTTTATCGACTAATTATAATGATTTTAAAAATAATTATAATGTCCTTGTGAAACGTCACTGAGTAACAGCACTTTGTCTTGCTTTCGCCTTCTTATTGTTTTAAGCGAAAAAGGTACAACCAATGTTAACGATTATCAAAAAAGTCATTCAAGTTTTCCAGAAAGAAAAAAGTTTGAAACATGCTGTATGCAAGCAATTCATCTGTGTGAGTCAACTCTGGCTGTGATACCCATAACAAAAGTGTTGGCAATTGAATATCCTTGCATTGAAACATAAAAAAATATATTATTCAATATTGATTTTACAAGATATTTCTCTTAAAGAAAATAATTTATTTCAGATCCATCTTGTAACATAGGTAAAGGAAGCAGATAAACCTTCTTTCCGTTAGTAAAAATGTTTTAACACATCTTTAAAAAAGCGCGGATTGTTTACACAAACGATTTAGCTTTTCGATAAAGTGCTTTTATTTTCCCGATCTTTTTTCAATATCGTTGCATTTAAATCTAAATGTGAAAGTAGACAACTTGAGTTTGTAACACGAGAATTACAAAATCATTTCAAAATCATACTCCGTGCCGTTGAACATAAACTGAATACTGGAATTAATTAAGGCTCTAAGTGCCAAAAAATTAACAACTTTTTTTTTTACAGAATCGTATTTTATGATGGAAATAAAAAACGATTCTTTAAAAAAAAACAGTTTTTATTTTTTTGGTACTTAGAGCCTTAATTAATTCCAGTATTCAACTGTATGCATTTTGAGCACGTATCACAGAATGAACGTGGAGTTTTGCTATAGAGTGATGCGAAGGTACAATTGTAATATCGTCTCCAGATCATGCTCGGTGTTTTTTTAACGCAGTCTGTACGCAGTTTGAGCCCGATTCACGAAATGATCACGACGTTTTGCCACAGAATGGTTTTTAAATTACGAATAAAGTAAGTGACGTATAACTGAACAATTTTACTCTTGGAAGTATTATGAAACTACGAGTATTGTCCTGCCGCTGAGAGCTCCGTTGGAACCTCTTTATCCGTGAGGTTGTGTCGTTTGGGAGAAATAGAGAGAGGTTATAATAGACCTATCAGCGGTATGCCGTTACAAGTATGTGGTGAGATTACAAACGGAGAGATGGGAGAATAATGCATCACGAATAAGATATAGAAAGGTTCGATTATAATTAATTTATGAAAGTTTTGCACTTGAGGCTTTCACATTGATAATAATAACAGAACAATAGTATACCATACACAAAAAGAGGGATAGAATAAGATAGATTGAAGATATAATATAAAAACCTTTTCTTTTGTGTAAATGCATTTTATTCTGCGTTTGTTTCTGAGTGTATGAGCAGCGAATAGCCACATGCGTGCGATAATTCACAGATATGTCTCCGAGTTATTGCTACAAAACAATACGTATTGGTATGAAAACGATGAGGTATATCTATAGAGACATAAACCGTCGCCGGAAAGGCAAAAGTGCTGAAGCGTCATTTTGAGAAGTTTTCACCGGAGCACTAAAAAGTCTTCACTACCTGGTTGGATTTAGAAAAAAATTAACTCAGGTATGTCAATGCTGAGTTACCTGAAGCGACAAAAAGCTAAAAAAAATCCTTAATTGTGTCGCTTCAGTCAAACGCTCTCTCAAGTGGTAAATATATTTTGGAATATTTTTTTTTGTTTTTGATTTTATGGATTCTTTCGTAATCCTGTACTAACTAGCTGGGGCTTATTCAAATACCCCTCATAATGACTATCTAACTAGTACTGCGGCTCATTAGGCCTTATTTCTATCACCATCTGATGGTTTCGTTTAATTGACTGAGTTTAATTTTACATTAGTGTTTTCTTAGGGAAAAGATCTTAACTGGATTAAAGACCCTAAGCAAGGAAAAGATAAAAAGAAATACAAATTATATTTTAGAAATATTATCAAACAGAAAAAAATACATGTTTAACTCATTTTTGATTTTTTTTTTTTACGTGAATACCGCACAAGAGTCTCAACTGCTCCCAACCGTCTAGAGCCAGTGACACTATGGCATTCCCAAATAGGATATGTTGTGAGCCTGAAGGTAGTGGGGAGGGGAAGGAGATTGGGAAGGGGAAGGTTGGGAAGTACCTGGCATTCAGATCTGGTCACCAAACAGGGCTAAAGCCATTTCAAGCAACGTTTCGGTTCTGAATGGTGGTCTTTCACCAGGGCGATATTTAGAGTATCTACCACTCTGGAACGTGCCGCAAATATACTTTTTTATTATTTTTACATGAATTAAATGTGTTATGATACATTTTAATTAAATAAAAGTAATTGGCGCACGCCAGGTTTGAACCCGCGACCTTTGGATTCGTAGTCGATTAAGTATCGTTTAAGCCCTTTTGCCTTTCCAGCGACGATATATATATAATACGAACTAATAAATAAATAATAAATAATTGCAAATCATCATCATCATTAGCCACTTGGAGTCAAATGATGGCACAGACACCCCTCTGTTTCCGTCTCACGTGATGAACAATCTTACCGGCGGCTTGTCCGACGTATCAGGCCAACGGGTATTAAATCTAACCGGATTTTTACGACCTGTTCTAAATCTCCACTCGAGCACTCTGTCGTCTTCAAGTTGACCAATGCGCCCAGCATAGTTGACCAATGCGCCTATCATTGGACAACTCGATTTTGGTCATATGTCCAGTCATCCATTACTCATGTTCACCAACGGATCCATTCATTCATATTGTGGTCCCGCTTTGACATATTAAGCACCCTTCTTTCCGCTGTGTCACTTACAGTTTCCGTAGGGTCCCTTTCCTACACGCGGTCATTTCGAAACCATAAGCGGGCTCAAGTATCAAACAATCTCTTTTTTGTAATTCTGATATACCAATAACATGACATAACGCACACCATCATAAGCAATAAACAGCAAACCTGTAATTATTTTGTCTGATAAAATTTACGAAATATGGGTAACTTTTTCCTTTGGGAATTTTTTGATCAACGCAGCTCTTTGAAATATGGTTATTCCATTTTTTCAATAAAAAAAAAGTTGTATTCTTCTTCTAGAGTGTTAGATACTCTCATTATTTCTATACTTGGAGCAAGTTGATGAGTTTGTGTATTTAGGAAGTATGTTTACAAGAGACGGAAAGGCTGATAAGGATATTGAAAGAAGGGTGAATGCAGGAAACTCCATTAATGGAGGACTGAACGCTGTTGGGGCAAATAAGAAATTGTCCAAAGAAGCGAAGCTAGCGGTCCACAATGGAGTGCTTATACCAACCCTGATGTATGGCAGTGAGGCATGGAACTGGCAGAGGAAGGATGAAAGTAGACTGAATGCTGTGGAAATGAGATCTTTGAGACGGATGTGCGGTAAAACCATGTATGACCGTATTACAAATGTGGATATTCGGAAAGAATGCAAGGCGGATATGAGCGTAATGGATAGGATCAAGAAAGGGACGCTTAGATGGTTTGGGCATGTAGAGCGAATGAACGAAGAAAGAAGTGTGAAAAGAATATATGATGCGAAAGTGAATTGAAGAAGAAGTCGAGGACGCCCGAGAAGGACATGGCACGATCAAGTAAATCAAATACTTGAATCGGGTCATGTGAAGAGTCAGAATAACAGAAGAGTATGTATGAGACGATGTATGAATGTAAATGAAGCAAGAAGTGTGTGCCAAGACAGAGTTGTATGGCGGTCCGTCCTCTCTGCCTACCCCTGCGGGGAAACGGCGTGAAGGTTAGTTAGTTAGTTAATTATATCCCTGGTGAAAAACCACCATTCAGAATCAAAACTTTTCTTAAACCTACTGTGGCAATGTTTGGTGACCAGATCTGATTACCCTGTTACTTTTTAATCTTCTTCTTCCCATCTCCTTCTCCTCCCCACTCCCTTCAGCCTCACAACATACCCCAATTAGGGATGTTCTAGTCCTGCTGGCTCCGAGCAATCGGAACTCTTGTGCGGTATTCAATTAAAAATATTTCTAAATCATAAAATTTTTGCTATCTCAATAAGAAGCAATCGTTCCAATTCTTCTCGCTGATGTTTTGACTTTTATCAAAACATTACCAGTGCTTTATTAAATCTATCAAAAGAAGAAAACAAACATTAAAAAAAACTCCAGTTAAGATTCTTGACTGCGAATCTAGAGGCTGCTGGTTTAAAACTCGGCAAATCCATTTCCAGAATCAAAATCTTGCTTGAAATGGCTTTAGCCGTGTTTGGTGACAAGATTTAAATAGTCAGGTACTTCCCCACCTTCCTCTTCCCCATCTCCTTTCCCTCACCGCTACCTTTAGTCTCAGAACACCCCCCGATTGGGGATGCCATAGTCCCACTGGTTCCAGAGTATGGCAGCAGTTGGGCATGGGCAGTTGCGGCATTCGACTCATTGTTACCTAATAATTGAATGCGCGAAGAGCGAGACACGATGTGCTCAAGCTTGCTCCTACCACCTATCTTCCGCTGCGGCCATATATAGCTACGGTGAAAAGCGCTGTATTTAAGTGTAGAAAGTCAATTCCGCCCACCTCTTTGACAATATTCTGTTTAATTGACCGCTAACCAGATTCCTGGCTTCGTAATGTGTGCACTGTTTACCAGAGTGTACAGCGTATGAGTCGTCAGCCATAATACACCTGTACCTGTATGCACGGCGTATGAATTATCTACTGCCTACTACTACCATCTACTTGAATCGTCGGCTCTTGGTGTGGTGATCATTTATAAATACACAAGTCGCTGTGCTAGTTCAAAACCATAAAAATTAAAACAAAAAATTATACTTATTGGTGTCTTTTGATTCCTTATAACACATCAATAATAATGATCGACACCAATAATCTTAAGTATTTGAGATAATATAATAACCCGAAATAGTAATTTGATAGTTAGATGACTATTAACTTTCTTTTTCGATAAGGAAAAAATATAATTTTCAAAATGACATTTTTTAAGACTTGCTTTTCACTTTTGGCGAAGTGGATTAGTTCGACAGTTAATCGGATGACATATTACCTTTTGGCTCTGACGTCTTCTTAGATTGATCTAAATCTCAGAAAGAGAAATTTTAAAATCAGGTCAAGTATTTTGTTGATTTTAAGCCTACCAATAGCAGCGGATTATTAAAATATTTTTATGCACATTTAGTTTTCTACCGCCCGGGTATCGGCCACATCAAAGTTAATAACACAATAAAATAATATTTAAGGTGCTTAACCGTATATTTGTATTTAAATCCTTGACACCTTTCGATTGTGATAATTCCCATACAAAGCATTCAATTTAGTTAAGAAATAAGTATGTGAAAATGTATAAATAAGCCTTACAAGAGTATTGTGTAAGCCCGTAGGAAAAATAATACGTCATTTCGCTACCGACTGTTAACCATTAGGTATCAATCTTGGGTATGGTTCTCGCAGATCTTATAATACTTGTATTTTAACTCAAGTAAAATAATGCTAATTATAAAAAAAAACAATGCATTGTGATTTTACTACAAGTTTTCAATATTCACCGCCTAACTAAAATGCATATGACCTTTGATCTCTTTTAGTAAACTAAATGAATAAACGTTGATTTTTATCCTCGTGAAAACAGGCCAGATTCAAAGTGTAAAGAGCTCCATTCAATTTTAAACCAGATGACGTCAGATAAGTTATCAATCTCTCCACAATACACTGCAATGCCGCTGCGGTCGGGGTCGAATGACGTCAAGGGTGGTCGATTTGTTGGTTATCTAAACATTTAACTGTACGAATACAATAAATCATATACATTTGCTAATGGCTTCGAAGTTTGTTTTTCTATCTGAATCAATATTTTTAGTCATTATTTTTAGGTTCGATTTCTCAAGCGAAGGACTTTAACCTTTTCGACCTGAAAGTGAAAATCAAACGTATGTTCCGAAGAGGGATAACGTAGTTACCCCATTTTATATTGCTTATCAAAGCGTTTTCATAACATAATCTTAAGTTTTTAAATTTTTTTAATACTTACGTAACTTTCATAACTCATCCAGTTTAACATACCTTGCAGTAGACTTAAAAACGATGAATTGCTGTTCCTCAATCATCACTCTACTGATTATGGATATCATTCTCCACTGTCCAGATTGTCGAGACTTGTTAACTTAAGCCATGGTCTTGAAATTTTTGGTACCAGTCTAAATGATTTTTGTCATTCTTTACGACTCTACCAAAACCTTTAAATTGAATGTTCTTTCAAATGTTCCTATGTTTCTCATTGCTTTATTAAAATATTAATTATGTGCTGTTTTTTCTCTGTTGCTCTTTTTTTTCCATTTCGTTTTATGTATTTTTTTGTAATTGGACAATGTTCCGTTAGTGTGTAAACAAATAATATTTCAGTAATATTTATCTTAGATATCGCACAAAACTCTCGTTCAGGGTGACACAAGAACCCCCATTCGAAACGGGAGTGTTAAGACGGACAGAAAAAAACGTATTAGACCGGTTAGTAGCTGAGTGTACAAACGCGTCAAATTGCAATCCGGGCGTCGTGAGTTCAATTCCTCTGCTAGCTAAGTCTTTCATCATTGCACAAGCAACATACTCCGCTTATTATGATGATAGTAGATTTTTTCAAATATTGTCAAGTTATTCGTAACCCGGGTAAGTTTGTCTTTCTAAAAAAAAAAAACATTTCGACAGCGTATCACAATAATCGAAATGTTTTGATTTTGTCCATTAATACTTGCCATTTGCAACCGATTATGAAACGCCTGAAATCTACTTTCAGCGCCAGCGCGCCGATACTCAAACATGAACATGTAACGAGTAAACTGTGGATATGCGAATGGCATATCCGGTTATATGAGCTCGCACATAACCCACGTAATATTTTATTATAGGATATAGATTATTCTTTATTCTGTTGCATAAGGACATATGTGGCAACCTGTTGCTGTTACATTGTATAGTAAGCATATTTGTGTATCTAATGTGAAATGTCTCAATCAGAATGTTAACTAATTAATTGAATTTCACTGTTAAGACACCATCTAAGATTTATGATTTTCTTTAGACATAAACTTAGCTTTCAAAAAGACGATAAATATGTCTCTCACGGAAAATAAAATGAAATAATCTTGGTGATTTTCAGGAATCAGGTGCTTGATAAAAACGATCATATGTAAACCTCTGGGCTCGGTGGCCAAGTAGTAACAAATTCCACCGGCAAGCGGAAGATCACGAGTTCGATTCTCGGTCCTACTCAAATATTTTGGTAAATACTAATTATCGCCTTGGTGAAAGACCACCATTCAGAATCGAAGCCGCTGCTTGAACTGGCTTTAGCCGTGATTGGTGACCAGATCTTAATAGCCAGGTACTTAACCCAGGTGCGAGACCCAACTTCCTCTTCCCCATCTCCTTACACTCTCCACTACATTCAGCCGCACAACAAACCCCGATTGGGAATGCCATAGTCACACTGGCTCCAGATGGTTGGGACAGTGGGGACTCTAGTGCGGTATCACTTTAAAATGTATTGTTTGAATATTCAACCGGTTAGTAGCTGAGTGGAAAAACGCGTCGGATTCCCACCCGGGGTCGTGGGTTCAATTCCTCTGTTAACTAAGTCCTTGCACAAGCAACATCTTCCGCTTATTATGATGATAGTAGGAGTTAGGTTATTCGTAATCCGAAAATGTTTGTCTTTCTTTAAAAAAATATGTGTGTTAATAATTATTTCATAATTAATAATTTTGCGGAAGCCGGGTGGTAACTGAATATAAAATGAATGACAAAACTACACCAGCCATACGTTGTCGGTTGGTTCAGATAGCTACCTGCGGCGGTTCCGTGTATCTGATATCACACAGCGCCGGTACATAATATTACAGCGTGAATGGTTAGGTTACTTTCTTCGATAAAAAACGAGTTATGCGGAGCTGGTTCCTTTGTGAGGCGAACTTACGTCACGTTGTGAGATTATACGTGTGGAATTCATCTCTTACGAGCGCGAGTTCGACTCCACGCCGCTGCTGATAGCGTCGTGCCGTAATATAGTATAGCATAGCCGGTAGGTGCTTATAGGTCTCACCACGAGAGTTGGTGCCGGCCAATACTCACACAGATGCATAGCTTACGTACAGCGTGTCAAACTGAATGAATAGGACACGCATTTGCAATATCAACATAAACACTCGCTGTCCCTTTTCCACTAGTGACAATAAGTAGGCGTAAACAAGACGAAGGGCTCTTTCTTTATGACACATCGTAAATACATCGCCACTGGAGCGTATACCGATACACAATAAACCCAACGCTATCAAAGACATAAAATACAAGACACGTCATATTCATACAAATTGAATGATAAATATGGCATGCTCTGAAAGCACGAAAAGGATAGCCATACCAAGCAGAATATGTGTGTATGAATGGGATAGCTATATGAACGTCCCGCGTTACATTCTCCGCGTTACAAGCCCCCTCTTCCCTAACGAACTTACGAGCGAAGTAGCATGCGACGTACTCGTGTACTGTCGCTATGTTGTCTTCCACACACTTATGTATTTCTGCATTCGCTATCTCACTTATTTGAATAATTGTATTAATTGAAATAATAAGTGATTTGTGTGTACTTCGCATGAAAAGAAACTCCATGAGATTTGTTTTTTGTTCCCGAATGATTTTTACACTTGTCAAAAGCACAGGAAGGAATTTTATCTCAGAAAAGAGCTTACAGCGATGCGTTTGTGGCAGCTGGTGACAGCTTGTTCGTCAAACGAATGTTTGTGCGAGACTAAACGCAGTAAATCTCAGGTATGCCACGTTGGCTTAGTTTCGTAAAGTCACGCGCGGTGTCTCAGTAACATATCTACATTATTTAATTCATCTAAGAACGCTATGCATGTATTGTTTGTTTCAACTTTCGTTGCGCCAGCTATACCTGCGTAGTAAATAAATTTAAAAATGGTAGAAATATTTTGCTGCACCTCCCATCAAATAGTGCTTTCGTGTTTCTCTGGGCCGTTGTTTGCTACTGCCAGTGGCTTCGATAATACGCGAAGCAGCAGACCGCAACAAAACAAATCGTCACGTGCATACACGACGGCCTCCGTGGGCGAGTGGTAAGACGCTCGACTACGGATCCGGAGGTCGCGGGTTCAAACCTGGCGTGCGCAAAAAAAAATAATATAACACATTTAATTCGTATAAAATAACATATAGTATATTTGCGGCACGTTCCAGAGTGGTAGATACTCCAAGTATCGCTCTGGTGAAAGACCACCATTCAGATGAAAACTAACCACTAATCCAAAATGGCTGATAATGTTTACATATGATAAACATATGTGTACCAACATAACAAACAAAAAAATCGATAATCGAATGTACACAGCCCGCGAAAATTCAAAATTCACCTTTTCTTTTATTTTGAAAATCACTAACATGGTTCCAATTTATTTTCCGCGAGAGGTATCCTTTCCGATTTTCAACCAAAAAATACTTAATGTTCAAAATATACTTACACATTTATTGCTTCTTTCACCACGTTTGACCGAATGTCACTCAAAATTGTTTTACCCAAGCGAAATAAAATAATTGGTTCCATAAAAATCTTATTATGTAAAGTGGCCAATTATTATCAAAATTTTCTAAGATTTCGAACCCGTGACCCCTGCATTAGAAAGTAGACGCTTCTCCTCTTCACTTTCGTAACAATTCGATATCTAATAATAAGTCTCGAAAACGATGTGAATTTTAGCATCGTCGTCACTGAAAAGAAAAATCTAGAGAAGTGTGTTCTGGACGTGTAGGAAGAGGGGGGCTATTTGGGGCCAAGGAGTCGAAAGGTCTTTTGTAAATTGACAACAGCTTTCGTATAGATCACATTTTTAGGTATTTTCCTTTCAGTATCGTCGTAATTTACACAACGGTGAATAGTGTTTACTGTTCGGAAAATTCGTTCGTTGACAATGTTTTTTTTCTGGTGCAATAAGACCTTGCATAAATTCGAACCACTTTATTTATGCGGTGAGTCACTATTTATTATTGAATCTGTCAGTATTTTGTTTTTGATAACAACTTTAAATTAAAGAATATGTATTAATTTATTTTAACCACAAAATTGATTTAATCTGTCCACCGATTTCGGTTTCATTTAACCCAATTTCAACAAGCCACGAAGTAACTGGTTTTACGATCGTGAAATGATTCGTCATTTAACACGTTCGTTGTTAACTAAAATCCGTACATATTAATGTTATTTGAATGACAGATCAATTTAAACTGACGAACAGTGACGGGATTCCCTGTGCCCTCTCACAACGACTCAAAACCACATGGCTGTGTCTGTTTTAGATCGGTTCAAAGCGAAGAGGCGGTACAACGCTCGTGGCGCGTTGTGCGCATACCGGTCACATATATGTCAATGCGCGACGTGCGGTGTCAGCAATGAACGTGTTAATTTCGTTCTATTTTCCGTTGGTTAGCTATTTTCACCCTGCAGGTTGCAGCTTGAAACAATGAAGCGGAACTGCATTCGTACCACAGATAGGTCACATCTCATGATATGACTAAGATATTGAGTTTTTCTTCCTTATGCAGCTAATACAATATCAACTTCTCAACTTTACAAAATACTTGCAGTGGTTGCAAGTATTTTGTAAACCCTACCTGTTCAGGGTATTTTAAGAACACACCTATATATCGACATTGCAAAGGCTTTAATTTTTCGTATTTATGCTTGGTTTAGGTCTGTGTCTTTCAAACTCTCATCTCGTTTAACACTGTCGCAATTTGATGGGAAGCGCCATTTCGTTTTTATTTTATTTGAAAGGTCCTCGTTAAACGCTGATCGTCGGACCGTTTCAGTTTTTGAACAATTTGTGATCGGCTGAAAACAATAACAGTCATATTGTTATGTTTGTCAGCTGATCACAATTTGTACAAAAGCTGAAACAGGTCTAGAATCGACGTTTCAGGGGGAATATTAAGATGTTAGAAAAACAAAATGGCGCTAATCGTGGAATAGTGACGATGCCAAATGTGAAAAAAGCTTGAAACACCTCAACCTAAGTGTCCAGGTTTTCATGCTGTATAAATATGATTAAATTTAGTATTTCAGATAAGTTTATAGAGTGTTGGAGTCAGGGGCGGCTCGTGACTTTTTAGTGTGGTAGAGTGCTGAGATTGAAAAATACGACGTTATTGATGTTGTTGTAACCAAAGATGTTTAAAAAAAAAAAAGAAAAAAAAAATATATATATTGTATGAAGGTTTTCGAAATTTTTCAATTTTGGTGGGTCATTGGACCCTCACGAACCGTCCCTGGTTGGAGTACTTTTTTTTAATATCTAGTCCAATATTTGGCCACTGAACGAAAAACTTTTAAATTAGTTTCCTTTACACCGCATTTCCTTTACACCCATTCTATCTTTCCTTGGCAATGTTTGCTTTAGTGATCAAGTTTCCATGTCCAACAGAAGAATGTAGAAAAACGCAACTAACCCACTAAAGAACCGGTTAGTAGTCAAGTGATTCAAAGCGTTGGGTTCCCACCCAGACGTTACGGATTTTATCCTCTGCTAGCTAATCCTACATCCATTGCACAATTAAACAATTACTGTTATAGTGATGGTAGAGGAGGAATTAAAATAGTATCAGGTTATTCGTCACCTGGGAATGTTTTCCTTAATTAAATTTTATATTAATAGACCATTCTGATTCGAAATTTCGTTTTTTTGAGAGAAACGATCTAAAATTCAAAATCAGTTTATTTAGGATTAAGAATAAAAATAAAATAATAAATTGGGTGCCACTTTTTGCATGACTTTATAAAAGTCTTCTTCGTGCGTCCTCGAGCGCGGTTTCCTTTCATTTCTGCGTAGGTACCATGAAGGCATAGTATTTCTTCATCGCTTCGTCTCACTTGATCGATTAACCTAAGCGATCCGTACGCAAGCCACTTGCGTTCTAAAAAATATAACATTACGTAAAAACACATTGCCTTATAAATTGCTCGAGTATTCAGAATAAAAAATGTCTCTTCAAGGGCGCTTGGGATATTTGCTTGACGCTTGTGAAATATTGGGTTATGCTGCAGGGTAAGAGAGGTTAGAAAGAACGTCATAGAAGGGATGAAACGCAAAAGCTGGTAATATATGACGTGACAGTGATAAGTAGAAGAAGTAGGGGACATCTCTGGAAGCATAGCAGAATCATGTGAAACAAATACTTAAAATAAAAAAAACTGTCCAGGGCCAGTGGGACTATGTCTTCCCAAATTGGGATATGTTTTGAGGCTGGAGGGAGTAGGGAAGCAAAGCAGGTGGAGAAGAGGAAGGTTAGAAGCACCTGGCTATTTAGATATGACACACGGCTAAAACCATTTAAAGCAACGTCTTAATTCTGATTCGTGGTGAGACCAATACTTAGAGTATCTACCACTCTGGAACGTGCCGCAAATATACTCCATATTTTTTTTCAAATAAAATTAATTTACACACGCCGGGTTTTAAACCCATGACTTTTGGGTTTGTAGTCGAGGATAGAATGAGCGTATTACTTTTTGAAGACCAAAGGTCCCCAGTTCTTTTTAGCCTAAAGACATACCCCAAAAGGGAATGCCATAGACACGTCGGATGTCTATGTTTGCACGGAGGGAAAACCTTCCTTCGTCCACCAGTCATCTTTTATAAAAAGTAATGACTGATGCTTATGATACCATTAAATGTTTCAACACAAATAACCTTTATCAATATTCAATTATACCATTATAATCTCGGTTCAGTGCTAACCTTACTTTAAACAAATGGTGTTCATGGCAACACAGAAGGTTAAGGATGACGTTTAACTGGATGAGTTTGGCTCGATGACCCTGGAAGTTAAAACATCGGAAAATCATTATACTCGTATATTCATAACAGTAGGAGTTTTTCAAATATTGTCAGGTTATTCGTATTCCCGAGAAAGTGTGTTTGTTTATAAATTAAATTATCGTCGCTGGAAAGGCAAAAGGTCTTAAGCGACACTTTCTTCGAAAAAATAAATATGCAGTTTTGATCAGTGTTTTTTTTTCTGCATCGAATTCCCTGACTCTTGTTTGATTCTCAAGACTTTAGCGACCCTTCAGCCATCTACAATATATTTATCATTTGGGAGAAGGCTTGACTTGAGCGACACAAGTTTGAGACTTTATTGGCTTTTTGCCGCTTCAGGTAACTCAGTGAGAGCATTGAGTTGACTGAGTTAACTTTTTCTTTCAAAATCCAACCAGTTATTGAAGACTTATGAATTTTATTGTAGAACAAAAAAAACTTTAAAGTGTTCTGGTGTGAACTTCCCAAAATGGCACTCCAGCCCTTTTGCCTTTCCGACGACGATATGTAGTTACTAATAAAAAAGTGTGTTTTATTTGATCTGGCCGAGTGTGATCACTATTTTTTATGTATATACGAGTGTATTTTAATCAAACATGTAAAAATTTGGGACAAGCAATACGCCTCTTTTTTATATATTTCAAAGTTCCATAGCTCGTGATGAAAGTAAAAATGGTCACGAGCTTTTGCTCTGACATATATATTGCCGACAAATAAAGGTTTACAAATTTCATGACACCAGAGTTCACCGTTCGCCAGTTATTAGTGAGACGTACGAACAGATTTTCTACTTTTTCATAAATATTTTCGCCAGTGGTTGACTCTTCAAACTAAAACTTTATATTGAAATAATATCAACATTTTTTAACGTAAATATGAAGCAGAAAATTCCAGAAAGTAAAAGAATAACCGTTTTTTTTTCTGCCTTTTTCTGTTTCATATTTACATAGAAGATTATTGATATTATTTCAATAATTAATATTAAAAAAATAGTAAGCATAAAAGCTTACTATTTTTTAAAGTTAATTCCAATTTAATAATATTTTATACTACTGTGACATTGCGCAAGAGTTACGATTGCCCGGAGCCAGTCAAATTTTGAAATGTCTCCGCTTAGGGGATTGTTGTTAGCAGGTCGGGAGAAGGGGAAGAGGTAGGTTGTAAGAAGTTTTAACGCGTGATCATCTATGTTGTATGGTGTTATAGAAATATACCAACAGTTCACTTGCTATGTTTACCTTCCTAATTACGAGTGCTTTACTATTTCCGATGATTCCAACATATCGTGTTAATGTGATACAAAGAAAACATCTAATAAAAATCTGTCCGAGAAGATGCTTTCGTGATACAACAAAGCAACAGATGGATAAACATTGAATAACAATAATGGCAGAGTTTACAATGTAATCACATTATTATTTGGAAATCTAAAAGCCACATAAATAGGCTAGCGCTCGGAACTGACGCACGCAAGTCTGGTTCCTGAGATCAGACGAAGCTGACCCTAGGCAGGGTCCAGAGTCGAACTCACTATATTTACGCTGTTTTTTTTTTAAATCATAATTATAACTCACACGCCAACAAGTGTAGAAATCGATAAAGTAAATAATGTATCGGACCTTGGAGTGTGCAAATCAATTGATCGAGGTATATATTAATGTTTTTTTGACGTGAATACCGCACAAGAGTCACAACTGCTTCCAACCGCCTGGAGCCAGTTGGACTATAGCATGCACAACCGGGCATTTTGTGAGGCTGAAATTAGTGGGGAAGGGAAGGAGATGGGGAAGACCAGACCAGACCAGACTTGACCGGTTAGTAGCTGAGTGAACAAACGTGTCGGATTCCCATCCGGGCGTCGTGGGTTCAATTCCTCTCCTATCTAAGTCCTCTATCCTTGCACAAGCAACATCTTCCGCTTAATATGATGGTGGTAAGAGTTTTTCAAATATTGTCAAGTTATTCGTAACCCGGAAACGCTTCGATTCTGAATGATGGTCTTTCACCAGGGCGATACTGGGAGTATCTACCACTATTTTGTATCAGTTATTGAATCCTCGGCTACTAAGATTCTTATAAATCCACGTCACTAGTAGACATTAGATAATATTTGAAGCCTTTTTCGTCAAGAATGCATATTTCATCCATTTTATTTTTAGAAATAAAGGTAAGCGCGTGATTTTATAAGCTTTGCGGTCGTTCTGTATTGTCTGCCGACTAAATTAGGTAATATTAAGATGTATATAGCGATTATAAATTAGTAATTAGAACACGGAAATTAATAGAAAAAAAAAATACTAAATAAGGTGGCTCAGTTGTATTTTAGAAATTGTTGGCGATTTACAGCTTAAAGCTTTGTTTAAATCATATCTTTCGCAAAACGGTTACATGAATTTCACCAATAGTTAAAAAAAGGTCATCAAGGGTCAACACTCAAAATTGACCCTAAACGTCACTTTATAGAATTCTCATACAAGCAATACTACAAATGATTTATCTGCAAAATTTTCTATGGTAGTTAGAAAAATATCTAAGGTTTCCAGTGAATACAATTTACAAACTGTAATCCTTTAAATTGTATGAAAAACATACTTGGATATCAGTAAAGTGCAGTTTGAAAAGCAGATAAAGCATTTTTGAACGTTTTACCTAAAATTTCAGTATTCGTTTCATAAAGATTTTATGAATTGTATTCACTAGAAACCTGAAACATTTTTTTAACTACCTGTATAGAATTAACAGAAAAATAATTTGAAGTTTTGCTTGTACTAGAAAGCCGAAAATTGTCTATTTTTGGGTACTGACCTTTAATGTAAAAATATTTTTGGTGAAGTATGTTTCCTTTTTTAGTATGGTATACGAAAAACATACTGAATTCCTTGTCAATCTGAAATTCGAGTCTGTAATAAATTCCAAGAAACTTGTGATATTTTTAACTTCCAGACATTGCACAAATATCCAGGTAGAAGCGATGTTTATATAAATACCTTTATGATTGCATCTTGAATTCCTGTGTGCCCGACGGCGGATATTTAGCGAAACACTCGCGCGTTGGGCCCACAGCCGCCCCGCCGCGGGTTCACTCCCCCGACCGGTTCTCCCGGGCACACAGTGTACGGCGCACACGCGCGCAAAGCCTGCGTGTGTGCGCTGCGCAGCGGGGGCTGGGTGTTCGCGGCCGCAGCCTGCAAAACGACGGAGGCTTTGTCGAAATCGAGAGTTATTGACCTCTGGCGGAGTCGTCTTCGGGATTAGACACCTTTGGGAATATTTTCATATTTATTTTACTTACGACAGTTTTGAAGTCACTATTTTAATACCCAGAAAATATCTTTCCCCTATTCCTGGTTGGCATCAATTAGGCAATATTCCTCCTGCAGGCTTTTAGTTTTTTTTCTTTTCAAAAGAAAGACAAACACTCCCGGGTTACGAATAACCTTTCAATATTTGAAAAACTCCTACCGCCATCATAAGAAGAGGAAGATGTTTCTTGAACAATGATGAAGGAGTTAGCCAGCAGGGGAATTAAACGCACGACGCCCGGGTGGGAATCCGCGATTAGTTATCTTATTTCTTCACAGCAGGGGCCACTCGTGACTTTTTAGTGTGCTAGAGTGCTAAGATTTAAAAACGTCATAATTGATGTTGTAGCCGAAAACTATTTTTTTGTCAAAAATATATTTTTTGTAAAACTGAAAAATCTTCATACAAAAAATTATATTTAAAAAAAATAAAAATCATTTTCGGCTACAACAACATCAATAACATCGTATTTTTCAATTTCAACACACAAAAAAAGTTAACTCGGGTAACTTAATGGTCTTACTGAGTTACCTGAAGTGACAAAAAGCTAAAATAAAGTCCCAAATTTGTGTCACTTGAGCCAAGCCTTCTCCCAAATGGTAAATATATTTTAGAAGGCTGAAGAGCCACAAAATTCTTCAGAATTAAACGAGAGTCAGAGCATTCGACCCAGAAAAAAAAACTGATCAAAAGTGCATATTTAAAACATTTTTGACCAAAGTGTCGCTTAAGCCCCTTTGCCTTTCCTGGGACGATATATATTCACATTTCACAGGCATCTTTCGTGTCAATGCTTGGTGTAGTGTCCAGGTTTCTACGCCGTACATAATAATAGTGAAAACATAACAATGAACCATTATGGTTTTTAAATCTAGTCTTAGGTCACGGTTACGGTAAAGTTTTTTCACCGTGATGAAATCGGCCAGCCACCTCAATGCAAACCCAACAAGAGTTTCCGTGGCATCCCTATTTGTGGAATATTAATAGAACGACAGAGAAATTGGAAGGCTTGGAAGGACCTAATCAGAATTAGTCTGTGTAGATCTAATGGGTTGAAGTTTTCTTATGTTGCTTTTAATACTTCTAAACTCCATTCAGTTCTACCTGTCCTCCCTTCAAAGAGCTTAAAGTTGAAGAGTGTTTAATTGTAATCATTATATTTTTATATCAATGCAAATCAAACCAACGGATTTAATAGGTTTTAACTCTATACAATTATGTTACTAATAATTTTATAATCGAATCACTTTTGTTGCAACTCATCTAGTTCAACATTTCCTCCCATAGACTCACGAATAATTAATTCAAACTCCACTATTATGGAAAGCATTCTCCGTTATCCAGAATATTAAGACTTGTCAACTCAAGTCAAGGCCTTGGATGTTTTGTTGCAACTCATCTATTTCAACATCTCCTCCCATAGACTCACAAATAATTCATTCAAACTCCACTATTATGGAAAGAATTCTCCGTTGTCCAAAATATTAAGACTTTTTAACTCAAGTCAAGGCCTTGGATGTTTTGTGCAAGTCAGTAATGTTGATATAACTTAAATCGTGGACTCTCTGCTCCGGCTTTGATTTGAAATTATCTTCCTAATACATTTGTTTCTAATTTTTCGTTGCTTTCTTCATGTATATGTAATATCTTTTTATGTAATTTTTCTTATTTTATTGTATCTGTAAAGTTATTTTTGAAAAAAACATATTTCAGTTATCAGCAGAACGTTACTAATAGTTTTATATGTTCGTAAGTCGGCACTTCAATTATATATTCAAATTTTACTGATACTATCGGCTAGAGAAAACCCTTAGTCAGATTTTGGACCAGCCAGACTAAAGAAAGATAGAAGGAAGACAAAGTAGAGAAAGATGCCTGTCTTCAGAGCTTCGTAACTTATGTGAATAGAATGAGTGTAGTTGCACCAGCCTGAAAAATAAAAATTGCCCCAGAAGGCTCTAAAAGAAGGAGAACACCAAGTAGAAACGTGCGTGTTATAAAGCACACCCTAGAATTTAGATGGAGTTATAATTAGCCATTACAGCAGGTACAAACTTCTTGCTTTGAAAGATCTAGTACATTTTAAAAGAGTGCGAATCTTTTTCATTGTAGAATATGACTCAAAAAAATTCAAAGTTCAATCCATTAATCTTTTTTTCTGTTGATTACAGATCAAATCTGAATTCGTAATTCAACAAAGAAGTGAGGCCACCAAGATTTAAAAAACTAAATATTATTAAACAAATAATAACCGGTCCCTGCTATGACCCTTGGCTTACCGCAAGGTCGAACGTTTGGCCCTCAGTATACAAATTGTTTTTGTTTTTTTCCAATGTGAAATCTATCCGAAGCTCCACAAAATACACAAATGGGTATTTGTGAATCTGATAATATGGGTTTTTTCAGCAGTCAAAGTAGTTTATTTGAAATTATGTACCGTGTTAGAAGAACTAAACAATAAAATATTCCGGTTTATTGTTGTAAATTTCTGCTTTAAGCCACGGGCTATGGTACAAGGTCCATTTGTGTATATAATCCTGTACACCATTGTTAATATTTTTCTGATCAAACATCCAAGTATTTATTCAATATATTTGGAGTTATAAACCTACCTAAAATCATTCGCCTACATATAAAAAATACATTGTTAATGGCAAGTTTTCTAATATTATTTTCCTTACGGTTTAGCTGACATCACTTTTTTCACTAAATTCCTGCAGTTCTAGTGCGGTACCTAAAAACTACCTGCGCATTACCTACTTCTGTAGTTTCTATAAAGAGCCTGTACAGTACCTAGAAAGATCTGCGAATTATCCTCTATATAGATCCTGTGCAGTATCAAACAAACAAAATATATATACTCACTTGTGTACTAGTCTACCTTTTATTTTAAATCGTTCAGTTTAGTTAGGTACGTTAGCTTTAACAGAGCTGTACTTATATTTTATATCTTTCAATCTTATTATATTTGATTGAATCATAGATATCGTTATAAACTTGGACGAATAGGTTCACAGCTGTCGTTGGAGCATTGCTAAATATAATTATATCACTCGGAATCAGAGAATTGCTTTTATTTCCACGAGAACCAAATCAAAAAAATACAATCGTTTGACCCAAAAAACGCGTTGAAACCAATTTGTATGCAAGCAGTCTAGTATGGCCCAATACTCTTTTTAGACTTCTACGAGGCAAGGTGTCCATTCCGAGGTCTGTTGCTCCGACCTCGCGGCGGACGCTGCGATCGGAATGTGACTTATTTTTTAAAAATAAATAATGTATTAACTGATTCGTACCAGATGACGAGGCCGGTTAGACCGAAGCAAAAGTGACCTGACTTTGAGGGTAGGCAGAGAAAAATACAAAAAATTAAACCATAGACGAATTTAAATGACTGTTATCTTCTATATTATCCTTATTAAGTTAATTATTCTGATGACCTCAGTTTGTATTTTGAATTTGCGTGCTTAATGATTTTAATTAAATACTATTTTTTTAAATACGTACGAGTAGACCGGTCATCTACAATAGCATAATGCACAAGACTAAAAAATGGACGGTTAGATACCTTGGACATTGAGAACAGATTTAGGGAGAAATTAGTATATTTAAGACGCAAGCCAGTGAAAGAACCTTTAAGACACCCGGTATGGTGTAGGAAAAGCAAGTGAATCATATAGGATTGAATTCGACCATGTTTCACATGACCTGATTCAATCGAAAAACAATTAAACTATAAAAACCACGAACCACTATTATTTTATTTAATTTTATTATTTATGAGATAGTGTATGCATGTGAAAGAAGCCAGTAGCGAATGCCCAGACGGAATTATGTAGCGGTTTAACTTATTTTCCTGCTACACAACTCTGTCACGGAACACTATCATTGCTTGATTTACATTCAAACATCTTTCGTAAATGATCTATTTTGACCTTAGGCATGACCTGTCTCAAGTATTTGATACACCTAAGTGTATTTCAGTTATTTCTCTAAGTAGGTGCACCAGTTTTAATTTTATATTATTCAATTAGGAGCAGTTCTGACAAGATGCTCATCTCCTGTTTGTGTTTTGAAAAAATGCAGTTTGAACCAGTTTGGTTTTCGAAATAGGTCTGATCGCCGCCATCTTTCAGTGTTATGTTAATTAGCAAATTAGCCGCCTAAACGGGGCGCCGATGTCAGTAATGTTTTCGTGACGTCACTCAAACCGCAAACGAAAGTTGACGATAGAAAAACATCGTTTCGTTCGCCATATCTGCTGACACGCAGAAACAAAAAACGCAGCTATTTTCAAAACGGAGATCGCTTTTTGCATGTATTATTCTAATTACCCATTCGTTTGCGTATCTTACTTATAAAGCAAACATCTTCTTGCGTGATGAAGTAAAACTCTCGAATTTTGAGTGTGGCGTCTTGAAAATCGCACTTCTTTTCTGTCTTGAATTTCTAGGTCACTGAATATATTTTCAGCTCGTAACTTTGGCGTTCTTACGTTCTTACGGTTCTCCACCGTAAACTTGTTGGCAGTGAAATATCCAAAAAATGCAGATATTGAAAAGACGTAGATTAATGTCACGCTGAAATTCGGGCAATCCAAAATATGACATATTTCTATAAATACGTTCCACTCCGCACATTTTTTTTACAATTGTTTTTAGTTATAAACAATTGAAAAATGTGGGGCAAACATCAACGTCTTATTTTTGTATAGTTAAATGGATATTTCAATGCTACAGAGCTCATTATTAAAATGACGCTGACAGCTACAAATTGATGCGTTGACCTAGTATGTATAGATTGTAAAATCTGGGCAAGGTTATAATGCCAGAAATCACCATTCGCCACTTTTATTGTATTTCAGAGAAACTTTAGAGATGTAATGACATAGAAAAAATGAACACATCTAGACCAATTGAGTTCCATTAAATTAATCAAAGTAGATACCTACATAACATTACAGATTATAAAAAAAATTAGATGTACAAACAAATTTCGTGTTATTAATATAAACAAGTGAGTTAACATGATTGTAAGAAAGAAAAACTTAAGTTTATGTATTACATACTATTAAATACAATATATAACAGTAGAATTTTACATAGTTTATAGTATTAATTCAGTTACCTGCATTTTATATGATTTCAAGTTACAGTTGAAAATGTCTACATCTCGTAGGGTATGGTGGGTTTTGCAGAAACGAGTACGTCATTTTAAAGAATTTTGCGCATACCGAAATAAGATAATAAAATTTAAAAACTGTTCAACTCAACTAGATCCACTCGTTTTCTCGTATCCAAACAAAGCGGTATCATATTATTGCGTTCCTGACTAACCGCAGTGGCTTTGTTTTTGTTCGAAAAAGGAAAGTTATCGCAAAGTATTCTGTTCAAGCGGGTTTAAGCTCTAACCGTGCGTTGGTATTATTAGTATGGAAAACGGATTCCAATAGGCATAACGTATTAGCTTCCTCCTTTGATATCTGATTAGGCCAGACTAATATTTTACACAATTTCGTATTATTTATTATTGGGAACTATTTTAATAAGCCCCATGGTAAATTTTACTCACCAAATTGTTGACGAGAATTTAAGAAATTGGGTCAATTAAATAATATTTTGGAAATAGTAACTTTGTTGTGCAACTATGTTATATAATTATTTTTGTGGTAATAAACCGCATTGTGCTTCCTTCTTGTTATAACTCCAGCATCAGAACAGATCGCATCTAGTATTATTTTAACAGTTAAGTTTACACTAGGCTAGTATTATTCATCGTCACAAAATAACCAATAACTTATAAACTGGCTCTCATATTTTACTTCTGCTGGTAATACCTTAATATTTGACAATCAACCTAATATACTGGAAACCATTAGTTTTTAGATAGTAGGTACTTAACCTATGATTTTCTGCCCTTTAGTGGCAACATTCAAATAGTTGGGCATCAAATAAGTGTTAATTTGGTGCTCGCTTAAATTGAAGCCTTTTTGCTAAGAATGCTATTACCTCCAAGGTTTATAGAACAGAACTGTGTAAACTGTGTAATGCATAACTTGTGTTGTAAAAGGAGTAACTTGGTATCCGCTGTGAGTATCGAACTCTATCAGTTCGAAAGTTACCCAAGCGTCCTACCCACCGTACTATCGATCACTTCTTCTATTTTTTCTGAACAAGTTTTAAGTTCATATTCAACGGCTTAGCAAAAAAACAGAAGATGTATAAAAAAGTATTTATGGAAAATTCTGTTAGGATCTCTTTAACCTTTAAAGAAACATATATGTTTACATATTTTTGGTTATTATTGCAAACTGCATTTCAATAAAGATTATCATCATTATTATATTAATATTATTATTATAATTGCTCGTATGTGTAGCGTATTGTTAAAATTAACCTTATAAATAAATGTTTTATAGCCGACACAGATGACTAAATATGTAGTACTTATTGCTTGTGTAAGAAATTCAAACGGTGATGTTGTTATAATATTTAAATACTCGCTTGTACCTAGATTGCATGCAGTGAGTAATTCTATCGCTGAAATAGTAGATATATTCAACTGCACTGAATCTAGTTACAAGAAGGCTATAATAACATACCTCTTTCTTAAATACTAGTGTTAATTTTCTTGGGCGTAATCAAATCGTCGCATCAAATGTTTTTGGGCGCATTGTTATTTTTTATGTCATTGTTATTTTTTATGTCACTGTTATTTTATTTTATACCTATGTTATGTAAAAGCCCATGAGGGCGTATAAAAATAAATAAATAAATAAATAATACTATCAAGGAAATGCCATCGCACGACGAGTATGGAAATATAAATAAAAAACATTTATTTTGCATAAACTGCGTATGCGTTTTAATTTCCCTATATGTAAAAATATTTTATCGGGAAACGTGATAATAAGGAAACTCTAGCTAGTTTTGCATTATTCACCGTCCAATTAGTTTTTTTTTTCAAAGCGCGTTTTCATTTTTTTAAATGCCTCCTGTAAGCGGGCCCAATTTGAAGTATTGCGTGTTCCATTTGATTTTGAATCAAAAGACCTCACAGAAGTTGTCATTCTCAGCACATTTCTCTGCAATGGCGTCGCGATCGGTAAATGATGACGTTAGGGGAGTTTTGATTTGTCTAAAATCGATTAATTCATTCTACAAACAACCTTATACAATTAAACCTATTTACTAAGAATCACCGATATTGTTTTTCATAATATTTTAAACTTGATTTCCTAAATAAATAAATCTACTTTTTCCTGTAGAGGTTCTGATTCTTGTAAATCGTATTATTTTTTTTAACTTTATTTGACAGTTTTTTATTAAATCTGTAAGTGGTTTGTGCCCTCTCATATCGGAGCTATGAATTAATTTATTTTACCCCCAATTGGGTATTTAGACAGATTATAAGTTAACAATATAATAGCTAACTAAAATATTATACAAATATTGATCAAATCGAACAGTGACATAATAAGTGGTGGTATAGATTACGCTTCTTTCCATGAACGGAGTCATTAAATTTATCAAAAATACCCCCAAACCTATTGCCCAGCTCATACATCCTATTGGTTACTGAGGGTAACTGATAGTTAGTGGTGTGTATTTACCATCATCATGAAAAAGTTTACACTGCAGACTTACCAAGTAACTAACCACCACGTTATTCCTGCACAATGGTAAGATTATTATTATTACGGAGGTCATATTAATTCAATCAGTAGGAATGTTATATATTTAGATTCAATTAAGATATTAAATTAACTTAGAGTAATCAATGTAGAGTTGGTTATCTTTGCATGCCTTATGTTGTATGCAGCAAGTGTTCTCCTCAGTTATCTGACCCAAGGGCGACTGGCTGTCCAGCGTTAGTAGTCGAATCGAACAACCCATTTGCCGCGGCACTTGACAGGCTAAGTATCGCAATTAACTGAAACGTGAGACGTATCATTATTATAATAATGATCGTGACATTTGATTATCTTAATTAAATCCGGCATTGCTGGGGTATAACGATGGCACTAAAAATAATTGAAAGTTTCTCGATATGTATCGAAAAAGCTACGAATGGTGTTGGGAAAAGCAACATTGCGGCAATACTTGAGATATTGCTGAAGAAATAAGCATAACAAAACACCCATCCTGCTTTTATTGATTGCAATTCATAATTTTTAATAAAGACGTTCAAAAATTACAATTTCGAAATTAAACGTTTGAAATGGCTTTAGTTGAGTTCAGTGACCATATCTGTATAGTATCTACCCAGGAATGCGGGAAGATAATGAAAATGGGTGGAGGATTAAGAGCCTTGCACTAATCCCGATAAAGTCACTAACCATCTCGTAGTATATTTTTATCAACTTTTGGTTACTTTTTTTTAGCAAATTGGTTTGACCCTTGGCAAAATATCTAAATTACAAATAAAAATTAAATCTAGGACATAATGCAAATTTTCGATTAGACAGAACAATAATCATAATTCATAACCTACGGTAATATTGACCACCAATTTTAATGAACCATGTCAAAACATTTGTACACAGCACCAAAATAACAAAAAAAATATTAAAAAATTACAGCATCTAGAAAGTAGCGCCCATTAAGGTGCGAAAAGAAAAAAAAAATTATCTATTTTGCTGCAATAAGAACGAACTTAAAACTACGAAGTAAACTGCGTAGAGCAATGAGTACCAGAGAACATTTTTTTTAAATATTTACATTATACATTGAAATCACAAGCCATAACTTAATAATCAATAATATTTTCAATTTTGAAGAAACTCCATTATGTCATCGTTTTGTTAAATGTAACTAATACATTTGCCTTGACTTACGGAGCGATTTTTAAAAACAGTCGATCGCTTACGTAATGTTAGTAATTAAAATAATGTCTGTTTTCACGAAAAAACCTTTTAAATGTGGTTATTACGATTTATAATGCGTAAGCCTTTTTCTTGGTAGTTGGATGAATATGAATCAATATTATAAGGTAGTGCGATCAAGTGATATAAATATCTTAACATTATTTGCTGAGACTTGTTTTGATATGCGAAAAGCATATGAACGTAGTAAACACTAGGCGTCCCCTCACGCCTAGTTGCAAGATAGTTATTTGGGTTAGCGATGGCAATTTATTTGTTTTAATGTGATAATATAATATAAAAGAGGTAGGCCATTTTAAGCAACGTGTCGTTTAAATTTTAAAAAATCATTAAAATTATCAAAAATGGTATGTAATATTTTTTACAAGTATTTTTTATTTATTTTAAAATGTTATATGCATAAATAATAACACTTGTGTTCTAAAACAACCCTTAATCAATATTCCTTAGCATAAATTTATAACAATTGTTTTAATCTTGATTAAATTTCATAAAGAATTTAAAAGATTACTGTAAAAAAAAATGTATTCACTAGAAACCTTAGACATTTTCTAAACTACCCGTACAAAATTAACAGATACATAATTTGTAGTTTTGCTTGTACTAGAAAGCCAAAAAGTAAGTATTTTTAGGTGCTGACCCTTAACGGTATCAGTACTTCCATCGGTCTGGGTATTTTGAAGTTAAGTGTTTTGTTGGATGGACCCCACGAACGCGGCTCCACAACTGTGCCAAAAAAATGGATCGATAAATGAATAAAAGGCCACGGCCAAACTCGGAGGAAAAGTTTTAGAGCACATGCTCAAGGTAGTTGACGGTTTGTTTGTTTATTTGCGGCGAAACTGGTTAGCCACTACGTAAAGTAAGCCGCCATGGGCGAGGTCGAATACTGAATTCGTACTGTACGTGCGCTGCTAACGGTGAACGTAAATATTCCAAAAAATATATCAAACGTGGGTCAGAATTGTGGTAAATATCATTTAGAAACCTAACAACTACGCCCTGTCTGGCCGTGAAACTTGGCTTCAAGTGGCTTTAGCTGTACTTGCTGACAAGATCTGAATGATGACAACCCGTGGCTGTTTCCAACAGCATATATCTTGGGAATACTGGGTAACTGCAGCCTTAGTTCGAGGAGGGATATAGCATCACTGCTTTTTGCTCATAAACTCTTAAACGGTGTATTATTAATACCTGACATCCTGGCTGAAATCGGATTCTATGTCCCTTATAATTTCACGCGAGGCCGCCAACACAGGCTTCTGTTTCTTCCCAGGTGCAGAACTAACTTACCAACGGTGATTACTTGGGAAGACTTACTAGGTTCATTAACTGCCTTGCAGGAAATGTGAAAAAAATTTCACATTGCCTACAACAAGTTTAAGCAAGAATTAGCTATTCAGTATTACTATTTAGGTAAGTACATAACTATGTTATGTACTTACCTAAAACTTATTTTTCTGTTTTTAAACTAATTTTCTGCTATTTTTACCAGAATTTCATCATTACAAAATTATGATTACCATTTTTGAGTTTTTTTTAAATCGCTTTTGCAATGTGTTGGTGTAAAACTGATTTTGCCAAATAAAAAAAATAATAGCCAGGTACTTCCAAATCTTCATATTCCTCTCCTTCCACTCAAAGAGATTACGCAAAATATAATTTTATTGTCTTGCTGTTGTAAGTACTTCAATGTAGAACTAAGTTTGGGTGACTCCCAAAAGAGGAGATACTCTCAGTATTGCCCTTGTGAAAGACAAACTGTCTCTTTCCCCTCCCTTGCTTCCTTCAGTCACACAAATTTTCCAGATTGACGATCGCATAGAGCCACGACTCCTGAGATTTAGAGCTCTTGTGCGGTATCACATAAAATTAAAGTACCCATCAATTATTAAAAATAATCAATGGGTACATTAATACTATTACTATTACTCTACTACGGTTCTAAGTCCTACATCATTGCACAAGCAACATCTTCCGCTTCTTACGATGGCAGTAGGAGTTTTTCAAATATTGTCAGGTTATTCGTTACCCGGAATGTTTGTCTTTTTTTTAAAATAATAAAAAGAATTGACTCTTTTTCGTGGTGTTATTTTTGTCGAATATCACCTCTAAGGCACTTGACATAACTAGAAAATAGCTTAACGCTGTATTTAAAATAACCTTAAAATACAAATCTAAGCTTTTTTTTACGTTAATACCGCACAAGAGTCTCAACTGCTCCCAACCGTCTAGATCCGGTGAGACTATGGCATTCCCGATAGGGGTATGTTGTGAGGCTAAAGGTAGTGGGGAGGGGAAGGAGATGAGGAATGGGAAGTTTGGGAAGTACCTGGCTATTCAGATCTGGTCACCAAACACGGCTAAAGCCATTTCAAGCAACGTTTCAATTCTGAATGGTGGTCTTTCACCAGAGCGATACTAAGAGTATCTACCACTCTGCTAGCTAAACTAAGATTCTTCGTCTTTTTTGTGAGGTGGATTCAATCGCAGTCGCGGCATCAGGGGTCACTTGATTTAGCACATACGAGTATGTGCCACCGGGAAACTGGTGAAAGGGAAAATCGTCTACAGTGTGTTCTGTTGTTTGTATTTGTCCCCATTTGCACGATTTAGAGTCTTTAATACCCCATTTTTACATCATGTACAAACAATCGTTAAATACCAAAATAACATCGATAAATTGCTGAAGTTAATTTTACAATGAAAATGAAATAATAACTCTGTATAAGACTAAAGAATTTTTTTTATTAAGTTATTATTTAATTTTCATTAAATATGTCAAACCACAAAGTGATTGTTTTCCACGAAAATATTAATTATACAAGTTTACGAGACGTGGATACAAAGTATAGCATTTTGTGGCAAATGCCATAGCATTGAGAATGAAGGAATTACTGCATCAATAATACGATTATTTCATAGTTAGAGGTTAACAGGTGCTGGAACCAGGTATACATATTTAGAGCAGAAACCAATCAGCAACTAGTATAAATCATTTTATAAAAACTATCATCTCTATAATTATCCTAACACTTAACCTAATTATAGTTTTTTTTCTCATTGAAATGGAGGCCATGTTTTTTTTGTTGTTCGGGAATGTTGTATGGGAAAACTGAAAACGACATTTCAAGCTGAAAATAGTTATCCTGCCTATTAATTATTATTTCTCACTGAGCTGTGAAAATTTCGTAATACCAGAGCTCACCGTTTTAGAGTTTTTGTTGAACAAATCGATTTTAGTAAACTTCATTTTTTTATTAAAAAAAAGACTTAAGGGTCAGCAATCAAAAATGACACTAAACGTTACTTTCTAGCATTCTAATACAAGCAATTCTACAAAAATTATATCTGCAAGTTTTCTATAGGTAGTAAGAAAAATGTCTTTGGTTTCCAGTGAATACAATTTTACAACTGTAATTCTTTAAATTCTATGAAAAACATTCTAAAATGTCAGTAAAAGGTGCAGTTTGGAAACCAGAAGAGGCATTTTTGAACGTTTAACCTGAAATTCTAGCATGCTTTTCATAAAGAATTTAAAAGATTACTGTTTAGTGATTGTATTCACTAGAAACCTCATACATTTTTCTTACTACCCGTATAGAATTAACAGATGAATTATTTGTAGTATTGCTTGTACTAGAAAGCCAAAAAGTGTCTATTTTTGGGTGCTTAAGGAAATGGGGATAGGAAGGTAGCGAAGAAAAAAACGGTTTGTCAGTACCTGACTATTCAGACCGGTCACTAAATACGGCTAAAAACATTTCAAGCAACGTTTCGTTGATTCTGAATGGTGCTATCTCACCAGGGCTCCATGCAATATACAGAAATGCCAAGACCATTGCAATATGGAGGCCATGACTTGCTGGTTGGTAGAGCTGTCGGCATCTAACTGTGGCAAATACGCAAGTTATGTGCATTGGACGTATATCTAGGTCTTCGACTATTAGATTTGTTCTGATACTAGAATAGAGCATCATAATATAATATCAATATTTAATAGGTTATGGGCAAAGTCAAGCGAGCATTATTACCGACAAAAGTTTGTTTATGCCTCATTTTTTTATTTAATTTTGTTGGAAATTAGTGTTACTTTGCAATGAAACATTATTTAGATGGATATGTTTCAAACTTCATCACATCTGATGACCATCAATTCAACGATCAGTATAAATTTTTTTTTGTTTATTTTTAATATTAGCACGGTTCCCGTTTTAGCTTTAGATCAACTAATTTCAGAAGAGGAAATCTTCGTAAAATCCACGTTAATTATTCGTTAATTAACGATTACATTGTTCGATCCGTAGTATTTTTGTGTAATAACCGGGCAAGAGTTTAACTGCATGAAGCCGGAGGGACTGTGGCATTCCCAATTCGGGGAATATTGCAAATCTAAAGAAGTGGTGAGGGAAAGGTAACGTAAAGAGGAATATTTAAAAGTACCTGGCTATTCAGATCTGGTAAAGCCATTTCAATCTACATTTAAATTCTGAAAACAGCTACTCGTATATCATCACCAGGGCGAAACTAAGTGTAACTACCACTCCGAGCGAGCGCTGCTATTTAACCGTGACGTGTGGCGCTATTGTATCTCTGCCTTCCCAGGCTGTATGTCGGTAACGTTATATATGTGTGCACCGTGTTTGAAGGTAACCAAGCATTAAATAACGTTTACTGTAAACCACGACGACACTGCGATATCACGTTGTAACTTTCACCCGAATGTAATGATACCATTTCATGTAGATTCGAAAATAAAATAAATTGCAGAAAATATATTACATCAGTGTAATGACTTCCTTTTCTGAGATTTTGAATGCGATTCATCAACTGCCTATTTCCTCAAACGATAACAATACCCATGATATAATTATTATGTAGAGCGCGGAATATTACAACATAAATACGATCTTTGTAGGTTGCGAAGCTAACTCAGAGCGAAGTGCACAACTATTATTGACATGATTTTCTCTGTGCATAAATAATTGTATTGGCGTGGATTTTACCTACGCCATTAATAAATTGCGATGAATTTTGTATCCACCTTCTTCTTCGTGTGGTGGAGGAGAGTCAGTGTAGGTCCATGTGGGATTCTGAGGTTATTCAGGCAGTCAACGGCATCTGGAGTCATTTAATTCAGTACAGAGGAAACTGGTCCAGGAGACATTCTTAAAATATTACATTCATAAAATGTATTAACATGAATTTTTCCGATGCGTAAAAAATATTGATGTTTTGTAGGCATGGGTAAAAAACACAAAGATCAGAATTTTTATAGGGCATTTTTAGATTTTTTTTTAAATTTATTGAATCAATTGTACAAAAATAATCATTTTTACTTAATACTAACAGTAGGTATAATATTAATTCAGTTTATATGCAATGCCTAGTTTCTAGTTTAATGATAATTACCTCCCTAATTGAGAAAATCCTTGTGCTTAGGGAGGAAAAATATATTACAATGGGTTTTCTATGCTTGTCTTACTGGGAGGAATATCCGTATCGAAGCAGAATATAGGCATATTTTTTGTTAAAGATAACGTAATCGCATGGAAAATTCCAATGCATAAAATAAAATGAAATTTTATTAATGAATTAAATAAGTCGATAGTTTTTCCCGATGCACTCAATAAATTTTCAAGGTTTTTCCCTTTCCGTAAAATCTGTTTATATGGCTTTCCTTGTGCATAAAAAGTTTTGAAATGCAAAAATTATTATGTCTTTCTAAAATATTTGTCCAGGCATTGTGATATTGTTTTTAAGTTTTATGAACAAAAAATATTGTTTAACATTAGGAAAAATTATATATTTTACAGTTCTCCACACTAGTGACAAAATTATTGTAAAAGTGTTACCATTTCTAAGAATCAAACGAAGATATAAGTTGTAAATCGTAAATAAATCGATAATGAGGTGTTTTACCCTCACGTCAATATATTTTTATATTTTTCGATGTTTTATTTTAAATTTATATTCGTTGAATAGCTTCTAAAGTTAAAGAATGACCCTTTGAACATTTGTCGGCTAGTTCAGAAAACAGACCGAAGGAATTAATTGGTCTCTATTGTGGAGGGTCGCCAAAACATATACACGATGATTAGATCAAAGTGTCTCATGAAAATCAAAGCTTATTACTATCAATTTTATTGTAATTTACTATTATTGTAAAGTCCTTGCTCGAAGAGTCAGGTATTCAAATATGTACCTCTGCACTGTGACGAGCGTTATTTGTCTCCAATTTGACCTAAATAATTAATATTAGTATGCAAAGAAGTGCTCAACGTTTCGAAACTTCTCTCCATGGCATCTTCAAGGTTCTACGCTTGCTTTGGTACACTTTACAGAGTGCAAGCGAGCACTCCTAATATTGTCATAGCTCTTAGGCAACTCGTCATAAGCTGTGTGTGAAGGTGGAAAATTAAAAATTAATATTATGCTACGGATCCTTGGGGCTAAGGTTGAGAATTTAGCCTCCATACCGCCCAGCCACCTGAGTTTAGGTCTCCCAAAAATCCTTCGTCCTGTGGGACTATTTAAAAGAAGCCTCTTTGGTAGTGGGCTGTCCTCCGTCTTAGATGCATGTCCTCCCCACCGGAACCTACTTTTCTGTTATACTGACTCTATGACCATGACCTGACCATGTTTTCTCTGACTCCTCGACTTCCTCTACCATTTACTTTCGCGTCAGACTTTCTCCTGTCTCTCCTTTTTTGGTTCATCCGCCTAACATGTCCAAACCATAATATTCATAAATATAAAACGTAATATTCTTATTTTAAAATTTATTTTACCTTTACAGCTTTATGCTTTACCGTATATTGATTTAGTTCTTTGAAATTTGTTAATATTCTTTAAGATTAAAAAAAAAAAAAAAATGAATACCGCACAAGTCTTAACTGTTCCCAAACGTCTAGAGCCAGTGAGACAATGACATCCCCAAATAGGGTATGTTCTGAGGCTGAAGGTAGTGGGGCGGGGAAGGAGATTGGGAAGAGGAAGGTTGGGAAGAACCTGACTATTCAGATCTGGTCACCAAATACGGCTAAAGCCATTTTAAGCAACGTTTCGATTCTGAATGGTGGTCTTTCACCAGGGCGACACTTAGAGTATCTACCACTCTGGAACGTGCCGCAAATATACTTTTATTTTTATTTTTATATGAATTGAATGTGTTATGACACCTTTTAATTAAATAAAAATTATTGGCGCACGCCGGGTTTGAACCCGCAACCTGTGGATTCGTAGTCGAGCGTCTTACCACTCGACCATGGAGGCCGTCATGAATAAGTAATCTTCTTCATTGCTCTTAGATCATCCTTGCATTCTTTCCGGATCTCCACATTTGTAATAGGTCAAATTATATGTTTTTTAGCACACATACTCCTCGGAGATCTCATTTCTACAGCATTCAGTCTACTTGCATCCTTCCTCTGCCAGTCCATGCTTCACTGCCACACGACATTTATGTCAGCACTCCATTGTGGACGGATAATGTAAACAAAGCCTTTATTGAAAAAAACAAACAGACATTATTATGAAACAGTTTCTGTAAACGTTTGTCTCCATAACAAACAAATTATTCAATCGAACCAACGAAAAGTTATTTATGTAGTTTGTTTTTCAATACTATTTGGTTGACCTCGGTGCTTAAGAGGTCACCACTGCACTCGTCTCTCGAGCGGAGGTCTCGAAGTAGGTTGGAGGTCTCCAGTTAGATTAGAGGTCTCCGGATAGTGGTGATGTCAAGATAAAGTTGACTTATCTTGTCCACATTCAACTGTGTTCACATTCAACTGTTTGCACGGTTATTCGTAATAAAACTAATAACCTTGAATTCGATTTAACGGTAAGGCTATCGGCAAATTGACATAGTGGATAATTAAATGCTGAATGTGTACGAAGTTTGAGGTCAAAATTTTGTAATAATAATAATATTTGGATAATTTTTATAGCACTTTTTTTAGGAAAAATCACCTTATGGGTGCTATCCATATACCTCCATCTTATTACTAACAACATATATTCTATGACATATTAATATTTGTTCATATTGTGTACAGAGATAGTATACAGAAGCATACTAACCTGCCAGATCACATCAGAACAACACTATTATTTTATATTAATAATTTAAATAATATCAATAATATTCAACGTTAATATGAAACAGAAAAAATATAACGGTCGCGACCGAGACTCGGACTCGGGCCCTCTACTCTATCCGGGAGTAACGCTTCTGCCAGTTGAGCCACCGAGACCTTATAAAAAACCGTCATTTTCAATCGATCTCATTCTTCATTTGTAAATTATTAATATATTTTTTTCATTTATTCTTCCGATTTGGCTGCCATCTTTGTATGATATACAAAGCTCTACCCGAGCATATATTATATACCTAGATGGTATCTATGTCTATGTCTCGGTCGTGACTGTAATATTTTTTCTGTTTCTTATTTACGTTGAAGATTATTGATATTATTTCGATTATTAATATAAAAATAATAAGCATTCGGGAGCAAAAACATATCTCAGGGAGTTTCTTTCCATTCATAATTATTACTCACAAAATGCTTATTATTTAAATAAATACAATTATTCACAAGGTTTTAGCTACTCGGAAACGGTGTGAGATAACGAATGCAGAAATACATAAGTGTGTGCAAGACAACCACGGCAAGTGGTGCGATACCCGATTATAACAGTAGCGTGGGACGTTCATATAGCTATCTCATCCGTACACACATATTCATTGAATGGCTATCCTTTTCATAAGCGAGTGAAACGGAAAACAAGACGGTACTAGTGGTGCTACATTTTTCGTAAGATTTGTATGAATATGACGTGTCTTGTATTTTATGTCTATGCATATACCTAACAGAAGTACTTAATGAAAAAATGTATTCAATAATATCAGGACTGAGTCATTTAGATACTCGCTTGTACCTAGATTGCACACAGTGGGTAATTCCTTCGCAGAAATTGTAGATATATTCAACTGCAATGAATGTAGTTGCATGAAGGCTATAATAGCATATCTCTTCCAAAAATATTAATGTTTAAATTATTCAATGAATGCAGAAATACATAAGTGTGTGGAAGACAACCACGGCTAGTGGCGCGATACCCGATTATAACAGTAGCGTGGGACGTTCATATAGCTATCTCATCCGTACACACATATTCTTTGAATGGCTATCCTTTTCATAAGCGAGTGAAACGGAAAACAAGACGGTGCTAGTGGTGCTACATTTTTCGTAAGATTTGTATGAATATGACGTGTCTTGTATTTTATCTCTATGGTTAGTTGCGGGTCTGCGACATCAGCTCGTGCCACTAAGTCGTGGATACATTATTAAATATTTGGGAATACACGTTACACGCTACACGCAGGTACTGTAGGTAGGTTCAACATGTCTCAGATCGGCGATAGCTAAGCAAGCGGCGGTTATTATGCTAATTTATATGCGTGACTAATGATTGCTAAACAAATCCTTCCAGCTTTTCAATGCGCATTTTGGTAAAAGACTGGCATTTCGTTGACGAATTCTTGGTAATGTTGAGTTACGCTCTGCCTGCTAATATTCTCGTATTGTGTACGTCGTGCGGTCTCTTGTTATTGGCAATTTGTCGAAAGTATTACTATTTTTTTATGTAAACACTTTGTGGCTCGATGTTATAATTTAATTTGCTAAACATTTAATCAATACTGACCACACATTTAATAGGAATACAGGGGAACAAGTTTTACATAAAAATGGAGTAGGTTTGCGCCTTAGTAATTTATAAGAATTAAAGGTAAATCAAGTAAGTACTCCTTACCCTTCTCCTTCCCTTTCGACTCCCTATGCCTGGTGCTCTGTCCCCGTCTAATTTGCTGTCTCTTTTATTTTCTCAACCTCAAATGTAAATATCTGTTTTTTCGTAGAAAGCTAAGTTTTGTTTCGTTCAATTGATATTGTCTGTCTCTTTCTCTCTGTTCCTTTTTTATATTTTAAATGTTATTCAATTATTTTCTCATTGTTTTGTTATTTTATTTTTTTTTTTTTTTTTTCCATCTGTATGGATATATAACCTCACTTTTTTGTATTTTTTGTTTAGTTTAATTTTGTACCCTGATGATGCTTAGGCTAAGCTAAACCGGTCGGCCATAAACATAAAAATAATATCTGTGGTCTAATACAAAGTTTTTATTTCATTTCTGTAAATATCTCTACTTAGGTTGGTCTTTTAAACACTGTCTTGTCCTGAAGAAGATTGGGTTCAACTGAAACTACAGTACATACGAGCAGGCCTCTACTGATATACGGCGAGTCTACTTTGTCTCAAAAAAAGTGTTTATAAATGGTACAAGCGCTTTACAGAAGGCCGAGAAGATGTTAATGACGATGAGCGTCCTGGAGTTGTGGAAAAACAAATAATGGATTTTATTCTAACAACAACAAAAAAATCGATAATCGAATGTACACAGCCCGCGAAAATTCAATTTGAACAGGCCATGTACATCACTTAGTCAGAGGCGTTCTATCCTCCCGGGTGAATGATCACCACTTCATGATAGAATGTCGAAGAATAATCAATACGGCTTAACCTTGAAAACTTTCGTTGAAAAAAAACAACCGGATAGACGACATTTTGAATATAAATTCCTCGTTCAAAGTGTTGATTTTGCTTGTTGAATTCGTAATAGGTGTTTTTTTTTATTCTTTCGAGATGCTTCTACAAGTTTGTATTGTATTTGGCAGGGGGCAGGTCGTAAATTGTCTTAAATAAACAAACATTATCCAAAAGATTATCGAACCGAAAAAACCGGTATGCTTTATTATAATGCTCTTGGGGTATAATCCTTAATTGATATTAATAATACTTTTTTGTGAAATATCACCTAAAGGGCGTTTAAAAAAGCTAAAAAACCATATAGGTATAAAGTAGTTCAATAAAAGGTATTTCCCGTAAACTCATAAAATTTACTAATTATTATTTTACCACGATTTCAGTTGACGTTTTGCTTCTATCATTTCATATATTTGTCTCTTTCTCTCTGTTCCTTTGTTATAATTTAAAAGTTTTTCTTTTATATTCATACTCTTCTCTTATTTTATTTCATATTCTCTTCTCCTTCTGTATGTATGAGTATATGTAACCACACACTATATATTTTTTTGTTTAGTTAAATTTTGTACCCAGATGATGCTTAGGCTGAAATGCTTAGCTAATGAAAATTTAATCTATAAATATTCAGAAAATCGAAAATGCATCTCTGCTACCTTAACGTAAATACATGTTTCTATCGAATTTGATGTTATAATTTCTAACTTATTTAACATTAAAACCTTAAAATGAACACCATATGTTACTCGGCTTTGTGAGGTCACCGGTAAATGTTTACATATTCATTATAAGGTATTTAGCAAATAAGAATTATAAATTAAAAAACGGAAATCGATAGAAAAAGGTATGTATGTTAATACAGCAGAGCTGCATTGTCCCTTTGGCGATTTAAATCTTAGATTACTTAAAACTACAATAATTTCATCGCTGGTGAAGAGGGTCGTTGATGTTCCTTCACACCATATTATAATAGTCCAAATATCTACATCTATTCGATCACTAACACCTACCGAACGTTTTCAAAAATTAATTTTCAGCAATAATTTAGTAATACTTTAAATAAGAATATATTTAGTTTTAAACCACTTTATTGCCATAAATATACATGGCCTGTTCAAAAGAAAATGTGAATTTTGAATTTTCGCGGGCTGTGTACATTCGATTATCGTTTTTTGTTGTTGTTATGTTGGTATGACATGCTGATAATGCTAACATATGTTTGCAATATCAGCCATTTTGGATAAGTGGTTTGTTTTTGACAACTGGAAAGGTTAGTCACGTTTTTGTGTATTCTTCGATTTTTACTTTTCAAAAAAATGGATCAAAGAATATGTATTAAATTTTGCGTTTAAATGGAATAAAGTGCTCCAACGCACTTATAATGTTGACTGTGGCATTCGGCAACTCTACTTAGTCTCAAAAAAGTGTTGTCTCAGCACTATCTACATTATTTAATTAATCTTATATTTTACTAGTTGTTTTGCTGCCTCGATAAAGGCACAGTTACCAATACACACATACGAGTATGTATGTCGACATTTTTTGCAAGGACATTTAGGCCTTATTGATAATATGACGGTCATGCTCTTATTCTTGACACCTAATCATGATTTGATCAAATACTGAAACGGGCCGCGAATAGTTGGTTAACGGGGGCGATTGTTTGAAGTGGTAACATATGCATGTGAAAGTGGCTCAAACCACTAGGCCTATGTTTGCTTGCAAAAAAGTGTGGAATAACGCCTTTCACATCAACTCAGTCAATATAATTGATATTTATTTTGCATTTAATATTTTTCATTCTCACCTGCATTAAGAAAAACCTAACAAAAAAACTAACAGATGACGAAGCGTACCTACGTGTAGGAAAATGAATTCAATATACATTTGTTGAGTGAATCAACTCCATCAACCTTGCATCGAAGACAGAAAAAACATCGGTGTTTAATGAGTCAGGTTTTGGAATGAGCATGGTAATGGAGAATGATATTTATTTTCTTGGTAATAATAACCCGCCAAGAAGCCTCCGGTCACGTTTCTACATATTATTGAACGTCGTTAAGTTTTATTTACGCAGTCAGCTTTACCTTTGCGTGTGTCATTGACAGCGAAGGGTATTATTATGTCATACTTCAGACTGTACGTGTGGCTTTCTACACGTTACTATCGTATCCTCAAAACATCCCGAAAAAATGGGTAACTAACCTAGAAGCCGTTCGAAAATTAAGTAACTAACTAACTAACCATCACGCCGTTTCCCCGCAGGGGTAGGCAGAGAGGACGGACCGCCATACAACTCTGTCTTGGCACACACTTCTTGCTTCATTTACTTTCATACATCGTCTCATACATACTCTTCTGTTATTCTGACTCTTCACACGACCCGATTCAAGTATTTGATTTACTTGATCGTGCCATGTCTTTCTCGGGCGTCCTCGACTTCTTCTTCCATTCACTTTCGCATCATATATTCTTTTCACACTCCTTTCTTCGTTCATTCGCTCTACATACCCAAACCATCTAAGCGTCCCTTTCTTAATCCTATCCATTACGCTCATATCAGCCTTGCATTCTTTCCGGATATCCACATTTGTAATACGGTCATACATGGTTTTACCGCACATCCGTCTCAAAGATCTCATTTCCACAGCATTCAGTCTACTTTCATCCTTCCTCTGCCAGTTCCATGCCTCACTGCCATACATCAGGGTTGGTATAAGCACTCCATTGTGGACTGCTAGCTTCGCTTCTTTGGACGATTTCTTATTTGCCCCAACAGCGTTCAGTCCTCCATTAATGGAGTTTCCTGCATTCACCCTTCATTCAATATCCTTATCAGCCTTTCCGTCTCTTGTAAACATACTTCCTAAATACACAAACTCATCCACTTGCTCCAAGTATTCATCATTCACAACTATATTGCACGCTGTTCTCGTACTCTCTCTTTCAAACACCATCACTTTGGACTTACTTACATTCATCATCAACTCGTTCGAAAATTGATTTCCAAATTAGATATATGAGTAGGTGTACATTTTTCAAGAATGTAAATACCGCCCAAGAGTCCCATCTTATCGGAGCTAGTGAGACTTGCAACCCCAAATGGGGTAAAATATGCGGCTGAAAAGAGTGTACATGGAGAAGAGGAAGGTTGGAAAGTACCAGGCTATTCAGATCTGGTTATTAAACATGACTTCAACTATTTCAAGCCCCGTTCTGTTTCTGAATGGTTGTGTTTCACCAGGGTGATACTGAGAGTATTTACCACTCTGGAACGTGCCGTAAATGCTTTACTTATATATTATTTCATGTAAAATGGATGGGAGAATACGGGGGTCGTCATATATAGTATATTTAGGGCAGAAAACTCCAAAACCTTGGTCATATCAGGAGCGACAAAAAAAAGATTACCCAACTGATAACCAAAGAGATTTTCTTTTGGAAGACTTAGTAGACCAATAAAGAAAAACCTCGTGGCTTCAAAATCTACGTGTCTAGGTACTGACCTTTCACTGCAGGTATAGCGATTGACTGGATAGCTCATTGGTATAGAGCAGTCGCTTAGTTAGCGGTAGGTCCCAGAGTTTAAATCCCTGTCACAGCAAAAAAACCGATCTCATAACATAATGTTTGTTGTGGTATTCAAAAATGAAAACTTTTTAATAAAATTTCGTGGCTAGAGCACTATTTTACTCCTATATTTTTAAATTAACTCCACTGTGTCACTTGTGGGGGTGCTGCGTGGAGGGTCTTTTTGAGGAAAGGAAGAAGTGAACTTGGGTTTTGAATAGAGATGTTCGATATTCCTGTCCCAGTTAAAAGGAACCAGTTCCAAGCCAGTCACCGAAACCGTCGATATTATTTCTCTGAGGATCCGGCTCCTTTTCGCAAATAAAAATGCCGAATAACCATTTAATGCTTTTCGATGAAAATGTGTTGTTGCGGTTCTTTTTGGCAGTTCTAGTGCCTTTTGTTCTCGGAATATCGCTAGCAACTCCCCACCACGAAATAATGAAATCACAGTTTTCTTAATATATATACATGACTTCATAAAAAACCTTCTTCGTGGAACTTTTCTCGCACCAGACACCGGTTCCAAAAATAACTGGTTCCTCGCCAGTCCCCGGAGCTGGAACTGCAGTGACACCCAATTTCCGATATCAACCATCCTTAGTCTTTAAGAGGCACTAATTTAAAAAAAACATTTATTTGACTAATTTGAGTAATGTGTCCACTCTTCATTGTCAACATTATGACTCTAGAATAACAATGGTGTTTTTTTCTTTTTGCAGGGTTTGTGATAGTAACCTCAATAATCCTGATCCTGCTGGGAATAGTCATAGCCATTTTCTTCTCAACCTGGGTCAGATTGTTCATAGATCATGTAAGTCCAAACATTTCCTTTATTTTACACTTTTAAATATACTTGTTGGAAGACTAATAATATCCAACACAAATCTGCGTTAGTTATTTCAAACGAAGGCATAACAAGATGCTTTTTACCGTTTCATATATTTTTAAATTATATTTAACCATATTTATAAAGTAGCTGAAAGAAGATTTTTTCAAAAGTTCCAAAAAAATTGTTTTTATTGGTACATATATACGAGTATACACTTCTGACAGTGATTTATTTGCGAAAAACATCACTGAGAAACAACCCTCTGTCTTGTTAATGTCTACTTATTGTTACTAGCAAAGAAAGAGACAACACGTGTTTTATACGACGACTAATTTTGAATGTTGGAAAAGTGTGGTCTTTTTATTCATTGAGTCGTTAAAACTGAAAGAACCGTTAGTTGTGTTTTTTTTCAAATTTTACTGGAATTTTATTTATTGTTACTCTTTGTGAACAACGCATTAGACCAGTGGTATTGAAATCTTCGAAAACTCAAAGGAACTGGATAGAATTGACGCAAAACCTAACCTGATATAATATGGCATTAAAAGTTTGTTCGTAATCCTAGGTATTATAATTTCATTAAATTAATTCACTTGAAACGTTTTAAGAACCGCAATATTTCTTTGTAAAATTCTTTGTGTGAAAAGGAAAAGGGTATGAATCAAAATAAACTCTAACCAAATTACTGAGTACAAACTGTTGTTGTCCTTTGCGTGATTTTTTCAAGCCGAATCAAATGGTATGTCCTTTAACTCATTTCAAATGCAAAAATATTTTATATTTTGACTCATCTAATTTTTCCGTAAAGGATATTTAACGAGTGCGCAACGTTCTTAACTGAAAATGATATTGAAATTGGAAATAACTCCAAAGCATAAATGCTTTTTAAATATTTAAATAATATCAAAAATCTTAAACACAAATATGAAACAGAAAAAGTCAGAAAATAAAAAGACAATGGTTACAACCGAGACTCCCGGACAACAACCGCATACAACCGCATACATCCTTAGGCTAAGCGAAACCGGTCGATCATAAAAATTGAAATAATATCCGTGGTCCTTTAAAAAGCTATTTTTTCATTTCTTTATTATTTATTTACTTTTTAGAATTGATTAACAATGTCAATTGCTTGTTCACATGCACTAAAATGCAATACATTATAATATTCAAGCAACAGTTTTTCGAAGTTCTTATTAAATGGCATTCGATGTTTTTGACGGTGTTTGATCAAAGATGGAGACGTAACACCCACATCTAAGAAAAAAATACCATTTTTGAAAAATTATAAAGCAGAATCAATTTATAAATTGGCGTCTTCTTTTATAAAATGCATTTTTACACATTCTTCGCCATTTTTATTTGCCTAATATATATTTTTTCAACGAGGGTGACAATTTTTTATGCCCCGAATGTTTAAATCCACTTATAAAAAGTAAAATAAAATAATTTATTTTATACAAACAACTATGATAAAACCTTTAAACCCATTAGAATAAGGATGCAATTAAATTGTAATACGTTGATATCATGTATGTAATTATTGCAATTATTAAAATGACTCTCTATTGAAAAAATAATATCTATTGGTCGATGATAATATCTCTTTATTACACAAGCTTTATTCAATCTATTTAGCAATAATTACGCATTTGTACAATTCTTACAACATCTGTTTAGTAAGGTACTGATTAATCAATACATTATGGAAACACGTGCATTGAATATCAAGATGAATTATTTTGAATTTACAAAATATAGAAATATTTAAGTAAATATTCAATATTTACATGCATAATTGATATCATTAGCAGACATCGGGTTATATGCACTAAAAAAATAATAAATATGCACTAACAATGCTAAAATATGTTACTAAAGTATATTATGATAAATTACAAGAAAATGTAAAAGAAGAAGTTAAAAAATGGTGACACTCTTTCGTATTTTCGAATAAAATAGTTTAAATTACGAGAATAGTCTCAGATATGCACTAATGATTAAAACAGCTCTTAACATATCCCGGCTACCTCGGATAATTTATTAATTATGAGTTATTTGGTGAACATAAATTAGAAATAAAAATATTTTAATCGATAGATAAAAGAATATATATTAGAGTAGCAGAGCTGCATTTTTGACTTTATGCGAATTATAGGTTAAATCTTCTATGGAATCTTTGATTTGGTACTTATATTAAGTGTACTGTTACAAGATTTCGGTCGCTAGTGTGGAGGACTACTATTCAAAAGCTGGAATCCTAAAAGCGAGGATTCATATTTCTTGCTTCATGCACATTCATACACACTCTTCCGTTATTCCAACTCTTGTTGGTGTTTCCTGAGGCTTCCCCGAATTGTTATTCCATTCAATTGTACGTCATATATTGTCCTGACACTTATTTCTCTATGCATCCACTCAACATCTTCAAACTGTATAAGCGTCCCTTGTGTGATCTTGTTTATTGCGCTTACCATCAGCCATGCATTCTTCTCGAATCTCCACTTTGCGAAACTGGTTTTATCACACAAACGCCTCAGGGACCACATTCCTGCTGTGTCCAGTCTCCTTTCCACTTTCAGTTCCACGCTTTACTGTCATAGATCAGGGCTGGTATCAGAACTGGCGACCTCCGTGGTCAAACGGTCAGGATCTCCGACTACAGGTTCAGCGGTAGCGGGGTCGAATCCCGGTGTGCGCAAATAATTTTTATTTAAATTTTTTAATTTTATTTAAACAATAATTATTATTATTTTAAATTTAAAAAAAAAACTATTTTTAGTTAAAAGCTCTGCGATGTAATTATTTTTACGCGTGATTATTATTTTTTATGTTTTTATTTCTACAGACACGACAGTTTGATAATGCCCTCAGAAGGCGAAACAGCTGTCGCGCGTAAAAATAATTACAACGCAGAGCTTTTAACTAAAAATTGTTTTTTTTTTATTAAAAAAAATTATTATTATTGTTTAAATAAAATTTAAATGGAGTTCTACAAAATAAACTTTACAACCATAAATAATTTTTATTTGACTTATTTCCAATAAAAAATGCATATTAATAATTTAAATAATATCAATAATCTTCAACGTAAATATGACACAGAAAAAAATTAACGGTCGCGACCGAGACTCAAACTCGGAACCTCCACTCTATCCTACTATCCTAAGATTGTCGATATTTTTTCAAGCATAAAAGCTTTAAAGTTAATTTAACTTCAACTAATTAAAAAAATATATGATGTATTTGCCCAAGTTCCAGAATGACAAATACTCTCAACATCGCCCTTGTGAAAGACCACCAATCAGAATCGAAACGTAGCTTGAAGTGACATTATGGTAGTTGGTAACCGGATCTGAATATCCAACTATTTTACAACCTTTATCTTTCCCATAACCTCCCCCCCCCCACTCCCTTCAGCCTCACAACATACCTCGAATTAGGGTTGCCATAGCCTCATTCGCTACGGTCAGTTGGGACTCAGTGGTATCATAAAAAAAACTAGAGCATTACATTTTTTGCTTGCTTTCGCGAAAATCATCGAAGTCACACTAATGACTAATGACATATTAACCTAAAAATCATAATGATACATAATATATAATACTATTTCGTAGTTAACTTTATCTTTATTCGTGCGCATAAATACTTATTCCATAATTGTTACGGCAAGTATTATGTATGGTCATTCGAATGCCATTGTTACGTGAAATTTGCTCCATTATTTCGGAAGGCCGAATTATAAATTCCTTCCTTCCGCTCTACATCCGGCGTACGATGAATATTCTGCTCACTTCCGGTCGCCGAAATAACGAAAATAAAAAGCTAATTACATTGTGTTCATCGGCTTGCCTAATCAGAGGTCAGAAAATGAATAATTTCTGCACAATTCTATTAATTTATTGATGAAATGCACAGTGTTTGATGTTTTTATTTCGTTTATGCTATCACATTTTTTAAGGAAAACGTTTTTTTTTACATTAATAAACTACCTTTGTAAGGATGTCCGTCCGAACGAGTGTAAACTTTTTTAAAATTGGAACTGACGGATGTGAAAAATCACGCGATATAACTTTATTGGCAAGAAAAAATATTGATTGCTAAAATCCATTCATTTCAAATATAGAATAATTTCTGCTAAAATAAATTGCAGAGAGGTACTTTATTATGTAGGTAGGGATTTTAAAAGATTATTTTTTAAATTTAACAATTTCAATTAACATTAGTTCCAAAATTGAAAAGTGCACACTCGTACGGGAAATTATATATAATTATTTTTTTTTAAATATTATTATTATTTAGTTCTGTTAGTTTCATTTTTTTTGTTTTTAGTGACAGCTCTTTCTCTGTTTAAGGCCATTATCAAACTTAAATGTTTTAAACAAAGTTATTATTATTTACACAAGGAATTAATTTGCGTTTTTAAGGACGTCTCTACTGTCCAGAAAATACAGTTACAATATTATAACTTGAAAAGAGATAGAGGAAATAGTTTTCGTTCGTAATTTATTATTCGTGAGTTTCTGGACACCGTGTATTTAATCATTCAATTTGATTGTATGAACATAATCTTCTACACATGAGATAATCATTTCACGCATGAATTTTTAAATAATTGTGAAAATATATGGCAAATATACAGAGGGATTATTAGCGATTTGACTTTTATTTTTAAAGTTGTTATTGGTATTATAACCAGCCTTGCTTTTCTTAGTAATTACCTTCCATATACCTTTATATTAATTAAATAATGTGAATACGTTACTTTGACAACGCGCGTGGATGCACTAAACCAAGTCCGCGAGACATACCTGAGATTTACTACATTTAGTTTTACACAAACATTTGTTAGACAAGCTGTCACCAGCTGCCACAAACGCGTCGTTGTAGGTTCCTTTCTGAGAAAAAATGCCTTGAGAAGTGTAAAAATCATTCGGGAGTAAAAAACATATCCCATAGAGTTTATTTTCATTCATAATTACCCACAAATCAATTATTATTTAAATTCAATAAATGCAATTATTCACAGGGTTTAGAGGTTCATGCAAACGGTGTGAGATAGCGAATGCAGAAATACGTAAGTGTGTGAAAGACAACCAGAGCTAGTAGCGCAATACCCGATTATAACAGTAACGTGGGACGTTCATTTAGCTATCTCATTCGTACACACATATTCTTTGAATGGCTATCCTTTTCATACGCGGGTGAAACGCAATACAAGACGTTACTAGTGCTGCTACATTTTTCATAAGATTTGTATGAATATGACGTGTCTTGTATTTTATATCTATGCATATACCTAACAGAAGTACTCAATCAAAAATTGTATTCAATAATATCAGGACTGAGTCATTTAGATACTCGCTTGTACCTAGATTGCACACAGTGGGTAATTCCTTCGCAGAAATGGTAGATATATTCAACTGCAATTAATGTAGTTACATGAAGGCTATAATAGCATATCTCTTCCAAAAATACTAATGTTTAAATTATTCAATGGTAATATCTCTAAATACTTGGTTATGTTTTTGTAAGCTATGATTCATTTATTCTGTGTTACTTCTGTGTCACTGTTATATTGTACTATCTATTTCATAAATATGGCGTACATCATAAAAGAAACATCTGTTAATTGCAGGAATTGGTGCTCAAGAGCAGCTCGCAGACCTTCAAGTTGTGGTCGAAGCCGCCGGTGACGCCCGTCATCAGCGTCTACGTCTACAACGTCACAAACGCCGATGAGTTTCTCAACAATGGATCCAAACCCATCCTGGATGAGTTGGGCCCCTACATGTATAGGTAAGTCAAAACAAAATTAAGTTTTTTGATTGTTTTTAAACAGATTATCAAATTAAAAGTGCTTTGGTGCCCAGTTTATTTTTTTCCTTTAGACACCAAAAATAATAATTAGAGCAACAGAATTTCATACGTCCACAATTTTTTTTTTAATATCCGGTTATAAGTTTGAATCGAAGATGTAAGCTATTATAAAGAACCAACAAATTGAAAATACATCTCTGCCACCCTTATTTTTTACATTTATATTCTATTTTAAAAATTTTCAAAGGAAGCAAACATATTGTAGCCTGACATTATAATTTACATTGGTATGTATACATATACCAATAAAAAAACTATACATATCATATATTATTTATATATAATAACTATATATGTCACTTACATATATATATAAATGTATGTGACACTAATTTGAGTTACAACACTAACCTTCTTTACGACAATGTAATATAAACTAACATAGGTGCAGATAATTATATATAACGTAAATAAAATAAAGAGAGAGACAAAAAACTAGAGGGCGACAGAGCACCTAATAACAGGAGGTGGAAGGGAAGAAGAATGGTCGGGGTTAAAGGGAAAAAATAAATCAACAAGAATGAGTGCGAAATTTTAAATAATCAAAAAAACTTCTCCAATGGTTCAATTTTAAGGTTGTCGCAAATCACAGTTCTTTAAATATAAATACGATAATATGCACTAACAAAGCCAAAATACACTCCTAAAGAATATGATAAATTACAAAAAATGTAAAAAGTATGCACGTTCAATTAAAAAAGCTGAAAAATGGTGACAATGTTTCGCATTTTAAGAATAAAATCGCATTGACGACGAAAAAGGGTTCAAATTTGCACTAACGACTAAAACGGCTCTTGACGTTTACTTTGACTCGGAGGACCAACTGAATCATGTTTAACGAATATAAATGAAAAATTAAAATATTGAAATCGAATTAAAAATGTGTTTATATGTTTAGCAGAGCTCTATTTCAGATTTTTGCTACGTCTTATCATTGATTCAATCTTAAATGTCGCACTCAATACTTTTAAAAGAATTCGGTCGCTGGTATGGGGGGCTGTTAACATAAAAAAACAATTTAATATTGAAAATTATTTCATCAAATAAATTTTTAAATAATATCAATAATATAAAACACAAATATAAAACAGAAAAAAGCCGGTAACTAAAAAGAACAATGGTCATGACCGAGACACGAACTCTACTTTAACCGGGAGAAACACTCGACCTGACTACTCTTAACTCTAAACATTCTACTCTGACGGCCTCCATGGTCGAGTGGTAAGACGCTCGACTACGAATCCAAAGGTCGCAGGTTCAAACCCGGCGTGCACCAATAACTTTTATTTAATTAACATGGGTCATAACACATTTAATTCATGTAAAAATAATAAAAAGTACATTTGCGGCACGTTCCAGAGTGGTAGATACTCAAGTATCGCCCTGGTGAAAGACCACCATTCAGAATCGAAACGTTGCTTGAAATGGCTTTAGCCGTGTTTGGTGACCAGATCTGAATAGCCAGGTACTTCCCAACCTTCCTCTTCCCAATCTCCTTCCCCTCCTCACTACCTTTAGCCTCACAACATACCCTATTTGGGGATGCCATAGTATCACTGGCTCTAGACGGTTGGGAGCAGTTGAGACTCTTGTGCGGTATTCACGTAAAAAAAAAAACCAATTGAGCCATCAAGACCTTATAAAGTGACATTTTAAAACGGTCTCATACTTCTATTGAAAATAATTTAATATTTGAATTTCTTCCGATTTTAGGCTGCCATCTTTTGATGATATTCAAAGCCTCGGTCATGACCATTGTTCTTTTTAGTTTCTGGCTTTTTTCTGTTTCATATTTTTGTTTTAGATTATTGATATTATTTTAATATTTTATAATAAATAGGCATTAATGCTCTAAAGTTAATTCCTTAGAGTATACTAGAGGTAACCCAAGCCAAGGCAGTGAAGTCAGTTTTGGACTTGTTTTTGATGATTTTAACATGACTCGGCGCAAATGGGCGTGGCTAAGACTAAGGCTACGGTATTTATACATCCATTCATATCACATATCGACATAACGTTTTTGTGTATTCGTATAGCCACTTTTTCACAGTATTTTTATCAACAAAAATATAGCATATAACCTAAAAAACCGTTTGGTTGTGTCAAGTTTAGTGGCAAAATAAAAAATGTGGGTGGAGTCCCGCCGTTAACCAGCGAAGATAGCCAGCTTAAGATCATCGCGACAGTATATAGTAGCGGTCCAAGAAATTTGTTTTCTCTTTCTCTCTCATGGTGTACGATGTAAAAACTCGGAAAAAGTGATTTATTACAATTTCGGATGGGTTGGGTAAAACAAATTAGCTATCCCTCCATATATGGTTAGTTCAAGGTTAATTCCAATTTTAATAAATAAATAATTATTTTTCATGAACGTTTCTCAAAACGTACCACGTCATAGACTAATTAGTTAGTATTAAAAAAACGTTTTAAAGCGATTAGCAACGATATCTTGTGTAAGATTGTCTTATTACACCATTGAACATGTTATCAGGCTAGCATGCAGCACATCCCGCAAGAATACAGGTAGGTATGGTAATACCTTGAACGTTGACCTGAGCCCGCATATTAGTATGAATGCTGGTACCAGCGATAATAGATAACATAAGTTGGCGGAATGGATCAATGCGAACAGGTTATACAGGTATTTTACCTGTCTATATTTTATAGACAATGCCAGTGACGGCCCTTTACAGAATGCGGGTAGGGACTTCGATAATAATGTATCGGCCCTAAACACTAACGAACAAATTAATCTGAAAGTATTACAAATTCAGAGATTATTTATTTATTTAATTACATACGCCCTCGTGGGCTTTTACATAACATAAGTTACAGTGTTCCGCAAACTTTTTGTGTTCAAGGTACACCTATCAAATCAAGAAATTTTAGAGGTACAGCAAAGAAAAAAGCAATGTTTATTTAATATTTATTTATTACTAAAATCAATATACCTAATATGAAAAGATGTTTAGTGAGAAATTTGAGCCTGTTTAACTGAATCGTCGATAAGGCTGCTCTCATCTCTTCATTGGTCGTCCTCAGGAGCTCTCTTTTTTTCGATTTAATAGTAGTGAGAGTTGAAAATCCCAATTGGCATAAGTAAGTTGTGGCAAATGGTAATAGAATTGCAACAGCACGCTTTGAAAGCAGTGGATACTCGTTTTTTATATGCAGCCAAAAATGTGCTAGCTCTACTTCGGAAAATTTTTGTTTTAATGTCTATCAAAGCCTGCAATTTTTTTTTCTGAATCGGCAGCCATGACATTTGGAAACATTTCAATACTACCATTGAGAGCACGGCTGATCCATAACACCAACTTAGCGCGAAAGCTTTCAATTTTGTCTTTTCGCGGCACACCAACTGATGACCACGGTACACCAGTGTGCCGCGGCACACGCTTTGCGGAACAATGATATAAGATATAAAATAACAGTGACATAAAAAAATAACAATGATTAGCACCCAAAAACATGATGAAATTGATAGAAATATTATCATGCAAATTAACACTAGTATTTTTGAAAGAGGTATGCTATTGTAGCCTTCTTGTAACTAGATTCAGTGCAGTTGAATATATCTATTTCAGCGATAGAATTACTCACTGCATGCAATCTAGGTACAAGCGAGTTTAAGATTATCAAATATCTAAGATATAACTATTTTATATACCTATTTTTTTTCATTGCTTCATTTAATATTATGTATGTGCTGTTCTTTCTCTGTTGATCTTTTTTCCCCATTAAGTGTTATGTATTTATTTTGCAATTGGACAATGGTCCGTTAGTTTATAAATAAATAAATAGAAGAAAAAAAATGCAGCCATGCTGACTTAACATAGTATATTCATTTTTATATCGATTGATAAATATTTTGGATTCAGTCGACTCTCGAGGTAGCCTGAAAAGATTATATTAATATATGTTCTAGATAACGACCTCTGTGGTCGAGTGGTTAAGATCCTCAACTGCGAATCCAGAGGTTGCGGGTTCGAATGTCGGAGTGCGCAAATATTTTTTTATTAAATAAAAAATGTATTTTTTTAGATTAAATTAATATTAAATAATACATGGTAAACGGCTTGCATTATATCTTAAAATTAATCAGAATCTGAAAAAAACTCAATCCTTTGGATTTTAGTCCTCTTTTTGGCTATTTTGTGTAGGTGTTAAAAGCCTCTTGGTACCATGACCCGCCGCTGTATAACCTAATAGGTACTGCGGAACTTCAACACTAGACATTAATAATATACAATCTATGACCTACGTCGTAATAGTATTTTAAATAATTTATTCCGCAGCGAATAACAGGTAAACATATTAAAGATATCATAATATTGTGGTTTTTACGACTCGTTCTTGCGCTCAACAAATGTGGATTTTTTTTCCAGTTTTTGTATTTCCTTGCCTCCACTGAATGGGTATTTCCAAGACCTAGATTAACCTTTCCTTTCCTTAAACAGACTCTCCAAGCAGCATCCCCAAGTGTGACACAATTCAAGAAAGAAGTCTCCTTGTCCCTTAAAAAATCTTTTGCATTAAACGAGCCCATAGGAGTTTGAGAACATTTTTTTTTTCTTCTGAATGGTGGTCTTACACCATAACGATACTGAAAGTATCTACCACTTTAAAACGTGCAAAATTTAACCTTATATTATTCTACATTAGTTGAATATGATTTAATTTAATGGACTCGTCGGGATTTAAAACCGTGGCCTTTGGATTTCTAGTCCAGGATAGTGACCGTTCATTAGAGACAACGATATATTGAAAAAAAATATTATTAATATCATTGAACAGTGCGTGGAGTTAAAAATAAAAATTAATAAAAAATATTCTAAATAGTTTTTTCCTCGATTTTCGTATTGATTTAATACGTAATTGTTTTTGACCGTGTCCGTCGCTGAGATATTTATGTTAGGTCCAACCTTGAAGTAACAATATATGGAGAGAGAGCTAATTATTTTTACCCAACCTATACAAATTTGAGATAAATCACTTTCTCCGGATTTTTACGTCGTACACCATAAGAAAGAAAGAGAAAACAAAATCTCCCAAATTATCACACCGCTTTAAAGTATTGTTAAAAGTTTCTTCGTGTCCCGTGTCTCTGTTGTTCACACGTTTTGTTGATACGCGAAATAAATGAACATAACTTGACGGTTTATTAGGTTACATGCAAATTTTTTGTTTATAACAATACTGTGAAAAAGTGGTTATACGAATAAACAAAAACATTATGTCGACATGTGCTATGAATGGCTGTATAAATACCCTAGCCCTAGTCATAGCCACGCCTAGCCTAGGTCTAGCCGAGTCCGGCAAACCTCATAAAAACTGACTACAGCAGCGCTTTCTCTTGTATATTACTACTCTGAGGGTCTAACTAACATTAAATAATAGTATACAGTACCTCACCACGTTCCAGGATGGAAAGAACCCCCAGCATTGCCTTGATAAGGTCACCAGGTCTAGCTATGCGTAAAAGAAAAGGAATTGTTTTATTTTTTATTTATTACTTAAAAAATTAGGTTGTCACCACTCTAGGAATGTCCCTGTGGAATTTACTTCCTAACCTCTTGCCAGTTTCGTTCCCCTCCCCATTGTATTCAGACCCTCCACTTGTGGCCACATTTCCACTGGCTTCGGACAGTTTGGACTCTAATATGGTACGGTCCAGTATTGCTTGCAAACCGCATTCCCGGTCTGTCGTTTGCTCCGGTAACAGCGTTAAATAGTAGATTAAAATTGATCATATTAATAATTATGATGGTCAATCATTGAGGTAATATTTGTAATTTTCTAAAAATCAAAGATTTTACTTTATATATTTTACACATTAAGTACTCGAAACACGAAATTAAGATATTTAGGTACTATACTTGGCTTTTGTTTTATGTATTTTACGCTAAAAAGTTGTACGTTGCAGCCTAGACAATCCACCGAATTATCATAACCAGTTTTTGTTAGCAAATAATTAAATCGTTACACGTTACACAACTGTTCCACTAGTGCTACAACAGAGATAAGATTTATTTACAAAAGTGCATGGGAAAAATACAAATAACGGTGTGGTAATAATTATTATGAATAATAATTGTTCTTACACATTGTAGAATACCTAAGCGATAAATTAATAATACGTATACATATATTTCGACGCATCGCGGCGTCTTTCTTTAATGCATCTTCCACCATTCTTCCCTTCGATTACCAGCTGTGTATTTTTAGATTTAACTTTCCTCGTGATGTGACCAAGATATTGGAGCTTTCTTCTTTTAATATCGAATACTATTTCGCATTTTTTAACTATTTGATTTAGATCTTCTGAAGTAGTTACCCCATCTGCCCAGGATATTATTACGATGCGCATGAATACATATATTTATGAGTGTATTTAAAAAATAAATTAATTAAAAGACAAAAAATACCGGGTTAGGAATAACCTGCAGGAATACGAATACCCTAGGTCAGGGGCTTAGAGTAACAATATATAGAGACCTAACTTTGCGAAATTTTGTCCGCACTTTTTGACCAAGCAATGACCAAAGGGTGTGGCCTAAACTCAGAGTAAAATCACTAACAGGGTTGTCACAAATTAAGTAAATTAGGTATTTTGTTGTGAGTAGGTAGTTGTAAATCATTAAAAAGAATGAATGTTGTATATTTTTTTGTTTATTCAAAGATACATTAATCAATAAGATTATTAAAATCTTATTTATAGATAAAAATATAAACGAATTAAATTATTAGTACAGAACATTTTATAATACATATTATAAAATGAACTTCAGTCTCCATCAACAAAAATAGTTTACAAACAAAAGTAAAATAAAAAAAAATGTACGGTGATAACAGATGTTAAATCATTTTCTTAACCTTGGAGTAAGAATATATGGAGAGAGATCAATTTTTTTTTACCTATATAAATTTGCGATAAATCACTTTCTCTGCGTTTTTACGTCGTACACCATGAGAGAAAGAGACACAAAAAATTTCACAAAACATGACACCGCTTTTAAGTATTGTAGGGATGTTTTCCGTCCCGCGTTATTTTGTAAGGAAATTTCGAATGCAGATAATAATAACAGTGAACTTATATAGCACAGTTTTGTGATATTTCACGTCAAGTGCGCTTCATACTTAATTAATTAAGCTAATAATTCTAACTAACAAGGAGAAAATAATATATAATATGTATACAAAAATTAAAACTATCTAAATGCATGATCGTTATCATAAATCATCAGAGAACAGGTTCAGAAATGGGTACAATAGTGCATGTGCACATCAATAGATTTAAAAAAAACAATTAACTAGAAGCTAAGGGTATAAAAATCCAGATGAAACGTATGAATTCATATTAACATATTTGTTAAATCAAAGAAAAAAGAAATTAGATTGGAATTTGATGTTAGATCCGTAACGCCCGAGAATTCTGTAGATGCACCAATCGTAGATACTCCAAAAAAAGGTAGTCTTAAAAATATAATACTTTAACGTAATACGCGAATTTTGAAACTAGAAAAAAAATCTCCGCATTACAACAATCAAATCGTCGACGTTTACGAAAAATCACATCTTTAAATTATATAATACAGGACCTAGAAAAACAAAAATAATTAAATATATAATAATATTCCAATTTTGGCATAGCCCTGAATCGGGGGAGGCAACCGAAATCATTAAAATAACTAAGAGATAAACACTATTCTGTCTTTATCTGTTTGCCAACAATTTAGCGTTAGTATCATAAGAAAGAAAGAGACCGGGATACTTTCAGAAGCCGTACAAATAGGGATTTCCCCGTTCTAAAGGTTTTTCATGTGACATCTCCTCAGAGTAACAATATAATCTCTAAGTTAAAACTATTACAAATCCATTAAAACTCATTTCAAACGGAAGTTTATTATATTGGAACGAATAGTCCAAAGATTAATTACGTATTAGTGTAAGTTACTAGTTGTTTTGTAGGTTAGGATGTTAAATATTTGAGATCAAACTAAAAAAGACGAATTTTATGGTACATACGTGTGAAAACTGTTTTCTTTTGGTCCTTTTGTACTTCGATTAAAGCAAACAAGCATAGAACATGTGGCCATGATGTTTTGCTAGATATTACACAAAAAATAACTCAAGTTTTTAACTATTTACGTACTTTTGACAGTCCGTTCGCCTGACATTTGAAACGTATCTGAAGTTTGTGCGGATTAAATAATGAAGACATGGTATTTAGCCCGCCCCAAATCGTGTATTGGTTTCAACAATTGTTTGTCTCTTTTTCTCACATGCTTATAGAACCGAGCATAAAGAGAGAGCTATATTTTGCGAGTTTGTCAACGATTTGTCACAAATTAGTACGGTCTCTTTATATTGTTACTCTGAGGTCAGGGGTCGACAGTTTGTCAAGTGAGAAGAGCCAAATAGTCAGGGAAACAGGATAACAAAGGTACCAGAGAACCACGTATATATAATATAGGTACATATATATATATATGGGATATGGATTTTTAGGGGAAAAAAAATTCGAGATGTTTTATTTAAAAAAATAATTAGAACGGTGTCCATGCATCGCTTTTGATAGCTTTACTATATCTGGAAAATTAGCTACCAATTTTTAATTGAATACATGATTTTAAATTTCCATCCGTTATTCTACTTCTAAGTTTATTTTTTATTTGGTTCATAATTGAGAATGTTTGTTCGCATTTATATGTAGAGTCAAAGATTGTGATAAAACCAAAAGCTAGTTTTTTTAACGCGTCATATGTGTCAGGCAAACTATTCCATGTATCAAATATTATTGTTTCTATTTTAGGCAGTTGTTTTATAGCTGTCTACTTGTGCTGAGAAATTAATTTAGATTTCTCTCTTTCGAGTTCTTTCAAGCATCTGGTCAGATCTGTGAATTTGTTGCTCCAAAGTGCCTTGCTTTTTAAATCTATTAACTGCATCTGGAGTGAGCCAGCATCTATACCGAAAGGTGTTAAGTTAAGTCAAGCAGCCTTAAAACTCATATGTTTTAAGGCTGCTTGAGATGAGGTGAAATTAGAGTTTATGTCCGAAGAGCCGCAAACGTCTGTGCAAAGAGCCGCTCCTGCCAAGACCTGCCCTAGGTAACCAACAGCGCTGAAATAACTAGTAATAGTTGACAAAATGTATTTTTGTTTTCATTATTCCACTGTAAATTTAATTGATTAATAATCATACAAGTATGTTTATAAATTGTATTGTATTTTTTGGCTGATTTGTTTTGTGTATTCAAAAGTATGTCTACTGCAAAACAATAAATAATTGAAAAAACCCTACTACCATAATTATAAGAAAAAAATGTTGTTTGTGCAATGGTGAAGGACTTAACTAGGACTTTTATACATTCGCTAAATACCTGCCTTAAAACTTATATTCAACATCTTACATGTCCCGGCTATCTCAGAAAGAAGATGTTCATTATGGGATATTTGGCGAATATAAATAATAAACTAAAACTTGTAGATCGATGGTAAAGTTGCCTAGCTCCATTTCCCATTTCTTCGCCATTTATGGGTTGAATCTTCGATTGAATCTTAGATTTCGTAATACTTTTGCAAGAATATGGTCGCATCTTTTAAAGTGGTCGCTCTATCTTGCTATGGCCATACAACTTATTTTGGATATCTTTTGTACAGAGGCTTCGTGTCTCGCATATTTGTAATATAACCTTTGTCCATTATAAGTGTTATTACTTATTACCTAAACATTGATATTTCGCAAACATCGTGACGTCAATATATGCTTTAAATGATTTAAAAGTGTGAGTTAGATTCTTTATAAAGGGTGTTTGTTACAAGACGTACCCGATAAACTTTAACCAGCAATTCCTAAGATTTTTTTGGTAAAATGCTTGCCTCAATTTGGTCTTCAGTGTCATTTTTTTTCAATAAAAAAATATCTTTCGCTCTTTTTGCTTGTCGCCATTGGTTAGGACTTTAGGCTAACCCACTACACGTCCGCCCTTGTACCATCCCTTACTGCCCAATGCTCAGAGCAATAATCTTAGAGTAACAATATAAAGAGACCGTACTAATTTGTGACAAATCGTTGACAAACTCGCAAAATATAGCTCTCTCTTTATGCTCGGTTCTATACGCATATGAGAAAAAGAGACAAACAATTGTTGAAACCAACTTCACTTCATTCATGTTTGGAGTGTCAGGCGAACGGACTGTCAACAGTGCGTAAATAGTTAAAAACTTGAGTTATTTTTTGTCCGATATCTAGCAAAACATCATGGCCATATGTGCTATACTTGGTTGCTTCAATCGAAGTACAAAAGGACCAAAAACAAACAGTTTTCACACGTATGTACCATAAAAATCGTCTTTTTTAGTTTGATCTCAAATATTTAACATCCTAACCTACTAAACAACTAGTAACTTACACCAATATGTAATTAATCTTTGGACTATTCGTTCCAATTTAATAAACTTCCGTTTGAAATGAGTTTTAATGGATTCGTAATATGTTTAACTTAAAAATATTTACGAGAATGTCAAAAAAAATTTTCAAGAACGGGGAATTCCCCTTTTGTACGGCTTCTAAAAGTATCCCGGTCTCTTTCTTTCTCATGATACTAACGCAAAATTGTTCGCGAACAGATAAAGACGGAATAATGTTTATCTTTACGGTTTTCTTCGCATCCGATTGGCTGGAAGCATATACGTCATACCTCCCTTGGTCAATCCTTGGTCAAAAAGTGCGGACAAAATTTCGCAATGTTAGGTCTCTACGTTACTCTAAGGCAATAATATACCAGGAGGGATAGGTTTGCGAAACAGTGTAGTTACGATTGTTGATTTTTCCTGAATCGGGCGTAACTAGGGTTTTTATGGACACACCATTCATTCATAGCACATGTCGACTTAATGTAGCGTTTATTTGTATAACCGCTTTTCACAATGTTGTTATCAACAAAAGTATAGGATATAACCGCAAAAACCGTTGAGTTATGTCGCATAACAAAACGTAGTGGACGGAGTCGCCGGAGACACGAGAGACAGAAAACATGCTTCGTTACTTAAAAGTGGTGCGATATTATGTGACAACTTGTATTGTCTCTTTCGCTCTCATGGTTTACGACGTAAAAGCCCGGAGAAAGTGATTTATCGTAAATTTACATATATATAAATATATATATTCTTACTCCAAGGTCCAATGTTTCAGGAACGTGACGGTGCGCACCGCGTGGTACAAGTGGGCTGGCTAGCTTGCCAGTGGCGATATGTGAAAAAAATATTACCACCGAAGACCAAAAAGACGTTGACATAATTATTTCAAATAAGCTCAGAAATGCCTGGTTAAAGTCTGTCGGGTGCGTATTGACACATCCTGTATACCAATGGTTAGGACACTTTTAGATGTTTGTTTGAGTTGGGACTTTGCACTTCTCATATTCTGAAAGACCACAAGGTCGTGGGAATAGAACGAAGGCTGGTTGACGAATGAATATCGCTGTTGACCTGTTGACTTTGAAATATTGTTGACTTGTCAATTCACATTATTTATTCACGTGAGATGTATCGTAATTGATTCCTTTTATTTTGGTTATTTATTTGACATGATAATTATCATTCTACAACGCATTATCAGATAGTAGGTAGTAAGAAGGCATAATTATATTACAACTAATCCTTGATTCGTCTGATCTTCGTATGATGGTTGACGAGTGAAATTATTTTAGATTTCGTCAAACAAATAGAGGTTTCCTACGTAATGTACCTATCTACTCTATCGGTGAACATTGTGTAAATCCTTAATTTATTGCAAGCGATGGGGTGTCAGAGAAGCGCTTTGTCGCAGACTCGTCCTCCCTTCTGCCCTTTAAAACATCCCTCCTTAGGGATTTAACCCACTAGCTTCGGGCAGTCTAGGAACTCTTGTGCGATACGTTACAGCCTGGTTTGTAAACTTCATTCCCGGCCTGTATTTTTCTCGAAAAACAGTTTTAATTTATAGATCAATAAAATATTTAAATAATATCAAAAATCTTAAACAGAAAAAATCCTGAAACTAAAAAGAACAATGGTCATGACCGAGACTCGAACTCTGAACCTCTACTCTATCCGGGAGTAATACTCTGCCAATGAAGCCATCAATACCTCATTACAAAGCGGCATTTTTGAACGATCTCTACTTCTATTAAATATTATTAATATTTGAATTTCTTCGAGTTCGAGTCTCGGTCATGACCATTGTTCTTTTTAACTTCTGACTTTTTCCTGTTTCATATTTATATTTTTTAAATATTTAATAATTAATAAGCATTAATGCTTTAAAGTAAACTCCCATTTTAATATAGATTAAGTGTTGTCATGTTTAAACTTTTTGTAACCAATGATTATCACAATACGTCTATTTGAATTGTTTTTTTCTCCGTCTCGTTCCTTTACACAAGGTGATAAATAATTTAGACCCTGGATGCGTTCTCCTAAGATTCTGTATACACCACACTTTTTTAGAAATCTTTACGCTTTACCGCGGAGTTCGTCGAGCTTTGATTCATCTTACATCGAAATAAGATAATTAATTTAGTACATCTATGAAAATATTTCACCCCGCCAATAGGGATCGGAGCCTGGTTTGCAAACCCCATTCCAGGCCTGTATTTTACTCCAGTAACGGTCTTATGTAAATTTGCATCGTCAGTTTTTTCAAATCAGTATAGATCACACCTCTAGGTGTGTTATCTGTCCAATGAATACACTAGCGTAATGTGTCCAATATGCAACTTGTTTTGCAAACCTCATTCCCGGCCTGTATGTTGCTCCTTGCTCCAGGAACAGTGTTTAACCGTCAGTTGGTGCAGCCAGCAGCCGCATTTAATCGAGCCTAGCATCTAGGAAATATAAAGATAGACGAGCGTGTGTGTGTGTGTTGAATCTCAGACTTTCGTTCTCTCGGCTCCGTGGGATTAAGTATTGTTGCAAGCCAGTTGCATAACCGCCATTGTTCTCCAAGGTTACGTAAAGTTGATTATTAAGCCGAATGCGCTTTGTAGTACTGTACGCTTCATTTGTAAGTCTATAATACAAATATTGAGTTAATATTATTAACAGGTGATTTAAGTATACGTTTGTTCAAAAGAAAAGGTTAATTTCGATTTGTTTCGAAAAGTATTTATTTATTCATCAATATCCATTTTCTCCCCTTCAAAGTAATCTCCCTCAGATATAATGCACTTATGCCAGCGCTTCTTCCAATCCTCGAAGCACTTCTGGAATCCGCTTTTCGGTATGGCCATCAGCTCGTTCTTCGATTCTGACTTTATCTCATAAATTGTGGCAAAACGCTTTCCTTTCATTGGTATCTTCAGTTTCGGGAATAGGAAAAAGTTGCAGGGAGCCAAATCTGGTGAATACGGTGGTTGAGGCATGATTACGGCGTTGTTTTTGACCAAATAATCACGAACAAGCATTGATGTGAGCTGGTGCATTATCGTGATGCAAAATCTATGATTTGTTTTTCCACAACTCCGATCGTTTGAGCCGTATTGATTCACGCAAACGTTGCATAACTTCCTTGTAGTATTCCTTATTAACCGTACGACCTGTTGGCAAGAACTCATGATGCACCACGCCATTGTAATCGAAGAAAACAGTGAGCAAAACCTTCACATTTGATCGAACTTGGCGTGCTTTTTTCGGTCTTGGCTCTTCTGGCCGCTTCCATTGGGATGATTGGGCCTTGGTTTCGACGTCATACCCATATACCCACGTTTCATCACCAGTTATGACCCTTTTGAGCAAATCTGGATCGTCGTTGACGTCATTCAACAACTTCTGAGGGATACTAATGCGACGTTGCTTTTACTCAAAATTTAGCAATTTCGGAACAAACTTCGCTGCCACATATTTCATGCCCAAAACATCCGAGAAAATTGCATGGCATGAGTCGATTGATATGCCAACATCCTCTGCAACTTCCTTAATACTGATTCAACGATTTTCCAAAATCATTTTCTTCCCTGTTTCGATGTTTTCTTCGTTTGTTGACGTGGTTGCAACTCCAGAACGCTCATCGTCATTAACATCTTCTCGGCCTTCTGTAAAGCGCTTGTACCACTTATAAACACTTTTTTAGACAAAATAGACTCGCCGAATGCCACAGTCAACATTTTAAGTGCGTTGGAGCATTTTATTCCATTTTTAACGTAAAATTTAATACATATTCTTTGATCCATTTTTTTTCAAAGTAAAAAATCGAAGAACACGATAAACATATGTGTACCAACATAATAAAAAAAATCTATAATCGAATGTACACAGCCCGCGTAAATTCAAAATTCACCTTTTCTTTTGAACAGGCCTTACGTGGCATAATGCTGATAATTGAGAAAAAAATATGAATTACGAAGTCTATGATTCAATCGAAGATCTTTACTACCTCAGAGCAATAATATATCAGGAGGGATAGCTTGTGTAGTCAGGATTTTTGTTTTTTTCCTAACTCGGCTTTGGCTAGGACTAGGGCTAGGGTATTTGTACATCCATTTATAGCACATGTTGACCAACAACCACTTTTTCACAGTATTTTTTATCGATAAACATGTAGGATATGACCTCAAAAACCGTTGAGATATGTCGCATAACAAAACGTAGTGGGTGGAGTCTCCGGAGATGCGGGAGAGGGAAAACATGCTTATATACCTAAAAGTGGTGAGATATTATGTGACAACTTGTCTCGTCTCTTTCTCTCTCACGGTTTACGACTTGAAAACCCGGAGATAGTGATATATCGTAAATTTGTATAGGTTGGGTAAAAATATTTAGCTCTCTCTCCAATAATTGGTAATTTATTTTCGTTAAATACGTTACGATGGTAGCCGGTAAATGTTAATTTTTGTAATTAAATTTAAACTGATTACAAAAAAAAATTATGATGTTTTACAAACTTAACACAAAAACTATAAATAGGTAAATGTTAAGATGTAAGGTATTTGTCTAATATAAATTATAAATGAAAACATAGAAAATGTATTTATGTTGGGAAATCAAAACTCACGAGTAGAATACTCTATTAAGTCATCTTAACAATTTCCCGTGTGTTGTTTCCATTACGAGCTATCATCCTTTGAAGTTTCTGTTGAAACGAACAACTGTGTGTAACAATTTCTATAGTAAAAATATAAAATTGAAAAGTTTGGAACAAGTAATATGGCCGGTAACATCTGTATTTTGTTTGCACTGATACGACAAAGTTACTCTAAAGCACTATATCTCATGATGGAATTGTGTGCTGAAAATAATTGATTTAATCTAGAAACTCCAAACAGAAAAACCTGTGCAAATTTCATGATGCCCAAACTAACTGTTTCAGTGTTTTTAATGGTCCACCGAGGTTAAGATTCAACCACAGATTCTCAGATATTTCAAATAATTAGTGAAGGGTTTCCGGAAACAGCTGGAAACCTGCTTAATACCATAATACCTTTATCCGTCTCCCTTGCACCGTAGCTGGTTGCCCGCCATCTCTCTTTGTACATATTTTAAACTCGAACCAAATATTCTCACAATTCCCCTACGAGCCACAAGTGTTATGCAAGTAATAAGCGAAGTAGAATAATAATTAGACTAGTTAACAGTTTAGTCTTTATACACACGTCAAAAGGGACATAGTGAGTAAATCGTAAAAGTAGCGTAATCGGAATACAATTTCAAACTTTTTTACGTATGAGTGAAAATTAACATTCGAATCATGTACAGAAGACGGCTTAGCGTATTAATACTATAGATAAGCAGGTGAAAGAAACGAACGGTATGTATAGTAATAATATACGGGCTATTGTTCAAAGCGGTAGCTAATCATTTACAGTCTGAGATGGGAACTAAATGTTTTTCCTGCCGTTTGAACTGGGACTGTTGTATAATGAAATTATGATACATTTCGTTATTCAATCGTAAGAGAAAACACAAATTTGTACATTTTTTGTTGATAACAAATTTTAAAAAGCAAATATGCCTCCAAAGAAGCGAAGCTAGCAGTCCACAATTGAGTACTTATACCAACCCTGACATATGGCAGTAGAAGGATGAAAGTAGACAATTGCTAGTGCTGTAGAAATAACATCCTGAGGCGCATGTGCATAAAACCATGTATGACCGTGTTCAAAATGTGAATACCTGGAAATAATGCAAAGCTGATGTAAGCGTAATGAATAAGATCAAGAGAGGGACGCTTAGATAGTTGCGGGCATGTAGAGCGAATGAACGAAGAAAGGAGTGTGAAAAGAATATATGATGCGAAAGTGAATGGAAGAAGAAGTCGGGGACGCTCGAAGAAGACATGGTACGATCAAGTGAATCAGATACTTAAGTCGGGGCATGTCAAGAATCAGAATAACAGAAGATTATATATAAGACGATGTATGAATGAAGCAAAGAGGGTGTGCCAAGACAGAATTGTATGGCGGTCCGTCCTTTCTGCCTACTCCTGCGGAAAAACCGACTGATGGTTAGTTAGTTAAATACTTAAGAATGAAATCGTTGTGTTTTTAATTTGTTGTGGCACAGTTAAAAAAAATGTATCAAACAGTATGGCGTTTAGTCTTATTTTTTTAAATGTTATATGTATATTTCAAAGCTTCACAACACATCTCCCGATAGATATAATAGAGATAATAGAGCAGGCAGCCCATACAGACGGAGACTTGAAACCGTGTTCCATTTAGTCCGGGGAGGTATGTGGTGCGGAGAGGAGACTCTCGCGTTCGACAGTCGAACAGTGCTCACAAGCCATGCCATCATTATCCAAACGTACTAGACGTGGCAACGCTAAATGAACTTAAAATTTTAGGCAAAAAACTTATGCTCGCTTAATTAACAATTATTTTAATGATAATAAAATGCATTTTCCTGGGAAAAGTTACTGCGTCAGTTTAACCAAACTTTTTGGCGTTGTTTTTGCTGTAACGCAACACACAGCACTAAATCATTTTAGATATAAGCGTACGTCAAAGGCCGCAGACAACCTCCAACAAAATGGAGCTATTTTTTTCGCTAAGTGTCTTATCTAATCATAAAACATCAAAGTTTTTAAGTAGGAAATCTGAGAGCTCGAAGCATTTTATGAGGCGCGATAAATAATGTTTTCTAGACTTATACGTGTATTAAATTCTCTATCAGATATTAAGCTAAGATTTTGTGTTCTACTAGCGGTATTTCATAAAATAATCTATAAATTCTATGTTTTTTTCAGACGACTCAAAATTACTGACAAAAATAATTGCCACTAGTGATTAAAAAACTACATTTACTGACCACAGTCAAGAATAAATAGTAGGTACCTAACGGTAAAATTCCTAATAAGAACAATGTCCCACGCATTAGCTGTGGGAAAGAACACTCCATCACGGAGCAAATAGCGGACAGCTGACAGAATACATCAGCAGATAGATAGGGAGCTATAGCGGTTTTTAACTCCTAATTCGTAGAGTCATAACAGAAGATAACACCTACTGCATTCTGTCTGCTTCTCGGTCACTGAACCAAATTCTTAATAAAGCATCGCCCACAATCTATGAATTTGGAGTTAATAACGGATTCTTTAAAGAAAAAATGTTTACACATTTTTTCACTGTCGTATTTGCGACCATATCGTCGCTGGAAAAGCAAAAGGGTTTAAGCGACACTTTGGTCGAAAATATGTTTACCATTTGGGAAAAGGCTTGACTTAAGCGACACAAGTTAGGCACTTCCCAACCTTGCTCTTCCCCATCTCCACTGGCTCCATACGGTTGGAAGCAGTTGGAACTCTTGTGTGGTATTCACAAAAAAAAAAAAAAAGTAAAATTGTGACATACTTCTAGTCATCCAGTGCGTAGGTACTACCGCGGATTTTAAGCTTTTTGTGACTTTTTAAACATTTTTTTATACTTTTATTATATTTCCTAGGCAGCTAGAAAGAGTTTTTTTTTTAAGTAACTTTCATTCAGTCACAATAACTATATGCAGTGTTGCTTCAAAAATCATTATAATAACTGTACCTTTAGTAGCTTATATGTAAAAAATTAAAAACAAAGGTTCTCTCCAACGTATTAGAGTTATTCCATACATATCTATTATATATATATATATTATTTAGTAAGTATTTTAGCCATAAATTTCGTATAAAACATGCACTGAACGCGTTCCTCTTAGGATGTTCATTATAAGATGCTAATCGAATATAAATAAGGAATTTAAACATAGAAATCGAAAGAAAAATGTATTTATTTTGACCAGTCAGTAGCTGAGTGGACAAACGCGTCGGAATCCCACCCGGGCGTCGTGGGTTCAATTCCTCTGCTTGCTAAGTCCTCCATCATTGCACAAGCAACATTTTAAACTTATTATGATGGCAGTAGGAGTTTTTCAAATATTGTCAGGTTATTCGTAACCCGGGAATGTTTGTCTTTCTTTAAAAAAACAACAAATTGAAAATTGTGATTGAATCTTAAAACCTGTAATACTTTTACATGAGGTCGCTAGAGTGGAGGGCCGAACAGAAGTGCGTTCACTGCGCACTCGTACATGCTTACGGGGCAGCGTAGCTAATGGACGCAATGGGTGTTTGAGTGAACATTAGAAAAATAGAAACTTTCAACTAATTGCACACACCATCAGACATGCACCACTAAGCCAGGCGCTACAAAACAATACCTGCTACAGTAAACTCACTGTCTTAAAAACTGTGTTTCTCGATCTACTGCCGTACAAAAAATCCTTAACTTTTTCACAGCCCATATTTAAATATCAATACTTAACGAAAATTTTCGATTTAAATCTATGTAAGTAGTATTTTTAAGCTTTTCTGAGGAAATTCGTTTTTATAATAAGTAGTAAATAGCTTTGCTAAGCGCCACTGAGATGATATTTCACAAAAATGGCACTGTATATTTCTGTTATAGCAAATTATTATTATAAATACCAGAGAAAAACAACTCCACAAAGTTTTGGAATTATAAGTAGTGATACCTAAGTATTAAAAAAAACACACACGAAAAAAAGATTATTATCGACGATCGGTGTTTGAACTCTGAACCTTCCGCTATTCGGGTGTCTGCTTCTAACCTCTAAGAGTCTAAACTATCGGATCAACCTTCAGACCTGCTGTGTTTTTTCTTTAAAATATTGGTGTTTTTTTTAAATTTGCTAGCACTGTTTCAAGTTTGGTACGAAAAATTGAAGTTCCAAACCTTCCTAGCGTTAGAGCATTTTTTAACTGGCTACTTTTTTTAAAGTAATCTCTATTATTCCAGCTAGAAACGTCATTTTCATCGTGAGTTATTGCGCTTATAATTAATTGAGTTTGTCGCGAGTACACCGGGGCGCAGGTTAATTCTGCAGGATCAATTAAAATACATGTAAAACAGGCCTATCATAGGTAGGAAGGGCGAGGCTTGTTGAACAGGTTTTTGTACAGCTTACTAAACTTCCAGGGATATTATTTTCGTTTCAATTTATTAAGATAGTTTCATTATCTGGCTTTATAAATAATATAGCAATGAAAAATGGCACCGACCTTATGCAAGAAATTTTAGTTTCTACAGAGAAGAAGGCTTTTCGAATTAGATGGTGTTTAATATTTATATTCATTCAGACTAATCATTAATTTAAACAATTTTTTTTTTTTTTGAAAATGTATTGAAATAATAAGTGTACAGAAATAGGTATGTTATAGTTCAATTATTTTTTTAAACATGAAAAACGAGTACCTTAAAAAATGTTACGATTAAAGTTTCTTAAAAATAATCAATCGAAATAGCTTTCATATTTGACCCGTATATACCTTCGTTAGAACAATACCTACCAGATGTGTTATTATACAAAATGATTATTTGTCACTTCGTTTTTATCACACTATCACTTCTGAAGAATACTTATAAGAAAATCTAAGATTCAACCATCGATCAAAGCTATAAATCGCTAAAATCGGTAATACTTCCCAAACATTAGAATGGTAGATACTCTAAGAATCGCGCTGATGAAAGACCACTATTCAGAATCGAAACGTTACTTAAAAATGGCTATAGCTGTGTTTGGTGACCAGATCTGAATAGTCAGATACTTCCCAACCTTCCTCTTCCCCACATTCTTCCCTTTCCCACTACCTGCAGCCTCACAACATACATAGCCTGTTCAAAAGAAAAGGTAAATTTTGAACTTTCGCGGGCTGTGTACATTCAATTATCGATGTTTTTGTTGTTGTTATGTTGGTACACATATGTTTATCATATGTTAGCATTATCAGCCATTTTGGGTTAGTGGTTTGTTTTTGACAACTGGAAAGGTTAGTCACGTTTTTGTGTGTTTTTCGATTTTTTACTTACTAAAAATGGATCAAAGAATTTTGCGTTAAAAATGGACATCGAATTCCTTGTTCTATTTAGTCGGCTCTCCAAGGTGGCCGGGAGATGTTAAGATGTTGACTGTAGTTTAAACGTTATTTAGCGAATATTAGTTAAAAATTAACTCGCCAGCGTGGGAGGTCGTTAAACAAAGAGTGCACTGTACGCCGCGGCCGGAATGCCTCTGGTGAAGACTAATGACTACTTCAGCAGCTAGCTTCCATCTTGATGCCTACATGCGTACTTAGTGGAGAAATTGCTTGAGGGGTACGCAACGATGAAGTAACGCAAAAAGCATTATTAGATTTTATCCAAGGATGGCTCCAAAACGATGTAACCTTGTTATGACCTCTTCAATTTGGGGAATTTCGAAGTGGGGAGGGAAATAGATGGAGAAGGGGAACGTTTCGAAGTAACTGGGTATTCGAATCTTGTCACCAACCACGGCTAAACCAATTTCAAGCAACGCTTCGATTATGAATGGTGGTCTTTCGCCAGGGCCATTCTAAGAGTATTTATAACTCCGTAAACAAGCATCAAAATAGCGCTATACAAAATAGTCTAGTATCTATTATCATATTTTTTGTAAGAAATCTTACATGCCTACCTAAAAGCCTACTTAAAATGTTTGAATTGCAAAACTCTAAAAAAGTTTTTAAAATTGTGTTGACCTATAAATTTCTGACAGACACAGCCGTGCGAATTTCATAACGGCAGAGCTCACAGATCGAGAGATTTTCCTGATAATATACATTGCTTTACAGTAAGTTAAGATAAGAAATACCTAGCTGTTAAAAATGTTTTGATACCTTTCAACCTTGAACTTGCTTTATTTTTTATTTAAATCGCATGGAAAACTATCTACAATGGAAATTCCTTTTGATAGGCATTCCGATCAAACCCATTGTTTGAAATTCAATGGTTTTTTTGTCGACCGACCAATGGGACACGCTGTAAGCTGTTGACAAAACAATACTTGACACTCAACTTTGACAGCAATGTTCTTGACGGCATCATTGTCGCGAAAACAATCAGATCGTTGACACCGTTGTTAAGGTATTTCGGAAAAGCTGAAAAATGTGTTATATTTCATAGTGAGAAAGACTGAAAACAGAGTTTCCAATGGCTCCACTTTTCGAATTTATTTTCCTTACGGCTTTTTTGATTAATCATAAAAAAAACTAACAGTTAACAGTTTAGTCTTTACACACACGTCAAAAGGGACATAGTGAGTAAATCGTAAAGAAGCGCAATTGGAATAAAATTTCAGACTTTTTTATGTATTATCGAAAATTAGCATTCGAATCATGTGCAGAAGACGGCTTAGCGTATTAATTCTATAGATGCAGTGTTGAAAACTACGTCAAAGCTATTTATTACAATAAAAAAAAACATAATAATGTGAAGTCGAAAACACATTTTAAGAACTGCAGTCTTAAGATATTATAAAGTGTACGTATCCTTGAAAAATAAAGCATATTGAAATATATTAACAATAATCCTTTCTTGTGTATAAACCTAATGAGATATATTAGTCATGCGTGCAGAGTTCAGTTAACAGTCAACAGTTCATAGGTATGATTCTCGCGACAATGCATGACTTTTTAATGTGAATTTCGCACAAAAATCTCAATTGCTCCCAACTGCCCGGAGATAACGGAACTATGGCATATTCAATGTATGTTGTGAGGCTGAAGGGAGTGTGGGAGGGAAATAGATGGGAAAGAAGAAGGTTGGGAATCACCTGGCCATCCAGGTCTGGTCACCAAACACTGCCAAAGCCATTTTAAGCAACGTTTCCATTCTGAATGGTGGTATTTCACCAGAGTGATATTGAAAGTATCTACCACTCTGGAAAGTGACTATATCGTCGCTGGAAAGACTTAAGCGACGCTTTGATAAAAAATGAGTTGAATACGCAGTTTTGATCAGTTTTTTTTTGCGTCGAAAGCTCTGACTCTCGTTTGATTTTGAAAACTTGTGTGGCCCTTCAGCCATCTAAAGTATATTTACCATTTATGAGAAGGCGTGACTCAAGTGACAACTAACTAACTAACCATCACACCGTTTCGCCGCAGGGGTAGGCAGAAAGGACGCCATATAACTCTGTCTTGGCACACACTCCTTGCTTCATTTTACATTCATACATCGTCTCATACATACTCTTCTGTTATTCTGTCTCTTCACCTGACCCGATTCAAGTATTTGATTTACTTGATCGTGCCGTGTCTTTCTCGGGCGTCCTCGACTTCTTCTTCCATTCACTTTCGCATCATATATTCTTTTCACACTCTTTTCTTCGTTCATTCGCTCTACATTCCCAAACCATCTAAGCGTCCCTTTCTTGATCCTATTCATTACGCTCACATCAGCTTTGCATTCTTTCCGGATATCCACATTTTTTAGCTTTTTCGCAGTTTCGGGTAACTCAGGGAGAACATTAAGCTACCCGAGTCAAAAAAAAAAATCCAACCAGGTACTGAAAACTTGAAAGTGCTTTGGTGTAAACTTCCCAAATGGTGCTTCAGCCTATTTGTTTACTGTTGGCGACGATTTTTTTTAATAAAATATATAATTACCGAGCAATCGATTAAGCAGCCAATCAAACAAACCTTTGACGGCTTCCATGGTCGAGTGGTAAGACGCTTGACTACGAATCCAAAGGTCGCGGGTTTAAACCCGGCGTGCCCCAGTAACTTTTATATATATATATAATGTGTCATAACACATTTTTAATTCATATAAAAATAATAAAAAGTATATTTTCGGCACGTTCCAGAGTGGTAGATACTCTAAGTTTCGCCCTGGTGAAAGAACACCGCTCAGAATCGAAACGATGCTTGAAAAGGCTTTAGCCGTGTTTGGTGACCAGATCTGAATGGCCAGGTACTTCCCAACCTTTCTCTTCCCAATCTCCTTCCCCCCCCACTATCTTTAGCCTCACAAAACCCTATTTGGGGATGCCATAGTCTCACTGGCTCTAGACGGTTGGGAGCAGTTGAGACTCTTGTACGGTATTCATATTGAAAATAAAATGAAAATCCATCTCTAAGCATCGCTTCTTGTTGTTCCAGAGAAACGTGGGAGAAGGTGAACCTCACATGGCACGACAACGGCACCCTCTCTTACCACCAGAAGAAGACGTACGTTTTCGACGATGTCAACTCTGCCGGCTCTGAAGACGATGTGGTGGTCGTGCCCAACATCCCCATGCTTGTAAGTATTACTCTTGGCAATAGTTAACCATTTTCATCGATACTGAGAAGGTTCCCATAACTCCTGCAAGCAGAGCCGGATCCAACATACCTTCAAACTGTGCAAAAAACATAGGCGCCATCTCTGAAGGGGCTCCGTGAAAATAAAGATCTTATTTAAATTTTCTTCAAATATTCCCTAAATCATATCAGAATTTCCCCAAATCATTTAAAAATTACCCACGCCATGAGATAATTATGTTCTTATTGCGCTGGCAGCATCGCTGTGCATTGAACGACTAGCGAAAATGTATGGAGGGTAGCTTTTTATCACGGATTTTTTTCACAAATTGCATAATGGTTATTTGGACGTATAGTCTGTTTTTCCATGGAGGATACGTTAATGATGTGAAGCAAAGTCTATGACCAATCACCGTGCCATTTTTTTATACAACAGTCGAAATGAACCGTTAGAGATGGTACATATTTTTGTCCCGGTGACTTTGCGCTTATTTGGTTTTTCAGAATTCGTTTAAAGTAATATTTTTGGGGTTTATTTTTCAATCATGTTATGCTTCAGTTAAATAAAAAAAAGAGGGGGGCGTAATCGGTACTTACTGCACAGGTCGCTAGATGTCATGGAACCGGCCCTGGCGATACCTATACATAACCTCTTTCACGTCATAACATAATATCATCATAATCTCTCTACGTGAGGCATTATGGTTATTACACGCGGCTCTATCCTACCTAATTTCTTTTGGATATGCTCGAAACAAACCATCTACGGGTCAGAAAGGATGTATACATTGTTACACATCTCTTCAGATAGATTTAGCTCAACTATTATGGAGAGCATTAATTTTTTTATGTTCCCGATGGTTATCTCTGTTATCGACAGTATAGACTGATTTATTTCCCGGTCTGTAGGACTAACTTGGCAATTATCATGCCAGTGGAGAGGGCAATCAGCAAGCATTATTGCTGCTAACAAAGTATTACTAACATTGTGTCTATTTTATCTTCTTGTTTGTAACTACTTCTACTTACCATGCCATATCCTCTTCCAGAGCGCAACCTCCCAGTCCAAGCATGCGGCGCGCTTCCTGCGTCTGGCCATGGCCTCCATCATGGACATTCTGAAGATCAAGCCCTTCGTGGAGGTCAGCGTGGGTCAACTGCTGTGGGGTTACGAAGACCCCCTGCTCAAACTGGCCAAGGACGTGGTGCCCAAGGAGCAGAAGCTGCCATACGAGGAGTTCGGCCTTCTCTACGGGGTGAGAAACGACTGTTATTATCGCTATTTAATACTGTTGCTGGAGCAAAAGACAGGCCGGAAATACGGTTGGCGAACCTGACTGCACCGAATAGCTGCTTTGGGGCTATGAGGTCCACTGCTCAACCTGGCTAAGGAAGTGGCGAACGCCGATTCTCGGCAAGGTTTCAGGGTTTTTTAAACTTGGGATCAACTGTCAAGCATTGAGGACCCTGCATAGTTTTTTTTTAAATTTACAAACATTAACTTGCCGAAGAAATATAGCGGATTCAGTCATGTTATTTAGAATCGCACACAATTTAGTTCATATTTACATTTAGTGCCCTGATCTCCTGATACTCCTATTATTCCAAGTTCCAAATCGCAACAGCAGAGAAGCACGTACTTTTGATCTCCCTTGTTGAAACACCAATTCAAAACAAAACTCTTTCATTTACAGATCTACAAATTCATTCAATATAAATTATTACCACATTGACATTTTTAACTCGACTATACGTGACATTAAACAAAAATCTATGATCCGACTGCACCCAAACTAGATAACTAAAACTAACCTTCCATTTACTCTCGTCCTTCTTCCCTTTATCCCATTACCGTGTTCCCTTCCACTTTAGTGTCGATTCACACCAACGTCCGGATCCGCTCAGTGACGATATTGTTCCGCAAGAAAACTTATTGATATGGTATTAATATCAATCAAGGGGTATGTGCCAAGACAAAGTTGTGTGGCAGTATATCCTTCTGCCACCCTTGTGATATTTAACTACTTAGTTAGTTAAATAATTATTTTGAAGTGTAAAAGATTTTTTTTATTAAAAACCATTTTTTATCACTAAATAATATTTTTTATTAATTATTAAAAATACGACAGTGATAAAAAAAGGTTTAAAAAAATCTTTATTTTACACTTCAAAATAATTATTTTAACTAAGTAGTTAAATATCACAAGGGTGGGCAGAAGGATATACTGCCACACAACTTTGTCTTGGCACATACTCCTTGATTGATATTCATACCATATCAATAAGCTCTCATGCGGAATAATATCGTCACTGAGCGGATCCGGACGTTGGTGTGAATCGACACTTACTCTCCCCCCACTAACTTAGCTAAGTTACAAAAAAAAACTCACTTTTCATTTCATTGTCATCTTTGGAAAATTTATAATTGGCATAATTTACTGGTTTTATTATTATTTACTAATCTGCTGTTCATTTTCCCTAAAATGAATAAGTAAAACAAAACAAGTTATTTATTAAAATACTTACAAATTACATTTGAATTTTTAGAAAAATGGCACTTCTAAGGACCAGATCAGTGTGTTCACCGGCGCCATGGACATCACCAAGTTCGGTCTGGTGGACACCTTCAACGGCAACAAGAAGATTCCGCACTTCCCCGGGGAGTGTTCCCGCATCGACGGCTCGGACGGCTCCATCTTCCCGCCACACATCACCAAGAATACCACCATCAGGATCTTCGACAAGGATCTGTGCAGGCTGCTGCCGTTGAAGTAACTGTTTTTTGCGCTAACATTTTGGTATTGTGCACAGAAATGTGTTGACCCATTGAAGTTATAAAAACTAATTGATCATACCCTTTCATTTTTTTCTACCTGAGCTATGAGCGTTTTACAAAAAAATATCTTTATCCTAAGTGACTCAAAAAGTGAGTTCCAGAGCTGTTTCAATCGGTTCAGATTAAAAGCAGTCAAACTGAATTATTGAGTGTATTAATGTCTACAATGGAGTACTTATACCAACCCTGATGTATGGCAGTGAGGCATGGAACTGGCAGAGGAAGGATGAAAATAGACTGAATGCTGTGGAAATGAGATCTTTGAGACGTATGTGCGGTAAAACCATGTATGATCGTATTAAAAATGTGGATATCCGGAAAGAATGCAAGGCTGATGTGAGCGTAATGAATAGGATCAAGAAAGGAACGCTTAGATGGTTTGGGCATGTAGAGCGGATGAACAAAGAAAGGAGTGTGAAAAGAATATATGATGCGAAAGTGAATGGAAGAAGAAGTCGAGGACGCCCGAGAAAGACATGGCACGATCAAGTAAATCAAATACTTGAATCGGGTCGTGTGAAGAGTCAGAATAACAGAAGAGTATGTATGAGACGATGTATGAATGTAAATGAAGCAAGGATTGTGTGCCAAGACAGAGTTATATGGCGGTCCGTCCTCTCTGCCTACCCCTGCGGAGAAACGGCGTGATGGTTAGTTAGTTAGTTATTAAAACGTTAAAAGGTTTTGCATATCTGAAGTGAAGGGAGCACCAATAAACAAAAAAACTGAAGCAATTCTGTTGTCATAATATTTTCAAAAGTGTTGAGGATGTAAGGGCAAAATTTATCAATTCTGGTGGTTCTCAATGAGGTGTTCACACCATATCCTGAAGGCTCCAGTAGAGCCTCCGTGGTCGAATGGCTAAGACGCTCGACTACGAATCCAGAGGTCGCGGGTTCAAACGCGACGTGCGCAAATAAATTTTGTTTTTTTTAATTAGTGTCACATGTAATTCTTATAAAAAATATATACATATTTATATGTATATATATATATATATATATAGTATATTTGCGGCACGTTCTAGAGTGGTAGATACTTTAAGTATCGCCCTGGTGAAAGACCACCATTCAGAATCAAAATGTTGCTTGAAATGACTTTAACCGTGTTTGGTGACCAGATCTGAATATCCAGGTACTTCCCAACCTTCCTCTTGCCCATCTCCTTCCCCTCCCCACTACCTCCAGCCTCACAACATACCCCATTTTGGGAATGCCATAGTCCCACTGACTCCAGACGGTTAGGAGCAGTTGGGACTCTTGCGGTAAACTTTTAAATTCCGTCTTCTTATTAAATATTATCCTCTTCCAGGTTCGAAAAAGAAGTGATGGTAGACGGAGACATCCTGGGCTACCGCTTCACCCCCGCCGAGGATGTGTTCGCTAACCCGGAGACCAACCCGGAAAACATGTGCTTCTGTCCCTCCGGGCCGCCCTGCGCCCCCAACGGACTGAACAATGTATCGCTGTGCCAGTATGGTGAGTACTTTTTTTAATAGTTCATGAACTTTGAGTAAGAATGTATATATCATATTAATAACATTTTATTTCAGCGAAACAGAGCGGCGGGTGCAATACTCTGTCTGCCATATAAATAATAATATATTTGAGTTAAATGAAAACAATGAAAAAGATATCATCAACAAATAAATAATAATAATAAAAAAAATTGAGAGAGAGCTAAATATTTTAACCCAACCTGTACAAATCTACCGTAAATCACTTGCTCCGGATTTTTAAGTCGTAAACCGCGAGAGAGAAAGAGACAGGACAAGTTGTCACACAATATTGCACCACTTTTAGGTATGTAAGTATGTTTTCCGTGTCCCGCGTCAGCGGTGACTTCACACAGTACGTTTCGTTATGCGACATAACTCAACGGTTTTTGAGGTTATATCCTATATTTATGTTGATAACAATACTGTGGAAAAGTGGTTTTACAAATAAACACAACATTATGTCGACATGTACTATGTAGCGTTGTGACCGCTCTGAAAGAACTACTTCTTTAATATATAATAATTTAATAAAACTTCATTTTAGCGTTCTGGCTGCTCCGTGTGAACTATTTCATTTTGCGGCAGTTCAAACTTCATTCATTTCATTGAACAAATACTTCAACGGAAGTTAGATTACAAAGAAACACTTTAATTTGCAGCAGTTCAGTTGTGAAGTTGAACTACAAAGCCTCACTATAAAGAAGTACTTCATTTCAAGTATGCGCCCACGCCCACAACGTACTTCTGTCGTTTTATCTCTTTATGGTGGTTTGTTTACATAACCTCACTTGGAATATTATATCGACGGATGAGTTTAATCAACTTGAGTGTCATCATCATGAAAGAGTAATTCTTTCTTCCATGTTTTTCTGTTATCAAGAAGAAAAAAAAATACAGGACAGCGTTCTTACTTTGAACCTTTTAAGTTTATAAGGAAAATCGATATATATATATATATTATACCAATGACGTTACATATATATAGACATGTTATAACCTTAGAATAGTAACACAAAATGTAGCAAGCAAAACACACGTTACCAGTAAATTCATTATTCAAATATCGGTCATGTATGACAAAGATAGACATTCATAAAATATATGTGTACGAACGAAACAGACCCAAAGTTCAGACCGCGTCCCATACTTGCTTAAAACGACCTCAAGCGACGCGTGACCGTTTAGTACTAAATCGGCTTAAACACCGATCACACCAACTAGCGTGATTATTACTTGCCACTTTGAGAGCGCTAAAACGTGTCTATATTTATGTAACGTCATTGTATTATACCCAATATTTCACACTCATTCCGTCAAACTTCCGAGGTTCATGATAATCAAATTAAACATGTTATTTATTTTTCAGATTCTCCCGTGATGATCAGTTTCCCCCACTTCTACCTGGCTGACGACAGCCTGAGGACAGCTGTCGAGGGAATCTCGCCCCCTGACCCAGAGAAGCACAAGTTCTACATTGACGTACAACCTGTACGTACACTTGTGACTTCTCAGCAAAAATATATATAGAGAAAAAGCTAAATATTTTAACCCAACCTATACAAATTTACGATATTTCACTCTCTCCGGGTTTTTACGTGGTAAACTGTGAGAGAGAAAGAGATAAGACAAGTTGTCATTTAATATCGCACAACTTTTCGGTATTTAAAGCATATTTTCCGTCTCCCGCGTCCAGGGACGGTTCCACTTCATTTGTGCAGTACGTGCTGATTGCAGTCAATAGAGTTTACAAAAACCTACCTTTGTTCGACGGTTACGACACAACTAAATTAACTGAAACTAACGCTATTGAATATATAAAGTATCTAGACACTAAAATAACAAAAATAACTTTTTAAAACGTAAAAGCACACAACGGTAAAGTATTTTAACAGTTAAATAACAGTTTTTAAGTAAATTTCTAATTTATGCAGAGAAATAGCAAAATCAAAAATCCAAAGAATGAGTCCAAACGAATTCCTGATTCCTAGGAATCCCCAATTTTATTCCTATTCATGAATTCATACGAGAGCGAACTGTAAAGTAGCTATCTTTAGAGTTTATTTTCGTATAAAAAGACAATTATCGTCAAACATCAGAACAGCTGAGTCTTAAGGATGTAATATCTCTAAAATGGACTGTCACTTCGAGGAACTACTTTTGGAACCAGTTATTAATAGCTAAAAAAAAAAAAGATGTGGGATTTCATTCATATTATTTTTATTTTACGAAATTATCACAGGGTTGAAAAATAAACTCCGAAACAATATTACTGCAAACGAATTCTGAAAAACCAAATAATAATACTAATTTGTGGATTTTTTTTTTCTAGGAAATGGGAACGGCTCTCTCGGCGCGCGCCCGAGTGCAAATCAACTTGGCCGTGTCCCAGGTCATCGACATCAAGCAGGTCGCCAACTTCCCCGATATTGTGTTCCCCATCATCTGGTTCCAAGAAGTAAGACAAATTCTCTTATTAATCAGCACTTAATCTTTACACACGTTTTACCAGCATAAAGGTGGGCTTTATTGCCGAATAGCAATTTCTTCCAACCAACCCCTAGATTCTACAGCAAAAAATAGGTTTTCAAACTCACGTCGCTTTTGATGACCATCAAATCGAATCTGAATATTTGATATTTGAACGGTTAACGCCGATTCTCTGTCTGTTTCAGCGTTTCTTTAAATCGTGATCAACTTTCAATCACAAAAGACATATTTTTATGCTTGTCAGCCAATCAAAATTTGTTCAAAACCTAAAACGGGTCGAGAATCGTATGTGGTAGAGTTTGAAACAGCCTACCCTTAGATTTTCTATAACAGTTGTTCAAGTCGCTGCCAAAATTTGTCTCTGAGAGGAGCACGCTAATGTGGTAGCGCATTGCAAAATGAAAACTGCTAAATTTGGAATGAATAGAAAAATACCTTTTTATTGTAACCTAGAAAATGACTTTAAAAAAAAACACCCCTTGCATCCCAAATATGATGCTTGAATGGGATTTTGAGGAACATTATCAGACTGACGAAAGTGAAGAAGGAAAGGAAATGAGGAAGAGGAAGGTTGGGATATAAGTCCTTTTAAGTAACACTTCAGTTCTGAATGGTGATCTTTCACATGAGAGCACCTCTCACTCTAAAGTGGCTGCAACTGATGTATGGTAAGAGAAAAGGGTTCGGTGAAAGTGAAAGTAACATGCTACTCATCTTCATAAAATAATTAAATGTACTGTTTCCAGGGTATTGATGGGCTCCCAGAAGACGTGACCAGCCTGATGCGCCTGGCCACCAATGTCCCGCCGATAGCCAAGATGGTGCTCACGTACGCTCTTATCGCGTTGGGCGTTGTCTTGCTGCTTGTCTCTGTAACTTGTCTAATCAGGTAAGACTTATTTCTTTATGGTTATCAGTGAATTGCGGTCTATATTAACTAATCTCTATATGTATGTCTTGTATTGATAGGAAAATCTAATCAATTTAAAAAAATATGATTTTGGACACTTGATGTTTGTGTGATTATGTGGGTTCCAAATATTTCAAAAGAATCGAAAAGTGAATTATCTAATGTTATGATGGTTAGACTGGATACACAAACGAACACTTAAAAAACTTCGGATTTGAATTTGTTTGCCTAATTTAATGAAATCATTCACATTTTTTTTTTCTATTTCCAGATCATCCCATCGCCAAAGCACTCTCCACCTGGAGGGCTCGAACTACCTGGCCAACACCAACAAGGAAAACGGCAAGACGGCCAACGGTAAAAAGGGAGAATCCAACGGGTACGAAATGGGTGCCACGCCTAACCACCGCTAGCCCCTTACTGCTAGGTGGCCTGTTAAATTATTTACACCTAAGACAATAACCCCACACAAATGTATTGTACTCAGTAAGGCCAAATTGAAAAAGAATGAAGCATGCAGCTTATTTAAACAGTACTTAAGTCCAGTCATTAAATGTCTTCATGCCATATGATGACATAAGATAGTCATAGATGTCAGGTGTAGTAAAAAGTCAAGCTGTTGGTCAAACACGTATGACATAATGGCATATGACACTTGACACATGCAATGTAACATAAATATGACACATGCCACATGAAATATATGACATTTTATATGATACGGTACTAAACATATGACTTTTTGTCATATTATGACTTATGCTAGGTATATTTATGTAATATGTAATTATATCAACTGCATTTGGTTGACAGTTCACCTGACTAATATCATGTGCTGGGTGAATAAAACAAACACCCTCAGATCTGTGAAAAATATTTACATATCTTTTCAGACATTATTTCTTCGCCAATGACAATTTTGCTGCCAGTAATTTGTTTTTATGTACTATTACCACATATTTTACAAGCAATTATCATATCTTTTATGATGCTGGGTAAGGAAAAATCACACAAAGAAATATGTTGTTTACGTTAGTTGGATTATGCAATCTATTTATGAAAATATTACCTACGTACGAAGGCAGAAAACCAAAGTTGGAAATAATAACCATGTTGTTTAAAACATCATTTGCGCATTGAAAAAACAAAAAAAATTAAGATGTATTGTTATTTAGCTGCTTGCTTCTGTAATAATAATATTTCTGCAACAAAATATACACATATCATTCATGTGAGTATATTGTTGGGGGGATATGTAGAGGAAATGAAGCGTCAGAAAGATGGTTATGCCTGTCAGTATCTTTTTCAATTTGGTTTACTTTAAAGGTGCTAGGCTCCTAAAAAAATGATGCCTTTTTCACATTGCAAACTTTAAAATAAAAAAAACAATGTAGCTTCCAATTGTTAAATTTAAATTGTGTAGATCTGTGCATTATAATAGTAACGTTTGTCAAGGGTATTAATAGCCAAGAAATGTAAATACAATTACCATATTATAGTACTTAATCATATGTTTTTATAGAGGTTTTAGTTTAGAAAAATTTTGCAGTCTTTATATTTGATTTCTATGGAAAATGTTTCGCTTTGTGTAAAAAAATAGTGAAATTTGTGACAAACACAGCTATAAAAAACACATCAATGGCATAGTCGTGTAAAGAACAACCATAGCATAACTATGTTGAACATAATGTATATATTATGAAAAACATAGTAAAACTATGGAATAACTTAGTACTTATAGCAAAGACAAACTTCAATAAAACAAATGCCAAAATAATATTGTTCATTCTTGATAAGAGATAGTTGCTATAAAAATGAATGAACATACATAGTTGAATAAAAATTGAAGAAAAAATAATTTCAGTTGCATAGTTTAATTTGAAAAACATAGCTCATATTTTGATGTATTGACATTGTAAATTGTTTGCAAAAAGTATTCCATTCATAGCTGTAATTTTTTAATACTTTAACAGAAAACAATACATTTTAGTCAGTAATATAAAATATTGGTAAAAATGTTTTATTTAGTAGTTAAATTTTGGGGAGGGAATCATTGTTTTCGGTTCTAGAAAAACTTTTATTAAGCAATGGGTACTCTGTAAAGTTGGAAACATAATTATAAAACTGAATTAATCAGAATGATTTGAATATGTTTGATCTGCCTATCGTTAATAATTGACTTGAATCACCACAATTATTTTTTACAACTTTTTTAGCAGTTATGAAAAACTAATGGTCGTTTTTTTTAATATTTCCCTAACGGCGACTAAGTTAAATAAACAATATGTGACATAAGACGTTTGGCTACCAACATTTTTTAATTCCGTTAAGTTTGATTGGATACATCGAAAATAAGTGTCCTGTGAGAGTGGATACAATTATAGGTATCGCAACCAGAGTTGATCCAAACACAATACTCACACAAATGCATTGCTTCCATACAACATATTTAAAACTTGTTATTCGGCTTCAGAAAAGAAAATTCCAGTGAAAAAAAGATAAAAAGAACACACTGTAAAACTTTTAGAATAACTGTAAAAAAAATTCTGTATTCAAATTCGATGATCGTTTACACTTTTTATCCCTTTCTCGCTTATATCCATAAGTAGGTATAAGCAAGACAAAAGGTTGTTTTTCAGTGCTGTTTGGCAAGGAGATCACTGTAGGAAGTGTATACATATACACCAATACACACAATAGTAAAGAGTAAATGAATTTCACATAGGCAGATAATGATGACAGATTGATGCATGACTGAGTTTATTTGAATAATTTGCAATGACATTAACTGATGTTGCAGTGAGATCATGTTTATAGAATATCTTTATTACTGTTTTAAGTTTTCTCTAGTTCGTATAATTATTATGTATTTTAAAGGGCCATACGGTGCATTGCATAGACTTAATGTGGATAGCTGAGTTTGTGAAATTATAAAATAAATAAACATATAATTATGTTTGTACTTCATGCTAATTCTAAATACTTACCTATTTGTAAAAAATATCTATTTTAGAATTATGTATTCTAATTTCTGTTCATCAAAAATAAATTATTTTCAAAAACAGTACAATACATTCAACCCAAATTCCTTGCAATAATAAGGGATGTAATAACATATTCATCTTATCGCAAGGAATCAATCTGATTAGGCTATTTTTTAATTTCATAAACTCTGTTGAACAAAATACATTGAAGTTATAAATGCATTAGATATTATTATGTATTAATTTTATTGACAAACTTCTTGACTCTATTTTTATATTTATCTAGCATTCATGCGAACGAGTTATAATCTCATAGCGGACACCGATTTACTCCTTCAGAAAAATCTTACGAAGATGTAAAAAACTAGTTTTATGAAGCTTTTTATCATCAAATACTTAAAAAAGTGATATTCAAAGTTCATTATCGAAGGAAGCAAACACTTTGTAGCTTGACATTATAATTTAAATAAAAAATAATTTTGTTTTAAGCCACTTTATTTATACACATATAACAATTCGACCGGTTTCGGTTAAACTTAACCTTCATCAGGAACGTATAAGTATAAACTAAGATTAAATATAGAGTAATACAGTAGACAAAGAAATTAGTTATTATTATTATTATTATTTTACTAATTTCTTTGTCTACCGTATTACTCTATATTTAATCTTAGTTTATACTTATACGTTCCTGATGAAGGTTAAGTTTAACCGAAACCGGTCGAATTGTTATATGTGTATAAATAAAGTGGCTTAAAACAAAATTATTTTTTATTTAAATTATTCAAAGTTCAGTTGCATATGGGATAAGTCAAAAATAAATTAAAGGTCTGATGTCTTGTAAATATTGACATACACAAGTTGAATGTAAAAAAAAAACACATTCCTTTAAAAATGGTTTGCTATTACTTCATTAAACTCACAAATTTCTAAATAATCTTCACAAAGCAATGAAAAATGATTAAAGTGACATTTTTATGACATCTTGGTATAATGATACAGCTTTCGTGGCGTAAACAGTTTGTAAACGAGTAGTGAGGTTACGGGTTCGACTCCCGGTGCGGTGCAAAAACATATTTCTTGTCATTTTATTTGCACATTCAATATATTATGAGCATTCGATCCAGGTGCTGTGCAAGCATGTTTTTAAATTGCACAAACCTTATGATGGCTAAACAGCTTTTATAAATGACCTGCATAAATAAATATAACAGTTACAAACATCCATCACTACGTAATTTCGACATTGAGTTATACTATTGTCCCCGATTTTCTTTGCGCCTTCAATATTTGTATGTGGGTTATTAAATTTCATGAACCTTAAATGGCTTTACTGCAATCGTAAAGGATATGAATAAATAATTCAAATAACATTTAAAAACATTCATCACCGGGTAATATCAACAATTTTTTAAGGTTATGATCGGTATTAATATCCAAAATAATATTATCTGATTCAAGACATTAATAAGGTATTTTTTTACAATAGAGATGTACATAGGTGTTCTATTCCAACGCTCAAATCTGTAAGACTCTTTTAGAATAAGCGTTTGGCGGGTGTAGGCATATATTTAATGTTAAGTTTGTAAATGTCCAAAATTTGTATCTTTTTGTATTTTAAATGCTAATATTAAATGATTTTAATCTTAAGTGTGTTCCTTTCATTATGCACCACAAACGAATTTCTATTTACAGTAAAAAATATCAACCGGAAAGAATGCAAGGCAGATGAAAACATAATGAATAAAGGTAAAAAAAACTCACCACACAAGATTTTCTGTCGGTTACGGCATCTCCAATTTGGGGATTGAGATATTAAATTTATTTATTGATAGTGAGAAGGTTATGGAGATGGGGAAATGGAAGATTTGGAAAATACCTGGCTATTCAGTACTAAACATAACCAGTAGCGATGTATACTACGATAGTACAAAGAACTACTTCATTTTGCGGCAGTTCAGACTTCAATTGTAGTTCGACTACAAAGAACTACTTCATTTTACGGCAGTTCATAATTCTATTATCCCCCCCCATGAAAAAAATTAACAGAAATCCTTTCTCTATAATATAAATATCTTCTTTGTGAAATTTTTTTGGCACCAGGAACCGGTTCCATATATAACCGGTTCCTCTCTCGGGTGGAAATTCAAAATCCTTGGAGTAAAATGAATGTTTAACCCACTTTATTTAAAAAAAAGGGCTTGTTATAAATATATGCACACACGCCCTATCGTTTTTTTTAATATGTCGCATTACATTATAAGTATAAATGATTCTCAATAATAAATAATTGTGATAAATTTGCTTAGGTAATGCTGTAATTATTATTTAGATATATTCCTAGTGAATTGATTTAAAAACTCAATAAATAAAGTGTCACCTGCTTAATGACTTAAAAACTTATTTATGCAGACGGCTAAAAGAGAGACTAATCAATGCACGAACAAATTACTTTCTAAGCTGATTTAAAAACGATGAGTGACAGGCGGCCGTAAGGAAGGTAATACTCGGAAATTGTACCAGGAGCACAAACGTGCGAGAAGGCGACTCGTTAAAATTTCATAGTTTTGTTTTTGTCGAAGAAATTCAAACGTCGAATGTCACTTTGGGCGTTTCTTAGCGTACTCGTTACGCGGAGCGCAGAAGTCGATGGAGTAAATTCATTTCGAGCGAATAACGCGTAAATTTGAATTAACTTCCCGACAGTAAAATAATATTTGTGAACCATAATTTGCAACAAGAACGAAATAAGTACCAGGGTCACAGAAACGTGAATGGGTATTTTTGTTTGGTTATTAAAACTATAAAGGACAATAGGAAAAAATATGGTGATTATGATTTTGATATAATATAAAATTACAAAATTTTCACCAATTTTACAATCCTCATTATCAACACACATTTACGAGGCAATATGAGCCAAGGTGAGATAAAACGAGGCAAGGCGAGTCAAGTCTACGGGTTTATGTAATAAACTTATTCTAATTTATTGTGGAAAAACTGTGCATAAAATATAAAACTATTCTTTGATTTATTAAACATAAAAATTGCAGTTTTTTTTAAATCATATCAGATCTGATGACCTCCTTGGCTGAGCGGTTAAGTTCTTCTGATTGCGGATTCAGAGGTCGCACGTTCGAAACTCGGCATGCCCAAATAATTTGCATGAAAAAAAAGTGAATACCGCACAAGAATCATTACTGCCCAGAGCAGATAGGACTATAGCATCCCCAATCGAAGTATTTTGTGAGACTGGAGAAGTGGGAAGGGAAAGAAAAAGAGATAGGGAAGAGATATTTTGGTTCTGAATGGTGGTCTTTCACCAGAGCAATACTGATAGTATGTTATTTCGCACATAATTAATATTTAGTATATTTGCGCCACGTTCCAGAGTTTTTTTTAATTAATTAATTGTGAAATAGCACAAATTAGTTGAATAAAATTTATTTGCGAACGGCGAAATCTGTACCTGCAACCTCTGGATTCGTAATCAAGTGTCTTCGAGGGACTTCACGGAGGCCGTAAAATTTTCAAATTTCGTAGTTTTTTTCACTAGATCTAGGGAAATTTCCTCCAATACGTCACTTCAACATCCCCAAGGCCACTATAGAACAGGCTTGGGCGCACGACCGCAGAATTACGAAGTCAGTGCTGTCATATTTTAGTGTTCGTGTGCGACATGAGAGTCGATTTTCGCCGTAATTTTTATTTATTCATTTATCATAAGTTGAACGAAAATGTTTACACTATTGAAATTAACACAATTTAAAAAAAGGGAAAGGGAAAGGGAAAGAAAGAAATTAAGTTGTATATTTAATAAATAGTTTTTTTTTATCCAACAAAATACATACACAAAACACAAATAAATACCATCTGTAATAACAATGGAAACACATTTTATTTTTGTAATTAAATATTAACTTACATGTTATAATCACACAATAATGGACACATCATAAATATATTACATTATCTAGGAAAAAAATCTTTTAAAACAAAAAAATCTTTAAAAAAAATATTTGTAAACTTCCTATAATATCAATACACAAGAACAATTCTACTGCAATTTGAACATAATAAGATATACTCGTATGAGGGGTATAAAAGCAAAGGCAGCACTATCCCAATATTGTTTTGGAGAAAAATGGTTAGTTTAATAAAATCTAGGAATGCTACAATGCTTTGTATGACAACATAAGTCCAAATTCAATAAGGAACTTCTTCTCTTCTTCGTATACTTTACGTTAATGTTGAAAGTGAGCTTCCGACGTTCTATTAAAGTCATCAATATTAGGAAATTTGACCACACAATTATCACTCTTCTTACATATCCAATTATTACGCACACACTTAATTATGTGAACAGGACAAACATGAAAAATAAGGTTCTACTATTATCTATGGGGTGAGGTACACTGGGGAGAAATATTTTGTTGGGTTGGAACAATTCAAAAGCTTCCCTATTTATGGCATTATAATTGGATATTAAAGTTATTATTTAAAAGCCGATATCTTCAACCTCCTCCGTAACATTTAAGATCAGTGATTTCAATTGTTCGGCTGTCAAATTGTTTACTGGCACTTTACTAACAACATCTTTATATCTTGTCAAAATGCTAGAAATTATAAATACTTGAGCAGTTTTTGCAATTTTTGATGGATCAGTATTACTGCTTCCATACAAATGGTCACCTTTGAAATAATAATTAACTTGAGGACTTATATAAATGTCCCCAATCGCAAATTCACTAAAAGTTCTTTTTTTAATTGTTTTTTTCGATTTTAAATATTCTACACTACTCTTTATATCTCGATCAAATACACTTAATTTTGAAATCAATTTCTTAATGTTTTTAGGGTGAGAAATTCACAAATAATTACTATTATATAACATAATTGATACACAGTCGAAGAATGTTCAAACATAGATACTGTATTCCTACTGTACTGACGGAGATTATGAGTAGCACATAATTCGCGGATCAGCGTCTGGGAAGTATCTCTGCAGCATTATGAGAACATAATTTAAATCTAAAGCGGGGATGGTATTGTTATGGATAGAGGATAAAATTGATCAATTGAGGTCTACATTTTGAATGAAACTAAGGTCTTTTGGATGTCAACTCTTACTTACTAACTAAATATAAATCTATTGGTAAATCACTTTTATAGCCCCTAAAACACAAGGCTTACCATTTGAATTGATTAAACACAAAACTCTATGTAATGCTGTCTCTGTCAAAACCCATTCTGGTTTGATTAGATTTGAAGTCTTTCCAGAAGAAAAAAAATGATACATCGTCCAAAGACTTCATAGACTTCGCTTCGCTGTGCTTTTTAAAATCTTCGAGACTATGTTTAGGTGCAGCTTCACATTGCCGAGTCTCCTCGGCACTTTGGAGGCGGTAGATAGGTATTTAGAACTTCCCCGCGAACTGTGCATTTGTCACTTCAAATTATTGAAGATTCATCATTTTTCTTTATGCACACGTACGGATTCATAACGAGGCCATTTTTTCCGAAAAACATCATTTTCGGAAGGACAAATGTGGACACACTTCCATGTTGTGAGCGGTAGTTGGACTTGTACCCGATAACACTGCAACACCTCCCCCATCTTGTTCTTGGAAATCACCTGAAATAAAACAACAAAATAAAGTATAGGTATTTCAGTGGTATAATAATGTGTGTAGCTACAACCCCTGATATCTCGGGTTCGATTCCTGATGGCGTCAACACGAATAGTGTATCTTAACAACAATAATGTATAAGTTATCCTGAGTTATTTTGCGTTTCAGGTAAAACCGGAAGCGCAATGCTTCTTGTAATTTTTGATCAAGATAACACTATATTAGTATATACAGTACATATGCACATGTTTATTAAATAAGCAAGCCATACTCAAGCGACAAATAACCTCAAATATAGAACATTTTTTAGTTGAAAGTTTTTTAATGTTATGAATAAAATACATGGCTATCATATAGGTAGCATAAATACATTTAAAAATTAAATCTAAATAAGTTATAAAAAGATCAACATTTAATTCTAAACTAACTTGTAGATTACTTAAAACGTAACATAAAATTTTAACTTATTTAACATTAAATTCACGTTATAAATACGAAATTTACTTATCAGTTCAATTCACTGTTTATTTAACATGTTTGAGGAAAATCAACACAAATCGACAATATCAACAACGGCCGCTTTTTGCAAACTGGCCATAGGACGCGGTAGAGATGGTCGATATTCCTGTCCCGGTTAAAATTAACCGGTTCCATGCCGGTCACTGAAACCGTCGATATTATTAAAATTTTATTTGAGAAACCGGCTCCTATAAACAAGGAACCGGTTCCAACAGTTCCAGTGGTTTTCGTTCTCAGAATATCGCTAGCAACCCCCGAAGAAATAAAAATCACAATTATAGGAACCCTTTCTTAATAATATAAACATTGACTTCTTAAGAGGAAGCTGTCAATATGGTCCCTTTTTGGCTTTATAGTACAAGAAATACCACAAATGATTTATCTGTAAATTCTACACGGGTAGTTAGTAAAATATCTAAGGCTCCCTGTGAACATTTTTTTTAACTGTAATATTTTAAATTCTATATGAAATGCAAACTACAATTTTACGAAGAACGTTCGAAAATGCCTTTTCTGGCTTTCTACCTACGCCTATTACAAACATTTTTACTTAAAATCCTTCCATAATCTCAGAGTAAATAAAGTAAAGTATTCTGTAAATAAATTTAAAACACTCCAGAGTAACTAGATTTTTACTGTAATTAGCTCAAACTCTCTGCATTTTTTAATTCTCGTCCGCCATACTAAATTTGTATGGAATTCTATCGCCGCCTAATCTCTCTTATAAACAATGGAATATCGCAATTCTCTTCAGTAGCGATGGGAAAAGCTTCACAGATTTGTGAATGCTTCACGAATTGATACTTCTTCAAAATGAACCTTTCACGATGAACCCTTCAATTGAAGTAACATATTAATCACAGCATTTCTCGTCGGGGGGGGTTGCTAGCGATAAATGTACCAAATAATAGTCACGTTTTTTTCTTAATAGTTTTATTCGGGACAGCTCTCCCAACCACATAACCCACTCCTCCATTATTGTATAACAAAAATTATACCGTAGAAAAACTACTTCTTTCTTTCTTCTATGTGTGTATTAATGAATTGTCTATTACTAGTTTCTTGTCTATTGTTTCTCGATGACAGCTGCCCATATGTTTGAGTTGTTGGCCGTTGGCGGTATCATGCCTTAAAAGGAATGATGTACAATAAGTATGCATAGCCTTACAGAGAATTTGCAAAAAGCAAATGTAGTAATTGCGAAATTTTCAGTTTCTGTAAGAGCGATGTGAACGTTTTCAGGGCTTGAAGTACAATTTGAATATTTCTTACTGTACACAGTTTGACAGTTTGCTTAGCAATAGGGGTGCATTTGGCCTGGTAAACCCCAACTTCCTTAAAATAAGCCCATATTTCACTTTCTCGTTGAACGGCCATCCATAATTTTAGGTAGAGATTATATAGTCCTATAGACAAAACAAGCACAGAAATCATAAGAAACTGTCACGGGTACATGCGAGGGAACGGATAACTAAAAAGATACTTCATTGCTTCATTCATTCTTCGAACTAAAATCGAAGGAAGAAGGGAATGAACAATTGAACTGTGGATGATGCAATATTTCAGTCTTTCGAATGAATGAAAAATTGAAGTTCGAAGTAGATGCCATAGATTGTTCAATCGGAAGTACCAACTTAACCAACTTCAATTGAAGTATTTGTTCAATGAAAAATGAATGAAGTTGGGACTGCTGTCAAAAGAAGTACTTCTTTGAAACAGTTCTTTCAAAACTGTCACAACGCTACTCTTCAGTCTCGAGCTAGCTTCGGCACGGAGAGGGTGTACTTGATTTTTCGACATTTTAATTCGTTTTCGAACGACGAAAAAGCAGAAACTGGGGCTTTTAAAAAAAACCAGCTAAAGGATATGTAGAAATTAAATTATTATATATATTGAATAAATTCAAATCTTTCTGTAGGTACTGTCTTTATTTTTTTTCAGTTATTAAAAATGAGAAAGAACAAAGGTAATATTGTGTACAGTGCGCAAAACAAAAAAGACGAACAAAGGTAATAATAATATCAAAATACATAATTTGGGCGGTGCGATTTTTTAGTTTTCTACCGATTAGGTTGACGGCCTCCATGGTCGAGTGGTAAGACGCTCGACTAAGAATCAAAAGGTCGCGGGTTCAAACCCGGCGTGCGCCAATAACTTGTATTCAATTAATATGTGTCATAACACATTTAATTCATATGAACATAGTACAAAGTATATTTGCGGAACGTTCCAGAGTGGTAGATACTCTAAGTATCGCCCTGGTGAAAGACCACCATTCAGAATCGAAACGTTGCTTGAAATGGTTTGAGCCGTGTTTGGTGACCAGATCTGAATAGCCAGGTACTTCCCAACCTTCCTCTTCCCAATCTCCTTCCCCTCCCCACTACCTTCAATCCCACGACATACCCCGATTGGGGATGGCAGTCTCACTAGCTCTAGACGGTTGGGAGCAGTTGAGACTCTTGTGCGGTATTCATATTTTAAAAAGGTTCAAATTCGGGATTACGGAGTTTGAAGGTGCGCTGAACTCAAATCTAATGTCAAAATGCATAATTTCGGCGGCCATCTTGGATTTTTTGAGTTTTCCACCGTTTAGGTTAAAATTCGGAATTAGGGAGTTTGAAAATGCGCTGAACTCGAATCCAATGTCAAAATGTATAATTTCGGCAGCCATCTTGATTTTTTTGAGTTTTCTACCGTTTAGGTTCAAATTCAGAATTAGGGAGTTTGAAGGTGCGCTGAACTCGAATCTAATGTCAAAATGCATAATTTCGGCGGCCATCTTGAATTTTTTGAGTTTTCCATCGTTTAGGTTAAAATTCGGGATTAGGGAGTCTGAAAGTGCGCTGAACTCGAATCCAATGTCAAAATGTATAATTTCGGCAGCCATCTTGATTTTTTTGAGTTTTCTACCGTTTAGGTTGAAATTCGGAATTAGGGAGTTTGAAGGTGCGCTGAACTCGAATCTAATGTCAAAATGCATAATTTCGGCGGCCATCTTGAATTTTTGAGTTTTCCATCGTTTAGGTTAAAATTCGGGATTAGGGAGTTTGAAAGTGCGCTGAACTCGAATCCAATGTCAAAATGTATAATTTCGACAGCCATCTTGATTTTTTTGAGTTTTCTACCGTTTAGGTTAAAATTCGGAATTAGGGAGTTTGAAGGTGCGCTGAACTCGAATCTAATGTCAAAATGCATAATTTCGGCGGCCATCTTGAAATTTATTAGTTTTCTACCGATTAGGTTTAATTTCGGAACTAGGGAGATTGAAGGTGCGCTGAACTCGAATCTAATTTCAAAATGCATAATTTCGGCGGCCATCTTGAATTTCTTGAGTTTTCTACCGATTCGCTTCAAAATCGGGATTAGGGAATTTGAAGGTGCGTTGAACTTGAATATTATGTCAAAATACGCAATTTCGGAAGCCATCTTGAATTTATTGAGTTCCCTACCGATTTGTTTCAAAATCGAGATTAAGGATTCTTGAATGCTATTGTAATTTAGTCACAGAAGCTATCGGCAAACACGTACGTTATTTTTCTAGTAAATAGACAGATTAAATTAGAAGTTGATTTGTGGAATTTTTTAAAACCCACATAAGTATATATTAAAATATATAAGCCTTATGCATATACTTGCTTTAGTGACCTGGTATTCTTTTTTTTGATGTCAACGTTTTTTGCACAGGACGAACATGTATTTTTGGTGGAAAATTCAACGGAAAACCAAGTTCCAGCCGAAACGAAAATCAAGGATCGACGACTTGTGGAGTTGATGTATTTTATGCAGCAATCACAGAGTATAAGTGACCATGCCCCACAATCCGGATGTAATTTCAACTGTCTTGAAATTATTTCCGAAGTTCGAAAAGGACTGGACTCAAAACTGATCATTAAATGCAGAATGTGCGAGCGGAAGTTTAAAGAAAGTTTGATTGAAGAGAAAAAGGATATAATAGATGTAAATAGTGAAATAGTTTCCACTGTAATGTCATGTAGATCGGGCAATACACATTTAAGAACCATTACAGCCGCCGTTGATTTACCCGGAATTTACCTTTCATTATATTTATCTATCCAAAACCGAGTTTGTTTTTGCTCATGTTTGGGCTCATATTAAATAAAGAAGTTATAATTTCGGAAATGTTTTATATTTATTTATTAGAGCATATGTTTTAAAACTAAAAAAAAGCAAAAATATATGAATGCACACTTATAAAAAAAATAAAAAAAAAATTTGCCGGGTCAGGCATAACACTTACTATAATTGCATCAGGCATGCGGAGGGTTAACTAAAATAAATATATTTCAATTGTAAAAATGTACTATGTATAGTCAATTAATATCAAACTGTATTATATGTATTACTCTTCAAATACCTGCCTATTCTCATTAGAGCCCTACATTATACCTACAGAACGACATACTTTACTTTGCAGTCGGCGGCATCACCTTTTCCATCAAACTTTGTGGATATTTAAATTTATGCATTTAAAAAACGTTTTTTCGTTCGCTTGTTCCTACTTTAGCCGCCTGCAAAGTTAAGTCGGTCAAGCTGTATCCATTTATTTTCATACAGCGAATAAATTAAAATGTTATAAAGCAAGTGTATTTTTATTTCGTATTTGATCGAAATGCTGCGTCCTTTTTTAAATCCATCATCGTCCCAAGCAAAGTCAGCGAGCGAGCGGGCGCCGGCTAGCGGCGATCCACGATTGTCTATAAGTACCAAAAATACCTAACGGCAGCAAACGCTTAGCTTTTATGCCTGCTCTTAATATAGAAATCTTCTTTGTGGAACTTTTCTGGCACCAGGAACCAGTTCCAAAAATAAATGGATAAATAACCGGTTCCTCGCTAGTTACCGGTAACTGGAACCGCAGGTACACCCAATTTCCAATGTCAGTCATCCCTAATAGGAACCGGTACCAAAATTAATCGTGAATTAAGTGTTTGAAGCGTTAACCGTGAAGAATTAATTTTAAAGAACTTGTAGTTCAAAACTTTAAAGTCTTTCCCATCGCTAAGGTTATTAAATAGCGTTGTGACTCGCACGATCTATGGCATCTTCGCTCATTTGTAGTTACTTCGAAGCCTCGAACTTCAATTTCAGTTTTTCATTCGTTCGAACGATTGAAGTATCGCATCATCCATAGTTCAATTGTTATTTTACTTCTTGCTTCGATTGTTGTTCGTAGTATGAATAAAGTATCTTTTTAGTTCTCCGTTCCCTTGCACGTACTCGTGACAGTTGCTTTTGATTTCTTTGCTTTTTTTTATCTATATGACACTAGTTTTTTCGAGTGTTTTTTGGTGATTTTGAATTGTGTTTTTTTTACGAATTATTCTGTTGAACTTTGTTAATATCTCAGCTTATAATACATACCTTTCAATCTCTACCAAAAATTATGGCTGGCCGTTCAACGAGAAAGAAAAGTGAAATATGGGCTTATTTTAAGGAAGTTGGGGTTTACCAGGCCAAATGCAACTTTTTTCTAAAGTTATATCCATAAAGGGGGGCAATACTTTTAATATGAATCGTCATTTGCGCAATATTCACCCTATTGCTAACCAAACTGTCAAACTATTTACAGTAAGAAATATTCAAATTGTACCTCAATCCCTGAAAGAAGTTCACATCGCTCTTGAAACTGGAAATTTTGCAAATATGTAATTCATTTGCTTTTTGCAAGTTCTCTGTAAGGCTATGCATACTCATTGTAGATCATTCCTTTTAAGTCATGATACACCCAGCAATTCAAACATCTGGCAGCTGTTATTCTAGAAACCATAGAAGATAAATTTGGAAAGATAGAAGAGAAACCAAACAATTCATCAACACACACATAGAAGAAAGAAAGAAGAAGTTTTTCTTCACAGTATAATTTTTGCCATAGAATAATGAAAGAGTGAGTGCAAATTCAATATAACAAAACAGCTTTTTCTAAGTAAGTCCATACATCATTTTATGTGGTTGGGAGAGCTGCCCCGAATAAAACTATTAAGAAAAAAACGTGACTATTATTCGGTACATTTATCGCTAGAAACCCCCCCCCCCACGACGAGGAATTCTGCGATTGAACTGTTCACCTTATAGGGTTCATTTTGAAGAACTAGCAATTCTTGAAGCATTCACAAATCTGTGAAGTTTTTCCCATCGCTATTATTAACTAGTCACTTTAATGAAGCTATGTTTTAACTTCGAGTAGTGGTTTTTCACCAGGGTGACAGGATTACTTTATGGACAGGATCATGGCGGATATCTCGACCATAAGAGCTGCAAGAAGAAACATTATGGTTGAGGAAAGAGAAACCCTGACTTGCAAAATCCATCCCCGGCCTGTCTCTCCAAGTAGCATCAGTGCAAACTTGTGGCTTAATATTTCTCAATTCTCAAATAATATTTGGAAACTCCCATTCTCAGTCACCATAATTGCCTTCCCTTGATCCATATATTGAAACGATGGCCAACAAATTTCCATTACTTCTGGTGAAATTGATCAAACTTTTCAAAATACTGAAATGCTTCCTCAAACAAATTTAGATAAAACGTTTTTTTCACCAAAATAAGGTACATGACAAAATCAAAGAAACATATTATTTAAATTTTTTATATTTGTTTTATTGTGAAAAATTATTTTTGTTTAAAAATACAATTCCTTAATTTAGCTTTCTTCTTCTATACAATTTAAAACTAACCGTACGGAACTACTTCCCTCCTTATGAAAAAATGTTCGTTCATAAATAATTTGTATTTATCGAAAGTGTTTGAACTTATTAAGAAGACAATTGATAGTACAATAATTTTGTATATATAATTGTTACCTGTGAAAAATCACAGGATTTAATTTGATTTGCCACGAAAAAATATTAGTTTCATTTCAAACATAGAATAATGTCTGCTAAAATACATCATAGGTAGACTTTATTAGGTAGGTAGGGATTAGAAAAGATTATTTTTTTATTTTGATTATTTCAATTAACATCAGTTCCAAATTTGAAGTTCACAATCGTACGTATATAAAAACATGCTAAGAAAGGAAATTATTTATAGTTAATATTGACAAAATAAATAGAGAGAGAATTGCACATTTTTTTATTGACAGGGTTAAGCATTAATAGCCCAAGAATCCATTAATTATTAATCTAGATCCTTTATGACAGCAGTGAAGTTACTTTTGTAAAGTCAATCGAAAGTTAAAATCAACATCACAACACCTACTCAAATTTTTGAAATGCACAAAAAACTACATACTTTCTTGCACATTCAACAAGAACCTAAGTCATGAATTGTAAGCACTACACCACGGATATCATATATTTATACTATTAATGGATAACCATGTCAATCAATGTGCAATTAAGTAAAAAAAAAATAAGAACAAAAAAAAGCCAAAGTTGGGTTGTTTTAAACTTTTGTCACATTTGATGACCAATATGACCCTAATGACCGTCAGCTAATCACAATTTGATCAAAAGCTGAAACGGACCAAGAATCCATATTTTTTTAAGTGCCAACTATTTTTAAAAGGCAATGCTATTTTAAACGAAATAAAGCAAAACGCTTGACTTGCGTTTTTTGCAGAACAGATTTCAGATTCAGTGAAGCGACAAGTTTAAAATAAGACAACATTCACAGTAGAGATCAAGAGAAGAAATAAATAATAAGATGGATTTTAATCGCCAATGGGAATGATCAAGTCAACTTGAAAATTCACAAACATTTTCACATTTTATTTTAAAATTTTTACGGAGTGGAAAAAAAAGGTAGGTATGTAAATAAATTTTCTTTACAGTATTATCTAAAATTAAAATATTTACAAAAAAAAAGTTATATCGCAATTCACCGTTGTGGCGTAATGCATTTTTTACCCTAAATATAATAATACAGGTTTTCACCGAGAGTAACAATAAAGACAAATTTCACATACCGCCGGTGACTGTACAAGAAAACAAAAACATATTAACTAGTTTGTAGTACAATTTATTATAATGTTTTTAGTTAGTTTCATTGACACATTTACAATTTGGATGGAAATTTTGGGAGCTTTTCCTTTTTAAATGACGGGGTCAAAACCATAGGGGTCCAAGTAACATTTTGGTACTTTCGAGAAAAACAGTTTTTTGTGTTTGAAAACGCAACCTCTTTATTGATGCTAATAAAATAAATAAAAACGAACAGAATATGTTTGCGGGGGGATATTTAATTTAAACAAATGATTTTTTACATACTTAAAATCATTATTTTTTTTTAAAAAAAAGATCACTTGGGTCCTTATGATTTTAAAAATCTTCATAAAGTGGAACTTTCGTCCATATATGTCACTGTTCTTCACTTTTCCCCCGATTGTCTATGATTTATATAGGATACTAATCTACCAACGTGATGGCATACTTAACTCAATTCTCACCAAAATGTCACTTGGACCCCTATGGTTTTGACCCCGTCAAAGGTCCCTTATATTTGATAAAAATTTACAAATTTTAAAATCATTTTCGTCTGACATATCATTCAGTTCATAAAAAAAATATTTTTTTATAGGTAGCACAGATAGAGTTGAACGAAACACATACTCCTGATTGTGTGTATTGGTGCAAATGTATACACTGTAACTCTGACTGCGATACCTATACATGCGATTGACATCTTCTTTATTTTTGGACATTTTGAAAATATTGCTTCTTCCATTATCAAGTCTGATGACAAAATATACAAAAACAACAAAAAATAACCAAGAAAATGATTGATCTTATCATATTTTATGACTTAAATTGATATTTTGTGACTAAAAAATATACAAGATTGCCCTGAACTGAATCGGTATGAAACACTGAAGAGATAAACCGGTAGAAGTGTATTGTGAGCGTGTCCATGTGCCGCAAGTAAGCTCTAATTTAACTAGCCTGTCTGGGGCCTAGGAGTCAAAAGGTCTTATGTCAATCGGTGACATTAGCTTTCTTTCAAATTGATATACATCACACTTCTAGGGATTATCTGTCCAGAGGTATGAAAACTTAAATCACTTGGCGCCCAACTGACGTCAAACTATTTAACAATACAGTTATATAGAGGGTCCAATGAGAACACCGGATTTAAACTGTACAAGAGCCTCAACTGTCCGGAGCCAGTGGGACTATGCCACCCCTAATTGGAGTATTTTATTATACTGAAGACAGTGGGGAAGGCAAGTACCTGACTAGTCAGATCTGGTTACATGGAATTATTTCACCTTTAGAAGTTATGTATATATAACTCATTACGCATGGGGAAAGTTATGCGAAAACAAAAAAATGCACCAAAAGATTTTTTTAAATCCCACAAATTAATTTCATTTAAATTCAGCGCTCTTATTGAGCCCAATGTTATGATGGAGGATAGTTGATCAATGTAATAATTTAAGATAAAATCATGACAGTACGTATTACCTTTCATTTATAAGTCTTCAAAAGTTGATCGGTGGGTCTGATTTCTCTTCATCGCTTATTATTAATGGAGATATCAAGTGTTTTCTTTAAATTTTTATGTCAATGAGGAAAAAACATTTGACTACCTTTGAACTTTCATTAAAAAAAAAAAACAAACTATAATTTAATTAGAATAGTCCAATCACTAACTCCACTCAAAAGCGTATATCGCACCAAAAATAAAATAGTTTTATTATGTAATAGTAATATTGTCAATGGAACTTCAATATTTTTTTACATTTAATTAGATATTGTCTTTAATTCTATTTCACTTCGATCGGGCCATCTTCTTGTCGTCTTTCTCACTATTTCAATTTCACAGCACTCGAGAATTCCGCTGGTCAGGCCTCGGGAGAGTTAGGTCGCAGAAGAAAGGATGATGGACATACGGATGAAGCCTAGAATCTACCCAACTAAATTCTGTTGGGTTTTCACTCCCCGCACCTCAGAAAGGAAGGGTATGCCACCACCCACTTCATCAGACTGTTGCGGGGAGAACTCTGTATTTTTGGAGAGCATAAATCTCTATGTTCCAGATGACTTTCAAAGACAGCGTCAGCATAGATTGGTTTATCTTCGTGACTGTAGGACCAACCTGCCAATGGTTCTACTGGTGGGGAGGGGTATATTGATACTTTTTGATTATTATATCCATCTATCCTCGTTGACGCAACCTTCAACCCTGCCTGCATATCTTCTGTAATAACTGTTTGATTTAATTTTTTTATTATTTTGATGATTCATCGTTGAAAGAAGGCTTGGCGGAGTTTAAAAAAAAATTATTTACTTTATTTTTGTCAGCCTTTGTATATCCTCTGTTAAATGATGGCTTCCTAAATCTACTTCCTTTATTCATTCCGCTGATTTTGGTTTCCTGATTGACAAATAATGATCAACCATTTGTCAATTCATGCCAACTGTTTTGGTTGGAGAAGAGTGGCCCTGTAGGATGACATCTTGGAGTGACACCATGGTGTGACAGCCTTCAGCTGTGCATCATCTGTGCTGGAGAGGGGGCGTGTGGGGTGACATGGATGACACCTTGGGGTGACACCTTGGCGTTGCACCGTGAAGTGACCTTGCTGCAAAGGGCGGCCCCACCAACAACTATCGATTACCAACATTACACTAAGAATCACAGTCACACACCGGGAGGCCTCTAGCCATCGCAGCTGAAGAGTCGACCCCGCCGGGACTGACGAACTATGGCTCGGTGCTACTGCTAATCGGCGTACACGATGAACTGGCGCGAGTCTTCGGGGGACTCGAGCTGAACAAACTGCGCAGTGCCACGCGAGTCGTACCCACTGATGCGACTCATGCTGCTACTGCCGCGAGATCTGCAATTTTTTTTTAAAAATAAAATTTAACACAGGCTTACAAACTAATCTGTGAAGGTGGTCAATTGAAAAAAAACACAATATTAAGATTCAAAATCAGTCCGGTAGTGTTGACTGTCAAATTTGAAAAACGCAATTTGTTTCAATAATTTTAAATGTTCCCAAGTGCCCTTGGTGTTATCTCCTTATATGGTATTATTTTATATTTTTTACAAATACATATACACCAAGAAATGGATTCTCATTGTAGGTAAATATTTGTGATAAAATACAAATATAGGGTCCGCCAAATACCTTTTTTTTTTCAACTAGTGCTTATTTCGTGAATGGTAACACTTAGCTCATGTCTGATTTGACAGATAATTAGTTTTATCCTTCCGCTGAGCGAATATGGTTGTGTATACGCTTGAACAACGCTGGGAAATATTGCGACATTACTTTGAAAATCATGGTAATGTTGCAGAATGTGTGCGAAAATTGCGTACGGTTTTTGGAAGAAGAGAAGCACCGTCAGCTCCGTATGTTCGTTATCTTGTGAAAAAAGTGAAAGAAACTGGCATCCTCATCGATAAACCAAAGCGTGAAAAGCCAAAAACAGTGCGTACACCCGAGAATATCGATGCTGTGGCAGAAAGTGTGCGTGAAGCGCCATCAACATCAATTCACCGTCGTTCTCAACAATTGAACATTTCGGAGACATCATTGAGACGAATTTTGCATAAAGACCTTGGTATGACGCCATACAAAGTCCAATTGGTTCAGGAGTTGAAGCCAACTGACCATCCAATGCGTTTTCGCTTCGCTGAGTGGGCCTGCGATCGACTTACAGAAGATGCCGATTTTGCCAAAAAATCATCTTTTCGGATGAAGCTCATTTTGATCTTGGCGGGTATGTAAACAAGCAAAATTGTCGTATTTGGGGCACAGAAAACCCGCACGCATACATTGAAAAGCCGGTACACCCAAAACGAGTCACTGTTTGGTGCGGATTTTGGTCCAGAGGCATAATTGGGCCATTTTTCTTTGAAAATGAGCAAGGAGTGGCCGTTACAGTCAATGGCGATCGTTATCGGGCCATGTTGAACGAATTTTTGTTCACAAAAATTGAAGAGGAGGATATTGGCAACATTTGGTTTCAACAGGACGGCGCTACGTGCCACACAGCCGAAGCTACACTCGATGTTTTGCGCCCTTTTTTCAAAAAAAAAAAGTTATTTGGCGGACCCTATAGTAGTATTTTAAATTCTTTATAGTGTCTTTAGGGCCAGTTGTTTGAGTGACCGTCACATTTGACACTATCACAAACAGACGGTGGACGCCATTTTAAAATTTTTGACATTTGAACGATTCGGTTTAATTATTGATTCTCCATCCAACAGTGGTTTGTTAAATTTTATGTCGGGTTTTTCAGTCAGTCACTGATTAAGCCGCAAACCATAACGGTAATCAGTGTCAGTGAGGGTCTCGGCGCACGGTGGATTTTACCGCTACAGTTTTTTTTTTCTCTTAGTGTTATGTATGTGACTTATTTTGAACCAAAACTGAACTCGGTAGACTTAAGTTGTTAGTCAACATATTATTACGTATTAAATAAAATTAAGCTTACTTGGCTTTGGCGTGTGTTAATATGTGTGACTTGAGGTTGGTGCTCTGGGCGAATTTCTTGTTGCAGCCGTCAAACGGACAAACGTACGGACGGTCACCCGTATGGATGCGCACGTGCGTCCTGAAATCAAAACAAAAACATTGTGTCAAACCAGCCTAATGCAAGCAAACCTACAAATAAAGTGATATAGAATTCTGTGGGGTCCCTTATACTAGCAAAGTGATGTGTGACACACTATACGGCTCTTCCAAGAGACTCCAATATAGACGACTACTTATATTACCCTATTTCATTCCAGTACATTTTTTACAGTATTAGCGATAAACCAATATTATTTTAATATTTATTCCGGCTAATATTCCATTTTAAGCATGATGTATTTTGTAGTGTCATCTATATGATACATATATAGAATAATAAGCATATTGGTTAACATCTTGAAGTAACAATATATGGAGGGATAGCTAATTTGTTTTACCCAACCCATCCGAAATTGTAATAAATCACTTTTTCCGAGTTTTTACATCGTACACCATGAGAGAGAAAGAGACAACAAATTTCTTGGACGGCTTCTAAATACTGTCGTAATGATCTTAAGCTGGTTATTTTCGCTGGTTAACGGCGGGACTCCGCCCACATTTTTTATTTTGCCACTAAACTTGACACAACTAAACGGTTTTTTAGGTTAGATGCTATATTTTTGTTGATAAAAATACTGTGAAAAAGTGGCTATACGAATACACAAAAACATTATGTCGATATGTGATATGAATGGATGTATAAATACCGTAGCCTTAGTCTTAGCCACGCCCATTTGCGCCGAGTCATATTAAAATCATCAAAAACAAGTCCAAAACTGACTTCACTGGCTTTGGCTTGGACTACCTCTTGTATACTCTAAGGTTAACATACATAGTGTTGCAGGACCTACCCAATATAGAATAATAAGCATGTAGGTTAACATACAGAGTGTTGCAGGACCTACCCAATGGACTTTAACCAGTAACTCAGTGAGCTTATTTGGAGTAAAAAATTTTGATGGCATTTTGGTCTCTGGTGACATTTTTTTTCAGTTAAAAACAAAAATATTATATGTGCGTGTACCAGCGTAGAGCCTTAGAAAAAATTCACCACCACCAAAGGCCGAAGATTTTTACGATCTCCCAGCCCACAGACAGAGTTATGGAGATGTAGCTTTTCAGATCCAGAATCCTGCCCGTGTTACTCAACCCTTCCACCATGCGAGAAGAAGAAGATTAGCAATATGATAAACTCACCGCAAGTTAAAATCTAGCGAGAACCTCTTCCCGCAGCCCTCGAAGGTGCACTGGAAGGGCTTTTCTCCCGTGTGAACCAGCTGGTGGCGTTTCAGCTTTGAGGATTCTACAAATGCCTTGCCTGGAATATACAACAACAAAAATATTATAGCATAAATTATTTTTTCTTCTCTCCCACTGATATTTTGTACTTATCCTCAATCAGTCAATTTAATAAACGTATCTGGGCAATACTGAAATCACATTTCCTGTTTATCCACGCTGCTTTTCTTGATTATAAATTAACCTTTTTTTTCTATGTTTAAAGCGTTCATCTATACTACCACTGAATTCTATAAATGTTGAGAATAAAACACATAATATAAACATTTGTTATCAAAGCGTTGTTGCAATGTTGCTATACCCTCCACCGATGTGGGTGAGAAAGTGTTAACGCATTGTTTCATTTAGGAGAGTGGAGAGATTAACTTATTTCGAGTGTTAGTTAACATTAGATTACTAAGGAAGAAAAAACTAATGACTGTGAGTTTAAACTTGAGGATAAGATGTGAGCAAGACTTTTTTCTGCAAGTCGGACAAAATCAAATTTTCACAGCAGGAACCTGCTTACTCTCACAACCTTTTAACCCTTTTACTCTCAGGGGTTTATTAGGTGGTTACGCTAAAACGGTAAGAAAAATATAGGCTTGTTTAGTCATCGAAAATTATTAATCATCCAAATATTCTCAATTGAAAAAGAAACAAAATGAGTATTATGGTATACTAAGTAGATTTATTTTAAATATTTTTATTTTATTTGAAAATAATAGTAATAATCGACTTTAGCCTCTGCTGACGGAATCGGTGATTTGAGGTTTTTAGCACAAGCATATAGCGCTGATATATCGGCAGTCTGAGAGTAAAACGGTTGAATACAAGTTATGTATGTCAACCTAAACTAGAAATATCAGGGTGTATGGTAGATTATCAGATTGCAGCTAAGTTATAAATGGACATGTTGAATGTGACTCACCGCATTCGGCGCAGACGTGCACGCGTGGTCCGTGCGTGTGCAGGTGCTTGCGCATGGCGCTGTTGTCCCGGAACATCTTGGTGCAGCCCTTGTGGGGGCACGCTGCCACGCCCGCGCCACCCAAATAACACACCACAGGTATATTTAATACGCAATCACTCATTGCATTACATCACAGATTAAATTGCATTTATAGAATACACCGAAACACTCTTGAAAACCTTATAATAGAGTTTCACTGTAAGAAGGGAAGTAGCGGAAGCTTAGTCATAACTGAAGTGCTACTCGTGTTCGTGAACTAATTGAAACCCACTCTTAAATGTTTGAAATACAAGAGTATCTCATTAATCTGACACTTTTTAGCACCTTCAGTAATCTGGCACTATCAGAGACGGGCCAGAGTTTTTGAGTGAGAATAGTACAAATAACATTCAACTAATGCACAAATTGTCTATACATTCCAGTAATCTGGCAATTCTAGCAGTCTGGCACATGCATTCTACTAGTTTTTACTACCTGGCTGGCCCAAGTTTTAGTAATGTTTTATTTAATATTGAACAAATCAAAAATATTAACTGATAATAGTCCAATAACCTAGAAATTCCAGGCAAGAGCTGTATGAATTTTAAGGAGTCAGCTTATTTAAAAAAAATAGGGTGAAGTGGAATCTTTGGCTAAATATTTATTTAACAAAACATTTGCTCAGTTTTTATAACTCAGTTCTGGCAGAAAGCATCAACTTGACAAGTACATGCTCTCCACTAAAACGAGGACTTCATTATATAGCTCGTGCATGTAAGTAAATGGTAGTTAAGCAACTGACCTATGGTCCTGTCGAGGCTGTCTTGTGGTTGTTTTTTCACACGCACCCTGTGGCCAGGCCGTGCAAACTCCGCTAGCTGCTTCGGGTCAGAGAGATCTAGTCCTGGAAAAGAAAATGAGATTAGTCAAACAGATAGCTCTCAGATATTAGGTGTACTGTACAGAGTTTACAGATATTACACAAATGCTGAGTATGTGCAAAACGCAAGTGCGCCTGACTGTTGAGTTTGGCAGCCACCCCTGGTCTAGAGTCCCAAGATATCTGTGTTCAAAACTTCAAACGGGCAATCCATTTGATAGATGCCCCTATCATAACATTTTTAGAACGTGAACAACGCCTTCAGGTGGGATTGCCCTGTGTTTCCTACCGGTATATCAATGAAAAGTGCTCTAGAAACTAAAAATAACTAGTTTTCGACGCCTTTACACAACAACCGGGAGACACAACAAACGTATATGCAACATTTTTAGATAGTTAACTTTTGCTGCATGAACATGAGTCATTGTGCGACTCTTTCTTGACCTCACAACTCAGCTGTAAAATTAGCTGCCGACTTTCATGGTTCCTTCCTCCTACTAATAATACTTGGCCAATTTATGTAGCGCTATTTTTGTGAAATATCACATCGAAGGCGCAACAAGGGCTACAACATGGATCTCTACAAAACCCAAGTTCACTCCCTCCTTTCCTTAAAAATACCTTCCGCACAGCCTCCCCAAAGATGACATAGGCTCTGAGGGAAACATCAAGGCCTCCTGTGTGGAGTTATTATAAAACAAAAAATAGCTGTCGAAGATGTTTCGTTAAAGACAGTTGAAATATATTAGTTGCGACTGAATGTGAAGGCTATTCCAGAGGGAAATGTTCAGTGGGTCGCCCCAAAGTTGCGGAAAGCAACTTCAGAAGCCAGCCAGGCGAGGAGCGGCTGGGCCTGCAAAGGACAGAGGCCACAGGGGATGGAGATGCCCGGAGGCACCTTGTCGAAGCGATGGGTCCCCAACCCCGAATGGGACAAGGGAAAGAAGATGTGACGAAATTTCAAAAATCACTTACCAGGTATTCCATCGGGCGGAATTTTTTTCCCCGTCATATATTCCGTGTAGTCGGGATCTGGCTCCGGATTGGACCCTTCATCTAGAAATATAACAAAAATTAATTATATCATCCACTTCTAAGGCTTAGTGAAAAGGTCTGTGCTATTTATAAGCAGGGCCGTGTTTAGTTTTAGGGGAGCAGCATTTCGAGTTACATGATTAAATTACACAAGCAGAAATTAGACATGCTAAAATTGCTTAAATAACACTGCAAAAATTACTCGTTGAAGAACCTACATACGGAAAAATATTACACGTGGAGAAAATTTAACTCGTTAAAATTACATACATTCAAAATTTCTATTTTTTTTATCAGTTTATTTTGTTGTACGAAATAAGTCTCGTATTGAAAAAAAAAATTGAGTTTCATTATGATCTTCAGTTCAAATTGAGAGCTGATATCATATGACTTTGGCTACTTTTTAAATTAATATTTTAGTAAAAAGAGAATAAAAATTGAAAAAAGTATAAATTCAGTACTTTGGGAATTAAACAAGGAAAAAACAACCACTGTTAAATTTATTTAACGGGAAGTGCTGTAACCACTAAAGAGATAAACCAATACCAATATGTTGTGGGCGTGTCTCGTGTACCCGGAGTACACACAATTGGACGTAGTTATGCAGAAAGCGTCCTACCCTAAAAAGATGAAACTGAGAAAAAAGACGTTTGAAAATATTACGATAAAAAAGCATTAATATGCGTAATTGGCATTTGTAAAGTGAATATCAAGAATTTTTTCTTTATGCGCATTATTATACATAGGTAATTTATAATCTACCAATATATATATATATATATATTTTTTTTTTTAAATGTATTTCTAATGTTATTCTACAGTTTATAATGTTTTTAAACTTCAATTTAAGTAAAACATCTACAATGTGCGTTAGTAAAAAAATTGATTACCAAAAATCTATTGCATTTGGAGCTTGGATGTTTTCACCAGATATAAATCTCGTATTTATCTATGGGAAAATATGTAAAAATCGATTTTGGTATTTTGTGAGCGCTTTCTGCATAACTACATCCAATTTTACCTCACTAACGGGTGAAAATGATCAAACTGGAACAAATTTCACTGGCTTGTCTAGGACCTAGGAATCAAAAGGTCTTATGTCAATTGGCCAATTGGCAATATCAGTTCTCTTTCAAATCGGTATAGATCACACTACTAGAGATTATCTGTTGAGTGGCTATGATTGACAGAGAAATCCAAAAGGCAAACATCAATTTACAAATGAGCTATGAATTACCATCATCCTCCCCCGAAGCCCACATGGTGACGCTGAACTCCCCCTCCATTGTCTTGATTTGAACCTGCTTCTGTTCCCAGCGCCCCGCGGGCGCCTGGCCGGCGCGCACCGTGGCCACGCCTGCTGCGCCCCCCCCCTCCGCCTGCACCTGCTGGCCACCGCCCAGCACCTGCTGGTGGGGGGGGTGCAGCTGTTGCTGGACGTGCTGCTGCTGTTGGTGGTGGGATCTGGAATTAGAGATGGCGACTTAATACATATAGATATGGAATGTCAATATTCTGAGAAGCATTAAAATGGAATGCTAACCTGGAAATGATGTATTGACCCAGAGATGGTGTGTCAATACAGAGATGGCATGTCAACATAGAGATGGTATGTCAATAAAGAGATCACATGTCAACAAAGATGGTATGTCAATAAAGAGCTCAGATGTCAATAAAGAGCTTAGATGTCAACAAACATGTTGAGAAATAAAGGGATGGTTTGGGGCATCATTTCTCAACCTTTTTATTGTCACAACCCCCTTAAAAGCCAAAAAAAAAATTGTAAAAAACCTGACGACCCCCTCACTACATAATTTAACATTCATCAAAGTTTTACACTACTAACGTGAAAAAGAATGTGTTTACACTTGCCACGAATACCATTTGCCGCTTCTTACTTGTGCGAAAAAGGCTTCTCGTCTGTGGTGGCTTTCAAAACTAAATGCAGAAATCGTCTATTATCACTTGAAAATAATTTACTTATGTGTGTACCCCCAGGTTGAGAAACAATGGTTTAGAGAAACATAGACTGTGTCAATATGCTGAGAAAGAAAGAAATGGTATGCAAACATGATGAGAAACAAAGAGGTAATATTTCAAAATGTTGAACTACAAAGTAATGACGTATAGACTGTTTTCAATATACCATAAAGTCACAGATTATTTCAATATTCAAACGTATTTACAAAAAATTTTGTAGTGTATGAGAAAGAAGTGTCTTAACCTCTAGTGTGCCGGAGGGTCCTATAGGATCCGTGCATTCTTCATTATCTTTTTAATATCCTTTAAAACCTGTTGTTCGCATATTTAAATGAACCATAATCGTTTGTCAAGAAAATAATCAATCCAGAGATATTTTCAACTGCGTTAAATTCGGTACAAGTTGGGTAATTAATATTTGAAATTTGCATACCTCAGTACGGCTGAAAAAAAACGATTTTCAAAGTGACATTACTGTTTGTATTTACAGGAAAACCTCTGGCAATATTATTTTTATTTGGAAGGAAATTTATTTAGCCACCCGAAAATGCAATAAAACAACAAAAAATCTTCACATTTCTTAATCTAACTTTTTTTAGTGACATGGGGGAGAAAAAATCAACTCTCTGAATATAAGTAACTATTCCAAAAAAACCACTAATGCCATTAACCCCTTCACCCTCGCGCCCGTACTGGAACGGAAATAAACTTGGCGTTACACTTGCACCCGTGCCTAAACGGGAATCCACACAAGGTTATATTCGCGCTCGTGTTTTTGTTGGATTTCGTGTCTATTTCACAATGGTTTGCGCACCACCTCAACACACGGTCTCTAAATTAATTAATAAAACTAAAAGTCAACAGTGAAGTGGTTAACATACAATTTGAAAAAGTACATAAACACATTATCTGAGAAGACAGCATGGCCTCCATAGTCGAGTGGTAAGACGCTTGACTACTAAACCAAAGGTCGCGGCTTCAAACCCGGCATGCGCCAATAACTTTTATTTAATTAATGTGTCGTAACACATTTAATTCATATAAAAATAATAAAAAGTATATTTGCGGCACGTTCCAGAGTGGTAGATACTCTAAGTATCGCCCTGTTGAAAGACCACCATTCAGAATTGAAACGTTGCTTGAAATGGCTTTAGCCGTATTTGGTGACCAGATCTGAATAGCCAGGTACTTCCCAACCTTCCTCTTCCCAATCTCCTTCCTCTTCCCAATCTTCTTCCTCTTCCCAATCTTCTTCCCCTCCCCAGTACCTTCAGCCTCAAAACATACCCTATTTGTGGATGCCATAGTCTCACTGGCTCTAGACAGTTGAGAGCAGTTGAGACTCTTGTGCGGTATTCATATAAAAAAATAGCATAATTGGGAAAAAAAAACATTTTGTAAAACGCAAGTGAGTTATTATGAAATTACTGTTAGCAAGGTACAAAGGATGTTGTGGAATCCGACATTCCAAAGGTCAAAACAAGTACACATCAATTTAATTTAACCTACTTTTATTAAACTTTTAAACATCCTGAATATTTTTCTTAATTCTTCCGCCACCCGTTTAACCGCCCTGCCTTTGGGTTATTTTTCAAAAAGTAGGTAAAAAAACATCGGGTTTTTTTTTCATTAGATTTCGCAATAACAATACTTGTTTACAACGTATGGGAGAATACAAAAAAACCCGAACACTTCCGTTTGCTTCGGCTGACCTGGGCATACTAAAAAGGATAACGCAGGAACGAACTTGATATATACAAACGTATGACGAACGTTTTGTGGGTTTCGGGTGTAATTATTTTTTAACCTGGACGTACGGGATACGGCTTGTTGCGTTCGGGCGATAATATAGCGGACGTATCACGTACGTTCGTATGGGTAGGGCGGTTAAACATCAACGGTCAATTCTGTTGGATCCTCGTAATCACCTGATATTATGAAGTCCCGGCGCCGTATAGACGGTGCAGAGCGGGTCCATGCCCACCTCCGTTCCTTCCTCTTCCAGCTGCTGCATCCCTATCACCTGCTCCTCCACCTCCTCGTACTGGTCCTCCGTTATGTACTCCTCGTACTGCGAGGTCTCGATCTCTTCATACTGGAATGGGAGACAAACGGGAAATAAGCATTAATGTCATCAATTCATAATTACATAGTTGAATTATGTTTAGGGGGTATTTCCCCACCTCTGAGTAAACTGTTAAGTAGCTGCTAGATTATAAATGGTATTGAAAGATAGCCTCGTCAAGCATTACGTTTACAGTGAAACCCGTTATATAACGTTCTCATATAAGAAATTTTCATGCTTAAGAAGTTATGTTTTTTCTGTCCTTTGAAGAAATAATAAAATGGAATAATATATCCTATAAACATATAAGTTTTTCCCAAGAGAATTTCCCTGCATTTCTATAAAAAAACCAAAGATGAGCTATTGGTTCTAGTTTTAGCAATTACAAACTGTGATTTCTATAAGCATGAGTATTAAAGTTCAAATAGATTACATATGGATGCTATAAAAGCAAAGAGAGCAATCTCAATAAAAGTTAATAAGCATTGTGAACATTAAAATCGTTATTTTAGAAAACTTCATAATAACAAAATAATCACGATTTTTTAATACAAAACATCTTTATGAAAGAAAAGTGAACAAAACGTTTTTAAAGGGGTTTATAAATCATAATTCAGTTTGATTTTTTAGTTTGTTATTAATTTATATATTATAAAATACTTTGTTTTGCTAACTATAATTTTGTTAAATACATAAAAAGCCAATACTTTTTTTATGACTTCTTCAGGGCAATTATTAAATAAAAATCATAATAAATTCTTAGACATCAACTTCTCAATAAATAAAACAAATGAGATTTTTTTTTTTTTGACAAACTGAATGTGTTCCAAATATTTGAATAATATAATATTTTAAAATTATGTACCTAATAACTAAAATAAAATCCAATTATTTAAGTCCTTTGAAAACTCAAGTTTGAAAATCGCCCAATTTATCCCACATATTATCAGTTTTTTTTTTTCAGATATTATATAAAGCGCAGAATGAAATCTCCTCAAGAAATAAGATATTATTGTATTAGAGTAGTGAGGAGAGTGCAGAATTGTGATAAAGTGAAATAACCTCGATGCCGACTTCATCGTCCCCCATCTCCACCATGCCGCCGGAGATCTCAACCTCGCACATGATGTCTGCCGCGTGCCCTGCCATGTCCTCCAGATCTGCAACAAACAATACCGCAATATTACATTACCGTCCATTTATAATAATAATAATAATACTTGGCTAATTTATACAGCGCCATTTTTGTGAAATATTCCCTCAAGGGCACTTTACTAAACTTAAAAACTAAGGCTAAATTTACCATAAAACTATCTAAATACCTAAAGCTATAGCTAAAATTACCTTATTGATATTTACATTTGTCGCAGGCAATGATAAATAGTCAAACTTTTTTTTTGGAGTAGATCGAGAATTGAAGATCGCTCCAAGATGTTTTAGCTCTGAACTCTATTGAGTCTTTTATTATTCTCAGACCTCTTCTATTCTCAGTACTAACCTGAGATTTTTTGAATACATACATATATTTACTCATTGTTACTCATAGAAATAATATGGCCATAGATCTATATTCTTGCATTAAATAATATCTTAGTCCTTGAGGTGATTTTTCACAAGAACGGCGCTATACAAATTATCCAAATATTATTATTATCTATAACTTTTTTTTTCTGTGAACCGCACTAGTCACAACAGTCTGGAGCAGTATATCTTGCAAGGCTGAAGGGAGTGGAGGAGGGAAGGATATGGAGAAGAGGAAAGTTTGGAAGTACCTGGCTATTCAGATCTGGTCACAAAATGCGGCTAAAAACCCTTCAAGCAATTTTTCGATTCTGTATGGTGGTCCTTCACCAGGGCAATACTAAGAGTATCTACCACTCTGGAATGTGTCGCAAATATACCATGTTATTTTATATTAGTTAATAGTTAAAAAAAACACTTAAAATAGATAAAAATTAATTTGACTACCCCGGGATTAAAGCTAGCGATTTCTAGATTGATATATAATGTCTCGTTTTGTACAAAATTGTTGCATTCATTTATACCGGGTTCTCAAAGAGAATACGAAAAAAAATAAAGCCATAAATCGTGGTTTTCTCACGGTGAAACTATAAAATTTCCGGCATCCGCACATCTTCAAATAAGCATAATTATGGTACGTCTAATCCGAATAGTAATAACAGTGAACTTAAATAGCGCAGTTTTGTAATATTTCACCTCAAGTGCGCTTCATACTAAATTCAATCAAGCTAATAAGACCAACTAACAAGGAAAAAATAATATGTATACAAATTAAAACTATCTAAAATCATGATCGTTATCATAAATCATGATAGAAACAGGTTCAGATATGGGTATATCAGTGCATGCGTACTTCAACAGAATCGCCCATATTATCGGATATACATGGGTAACATAGGATCGGGAGGATAGTACCTGCCAGTTCAGATCTAGTCACCAAACACAGCTATAATCAAACAGTGTTTCAATTAGCTATGACGTTATTGTATTTAAATATTTATATAATTATAAGGATAAAGTTCAAACATACATTACTGACATGAGACCGAACATTACGTATCAGTGTTTACAAAGATATGTTTTCGTAATAATATAGGTATGTAATTATTCTCACTTGAAGAAAAATGCACAAATGGGATAGCTGCTAATGAAAAAAATAGTTATTTATGAATACGTGTGTAAGATTTTTCATTAATTGATACAAGATATGTAAAGAAAATTATCCAAATAAGGAAAAAAAATACGCAAAATAAGTAACTTACGAAGTGCGCAACAAAGTGACATAACAAAACTAACTAATTAATTATCACGTCATTTGTAGGTAGAGAGGGTGTACCACCACAAAACTGTGTCTTTGCACACTCTTTTTGCATAATTCACATTCATAAACCGCAATGTATGAGAAATAATAATTAATACAATTCAACTTACTTGAAGACGTCAAAAGTGACGCACGTTCAAAGTGGTTTACCGGCGGTCGGGTCGCCTCGAATAATACAGATAAATATAAACTGGAACTACGCGCTAAATTAACATAAATCCAGCGAAATAAGAACCCCTCGTTTGGTATATCACTGTTTGAAATATGAAATTTTGAAAATATACACAATACACAATAACATAGAAATGTCAAATTGAACACAGTACCGGTCTAAAATTATTCAAGTTTATTTATCTCTCGAGAAAAGCTTTGGCCAACCAGACATTTAGACTTAATTTTCTCGTTCGCTCTGACACTTTTCGATGCAATTATTTCGCCATGCCCCGGTCGGGGGGGCAGCGGACAAAATTTCAATATTATCGCGCACGGAGATTTGAAATTTACGCGAAAATGTTTATAAAATATGTCCGACTAAATATGGCGTCCAAAGATGTCCGACAAATCCAACATGGCGATGCAAAATGGACGCTTCGAGGAGAATGGCGCTCGGCGGCGGAGATTACCGATGATTGCCGAACCGAAAGCACGAAAAAAATGGTTTTAGTTCAGTTTTTCGGCACAACGATGCGCTGCAGTAGACAGCAATGATGCCAGAGTAATTAAAAAATCAGACACTATGGAAAATAAATATGAAAATGTAAAAAGCTAACAAACCATTACGCCACTTTCCGCAGACGTAGGCAAAGAAGATAGCCCACCACAAAATTATGCCTCAGCATAATTTTGTGGTGGGCTCTTTTTTTCATTAGCTTCATTCAAACAGTCCGCGGCAACGTACGTAACCTATTCCCAACTAGCAAATAAATATGTTTTCAGCCAAAAGAACAAAATACAGCGCTTGAAACCAATTGTGACTTAATTAATATATATTGAAACCTTTTCATTACTGTTCAACTATTTACTAATTTATTCACTTGTTGGGAATGATTCGTGTGCTATATGCGCTCTGTCTGGACGAAGCTATTCACACTCAAATATTGTTTCATAGTCATATTTGCTATACCGACTTGTGCACAATGCCTTCCTGGGTCGTCCCCAACATCTTATTTCATTTACTTGCGCGTTTTATATTCTCCTAACATAATATTATACTGACACCAATCCTGTTTCATAAATTTGTTAAGATGTTCGGACTATATAAATAATATGTTAAGGTAATTAAAGTACTTTGCTTACTTAATTTACGATTGATTATTTAATAAATGTGAACTATACAAAGTTATCAACATTTAAAAAAATAATGTCATTAACGTTTTTATAAATATTATGTAAAAAAAATTAAAACAAGGAATTAATAAATATGTGCGCGCTTCACAGAATACACATATTATTGTGACTTTTTTATTGAATACTGCACAAGAATGTCAACCGCTTCCAACTGTCCGGAACCAGTAAGACTGTAGCGTTTTTTTTTATGGCATATTGTTAGGCTAAAAGGAGCTAAGAGTAAAAACAGATGGAGAAATAAACGTTAAAAATACCTGGCCATTCAGATTTTGTCGCTAAACACGGCTATTGCTATTTCTAGCAATGTTATTTAGCATGTACAACTTTTGAACGTGCCGCAAAAATACAATACATTGTTTTATTTGAAAATATGTGAAGTAACACATATGCATTAAATCAAGTTTATTTGCACACGCCGGACATCGAACCCACGACCTTCGAATTAGTAGCCGACGATTTCCACTCGGTCACAGAGTTCGTCTAAAATAATTCTAATTTGACGTTTGAAAAAGTGGCGACTATTTTTTTATTCTAACAGCCACACCGAATCATATGTCTGCCAATTTTCTTCCACTTTTTCTAGCCTTACTTAATACCTAATAGGCGAAATTTTCCTTCGAGTTTTTACCTTTGTCAGTTTCAAAACCTCGTTAACCCATCCAATTCACCATGGCGCTGAGAATCCCCAGCATTTTAAAGTCGAAGATAGTGCCAGAATTGCGAGTGTTGGCGAATAATGGCTTTGCTAGCGCTGCGACCCCGAAGGCCTCCACTCTTTCCGATTTTGATCAACAGCATAAGAGTCCTGTAATTAGGAAGCAGAAGCCTCTTCCCGTGGCTGAGTATGGAGGAAGGCACGCCGTCACCATGTTACCTGGAGGTGGAATTGGCCCAGAACTCATGGGTTACGTCAAGGAGATCTTTAGGTTAGTAGTCTACCTTGGTTACGTCTGAGATTAAAATAGCGACAATTATTCACCTTATTCAGTTAATTTGGCATAATTTTCTTATTATTCTGTTCATTTTACGATTCGTTCCTATGTTTTCGTAATGTTTGATAAAGGCTGCAGGGTATGTCATGAAATTATATTTCTCTAACCCTTGTGGAAGCTTTTGAATCACTATCATAAGTTTTAATATATGACAATGAAGAAAACGCGCACAAAAATATCCATTTGCGTAATGTATTACTTATTTTGCGGTTAAATTCAGAATCTGACAAACTGAGATAAAACGTTGAAGGAACTGTAACATGGTTCAACACCTCAAAAAAATAACCAACACATCATGATGGGTATCCTTAGAGCAATAATATACAAGAGGTAACGCTGTAGATCGATCTGTAGTCAGTTTTTACCTTAGAGTAATTGTTACTCTGAGGTTTTTACTAAGTTTTACTGACTCGGTTGGACCTGGGCGCGGCTAAGACTAGGGTGTTACAATGTTTTTGTTTATTCGTATAACCACTTTTTCACAGTATTCTTATAAAAATAAATATACCATATAACCTAAAAAACCGTCGAGTTATGTTCAGTTTAGTTTCACATCAAAGCGTAAGGGCGGAGTCCCGTGAGACGCACGAGTCAAAGAACATGGTTAAAATACTTTGAAGCGGTGTGAAATTTTGCCAAAATTTTATTGTCTCTTTCTCTCTCACGGTATACGATGTAAAAACCCGGAGAAAGTAATTTATCGCAAATTTGTTTAGGTTGGGTAAAACAAATTAGCTCTCTCTCCATAGATATTCTTACTCCGAGTGGGTATCTATTTAAAACATATGGAGCAAAAAATGTACCTCTATCCTTTTTCTTGGTTCCTTCAGGGAGTTGTACCCACATTTCTTGCTAAAATTCAGTAAAAAATGTTATTGTGTCCAAAACTAGTCGACTCTAAACTCAAAGGAAGTGGTGAATCATTATTATTTATTAGGAGACGTTCTGCATAGCTCTCGTAAGTACTCAGACGACTATAGGCCTTTCTCTCACATTTTACATTATACCTTTTGACAGTAGTTTTTAATCTTTCCCTCATTAGATATTGCTTATTAAAGAGTTTTAATGACATAATCTAAGGCAATTTGTTTTTGGTAATACTTAGAAGTATATTCATAATAATTCAGGAATCTTTATCTAAGATATCGCACGAAACTCTTGTTCGGGGTGACATTAGAACCCTCCTTTGGAACGGGAGTGTTAAGGTATTCAGCTATGTCTCCCAGTTGTACAACAAGTGTCCTCCCAAGTAGCCGAGCCTTCTTCTCATCAAAACAGGACATTGACACCGTAGGTGAATTGCAGTTTCTTCATCCTCTTGACATTTCCTACAGCGATTGGTGTATACATATATATATTTTTATCCTATTGTAAATATTCCTGTAATTTCACTGGATTTCCCTATTGTTACTCTTCATTCTTACTGAATGCCAAAAGACAAACAATAATTTTAAAAGATCTGCGTTTTAATTGACTATGTAAAAAAAATCCACTGCGTATCCAGGATAGCCGGCGCCCCCGTGGACTTTGAGGTGGTGGACATCAACCCCGATGCCGAGGACAACATCGACTTGGAGTACGCCATCACGACCATCAAGCGCAACGGCGTCGGCATCAAAGGCAACATCGAGACCAAGAGCGAGCTAGCCGGTGTGCTGTCGCGCAATGTGGCGCTGCGTAACGAACTGGACCTGTTCATCAACATCCTGCACTGCAAAAGCTATCCGGGAGTGCCTAGCAGACAGAAGGATGTGGATATTGTCATCATCAGGTGAGATTGGAGTTTCTTTGGTAAAAGCTGTCTTAGTAAAAATTATATAATCCCAGATCTGAAACTTTTTACTATCTCGGCGACTATGGAGAGACCTTGTTGTTCTAAAAAAAAAGTCCCAGATGAGTATCAATGATAAGTTTCGTCTGCGTCTTTGTTATGCTATCTGAAAGTTTTATAGAGCATTTAAACCTCTTCATGAACCATTATAATGACTTTTTAATTGATTTATTACTGTGGCGTGTTGATCATATTTCTGCAAGTGCAATTATAAATGATAGCTTAGGGATTATACCTACTTAGATATAATTACTTACGAAACATTAAATTTATTCAACACCACACATGAGTTCCACTGTTCGAAGCCGGTGGGGCTATGACACCACCAATTAATGAATTTTCTAAGGTGGGAGGAGATGAGGAACATTGAGATGTAACGTTAAATCGTTGATGTAACTAATTACCAAATCCAGCTAGTGCTTTTTCAAGAAACATTTAGTTTCTGAATTGTAATCTCTCATTAGTTTGCTTCCACTCTGGAATGAAGTGCAAATACAGTAAGACAAGCACATAAGGTTTCCACATAAGAACTTTTCACGGTTCTTTGAAGTTGTTTTCTCGGTCCCTTTGTAACTGAAATTATTAAATATCCTAATTTTTTAATAGTAGGAAGAATCAAAATAGATTCAAACAATTTTCAGATTATATTGGTCAGAATCATAATCATTACAGCAGAATTATAGCCATTTTTAGACAAAATCTAAATGAACGATTCTACCAATTTCTTTATTAATTTAATTTGCAGGCAGAACACTGAGGGCGAGTACGCCATGTTGGAACACGAGTCAGTGCATGGCGTGGTGGAGTCCATGAAGGTGGTGACGGCGCAGAACAGTGAGCGCGTGGCGCGCTATGCCTTTGAGTTCGCCAAGAGGACTGGCAGAAAGAAGGTAACAGCACTATCAATGATTAAGAATCGAAACCTTAGGTTCCTCCAACCTTCCAATAACTGTAAATACAGATCGTAATTATCAATTTATTATTTTTCTTTTATTCTGATGATTTCTTCTACCATAAGAAGTATCATCTTTGTGACCTTGCTAATGTGGTTCATCTGTTTGTTTGTTGCAGGTAACCACCATCCACAAGGCCAACATCATGAAGCTGAGTGACGGCCTCTTCCTGGAGACGTCTCGCCGAGTGGCCAAGGAGTACCCGGAGATTGATCACAATGACATGATCATCGATAACTGCTGCATGCAGCTGGTGTCCAAGTCAGTATTCTTCTCTTTCACAAGCCTGCCACAAATGTTGACCCTGTACTAATCACAAGTATAGTCTGACAAATAACTGTAGAAAAAAATAGAGGGAGCTGCAATCATTTAAATTGCTGTTAATGGCAACGCCAAGATTGTTTAAGGGTAAAAGGGTGTAACTATAAAAAAAAAACTGGTCCAGGTGCATATTTCTCATATTACGTTTTATTATAGCTTATTTTAAATTTCTCCCTAAAACCATTGCAAAAAACTGAAATTGTTGCTGGTGCAATGATGGAGGACTCAGCTTACAATTGAACCTGCGACGCCTGGGTAGAAACCTAAGGCTTTGAACCACTCTGCTACAAACCCATACAGTTTCCTTTTATAGGTAATCTCAGGGCCTTCCGTGTGGAGTTGATATTAAAAAAATATTTTTTATTCTACCAGTTTCTTCTCTGTACTCCTCTTCCAATTTTAAAAACCTCCCTCAAATATCTCAATTTTCAATAACAATAAGCAACCCTTAAAAAAAATCAGTCATATTTCGCAGGCCCCACCAGTTTGACGTGATGATCATGACCAATCTATACGGCACCATCGTGTCCAACGTTGTCTGTGGGTTGGTCGGCGGTGCCGGCCTCCTTTCCGGACGCAACTATGGTGACCACTACGCCGTGTTTGAACCTGGCACCAGGAACACAGGTACTTTATTTATTTTCGTTTCACCCAAGTTCGCAAAAATGATTAAAAAATTTTACTCAATTTTTTATTTTTACTTATGTAAAGCAATATGTACAAAATTTATTTATAAAAAAAATACACATTTTTAATTGGGAATTCTGTTATTAACCCCGACTTTCTTAAAGATTACACTTAACTATATAAATTATTTAAAATTTATTTATCCAAGTCTGGTTTCAAACCCACAACTCTGGGTCCGGCCAAAAAGGTCATCTAATAAATAATAATTTTTGGATTTATAGGAACCGCCATCGCTGGCAAGAACATCGCTAACCCCATCGCCATGGTGAACGCCTCCATTGACATGCTAGACCACCTGGGTCATCACCACCATGCCGGCCTGATCTCGCGCGCCATGCATAAGACTGTGTGCCAGGACTTGGTGCACACACCCGACCTGGGAGGCCACAACACCTCCAGCGATGTGGTGGCCAGCATCATCGCCAACCTGCAGCTGGTGAAGTAGACACCAACCTTCAGAAGTTTGTTAGTCCAACAACAATCCCACCCACTTAGGTTGGTGTGTTTCAAAGTTTTGTCATATTTGACATCGTCACAAATCAATACACATATATGTGAACAAATTCGTATATAACATTTACAAATTTGTCTGTTTATCTGAAACCTGTTACCATGGCTTAATCCTCATAAAAGTAGGCAAAGAGGATTGAGAGCCGCACATCTCAGATGTACTTACATAGTTGTTATTTTGATCTAAAAACTACTAATTTGTTATATTTCTTTGAATTTTTCTTCTCTCAATTTATAAATAAACATAAAGCAATATTTAGGTGAGATTATTAGGCACTATATGATCTGCATATACTCTGGTCTTATAACTGGTGTATTCAAACATTAATAACTTTATTTATTTAGAATAATGTGTGATTATTTCACATGCCAAAGAGCTATCTATGCTAAGAAAATATAAATCATTTTCTTAAAATGCCTTGTAGCTGTAAAGATCTTCTCCTTCAATAAGTATGAACTTTTTAGAAATGGGGTCAGTTGTTCCACTAAAGGGTTTTACAGTAACCCCTCAAAAACTAGTCCAGTATGGCAAATAATTGGATTAAAAATGACAATATAATATTGTTAATAAGACACTAATAATAAAATGATTTTAAATTATTTTAAGTAGGCCCTAGATTTTTTGAGTCGTTTTATGATAGACGTTATGCCTTGATTTTTTGTAATAAATTGAGTATTGCATGTTTCGTTTTAATAATTTATTTATTTATATTATTTTGTTGAATTATTATTGTAAATAATCCCACGTAAAACACATTGTATTATTTAATGTACAAATTTTCTTGTAATTATTGCTTTGTAATAGAAATAAAACATTTTACTGTTGACTGGATTTTACTCATCTCTTGTGTCTTAAAAACCTTTACTTCCCCTCTCCAAAAACTACATGTTATGTAATGCCTAAGCACAAATCTGCCATGCGTTCATACAAAATAATTAAGTGCATTGTTTGAGTTTGAAGAGGACGCCGTGAAAATATAAAATGTAATATTCTTTTGAAAATTACCTATAATATGTAATAATTATATTATCAACAGTAGGAATATCAAAAAATCGAACTGGGGTGCCAGTTGAACATACGGAAATATATTTGATAATTCAAGCAAATTTCTCGCAATGAACATGAAGACAGCGCATGGTATTATTTTTTATGACACTTTTTGGACATTGGAATAACTTTTAGAAGGTTTACCTAAGTATGCCCGAAAAATGTTCACCTACACTGCTGTCGTTAGTAATTCGTTAACAAGGTTCCATCTGATACAGCTATGTTGTACAATAAAAGACTGGAAAAAGCAACTTCAGAATTTATTATTTCATAACATTGCTCCATCAGAGGAAAATTTATTATTCTAAAGGGTCTAGTTCATGGCGATCGACGGAAGATGAAAGTACGGGCAATGACGTTACATATATAGACACGTTATAGCCTTAAAATATTAACACAAAATGTGGCAAGCAAAACACACATGTTACCAGTAAATTCATCATTCAAATAATAGTATATACAATGTATGACAAAGATAGACATTCATAGAATATATGTGTATGAACGAAACAGATCCGAAGTTCGGACCGCGTTCCATACTTGCTTGAAACGATCTCAAGCGCCGCGTGACCGTTTAGTACTAAATCGGCTTAAACACCGATCACACCAACTAGCGTGATTATTGTTTGCCACTTTGAGAGCGCTACAACGTGTCTATATTTATGTAACGTCATTTAGTACAGGCATAATATGTGCGATTTTTATGTAGTTGTTTCTTTCTTTCATTTGTAAAGATGAAATAAGTAATATACAACTACGTTATATCTTATGCCTTACATATTATATAGTACAGTAAAACTTTGACTTTACTTTTCCCTATTTCAGGGTTTCCCGCTTTTTATGCCAAAAAGCACTGCCATCTGTATCTCAGAAGCCGTGGTGTAGAATTGGCTGGAACTACAATTTAAAAGCAAAGAGACCTATTTTTCCAAGAAGCAAAAACAATATTCCTGCATCGATTTTGAAGATTTCAATTTGAAATATTGGTGAATTTAATTAACAGCAAAGGCAGTAATTATTTGGTTTTTCCAATATACTATATAACACATAAATAATAATCAAATATTTTATATTGGTTCCAAAGATTCTAATTTTTTTGTTTTTAATTTAACCAAAATCATGGTGTCATTTCATAATTATAAATACTTTCCTAGAAGCAAAGGCAGCAATCTTTTTTATTATAAATTATTTCGCTGTGCTAGTTCAATACTTATCTTATAAGGAATCAAAAAACTCAAATAATTAAATTTAAAAACAAAAATTTACAGCAATTTATTTAGCAATTTATGTACTTTTATTTCATGAATATGTTGAAACATTTAAATTTTTTTGTTTCAAATTGTTTCTAGTATGTACAAAAACATCTTGGTACATGAATATCATTTATTTTTGTTTCAAATTGTTTCTAGTATGTACAAAAACATCATTCAAAATTCTCCTTTGATAATTTGTGAAAGTAGATATTTTATTACATTAATACACAAAACAAAGAATAGAAGTGAGAGTTCCAAAATGACCAGGCTTAAAGATATGGCTTATTTCAAAATATACACAACTATTATAATATTCTAAATCCAACCTGTAACCTATATTAATTCTAAGCTAATATTAAATACTGGTTCCAAAGTAATATGGTTTTTCGTATTTTTAAATACTTTCCTAATATATGCATTTAAAAGATATTGAAGTTTTTACATGTTGGTTGATTTTTGGGATATTATGCTGAGTTGCGCTTGTTCGCTTTATTGCCAAACAAACTACTTCATTGTACTTTAACGGGATCATTTTTCAAAGAACAATTACATTAATACACAAAACAAAAAATAGAAGTGAGTGTCCCAAAATGATCGGACATTAAATCCTTAGAAATTGTGGCTTATTTCTAATCATACACAAGTATTATAATATTCTAAATCCAATCTAGAATCAGACTGAAAAAACTGTGACCTGGGGCAATGAATTAACTTTGTTTCGACTAATTACTATATGTTTTAAGTTTTCTCGTGTTACTTTTTTTTTTGTGGCGATAAGATTGTTTCGCATTTTGCTATAATTATTTTGCAAAATATTTGACAAAGTTTCCACAATCATACTATATATTCGGTAATTTGACATTCCACAGACACATTTTGAATCTAAATCCACATAAAAAGAACAAGACCTTAGGCTTAAAAATGTTAATAATAATAATATATCTTTTTGGTTGCCATGTTCCAAAAATTTATAGTGTAACTCTTTTACATTGACAATATATTCAAATATAGAACACAAATGAAAATATACAAACCTTACGGACTCGGATGGGACAATCAAACCTCCTCTTTGTAAAAAGTCAAAATACTTATCATTAATTTTAGCTCCTTTGCTATCGGATACTAAACTAATACATAAGTTACAATTACTCACAATTTTTTTTCTAACACCAAGGGCTGCATAACCACAAACATACATTTTTGATGATTCATCATTTTCGTATGTTTCCAGGTAATTAGATTTCAATATGCATATAAATTCAGTAACATCTGTTTCTAAATTAGTTTCTATTTCCAAAGGAGAGTCAGCGAGTTTTTAATATCTTTTAATGACTCCGGTATATTTTTAAATCTAAAAATTTTTCGGACCCTAATTTTTTTCTCCGACTCCACAATTTGTGTACATATATGAAATATGGTAATTTGTGCCTGATAATCTTCTATGCAAACTAAATCGTTCTTCGAGCTTGTCGGTTTGGAATTTTCCTGACAAAATATAAGAAATTGAAAAATTGGCAAATGAAAATTCTGTTAATTACTAAAACTTTCAGACAGGAGGCTTGTTTCCGACTTGACTTTTATTTTTAAAATTGTTAATGGTATTATAGACAGCCCTGATTTACTTAGCTTAATTACCTTCTATGTACCTAACAGATCCACTCGATCCAAAATTATTTTTAAATGTAACAACAATATCAGGACTGAGTCATTTAAATACTCGCTTGTACCTAGATTGCATGCAGTGAGTAATTCTATCGCTGAAATAGTAGATATATTCAACTGCACTGAATCTAGTTACAAGAAGGCTATAATAACATACCTCTTTCTAAAATACTAGTGTTAATTTTCTTGGGCGTAATCAAATCGTCGCATCAAATGTTTTTGGGCGCATTGTTATTTTTGTCATTGTTATTTTTTATGTCACTGTTATTTTATTTTATACCTATGTTATGTAAAAGCCCATGAGGGCGTATATAAATAAATAAATAAAAGTTAAAGTACTCTGATGTAAGGCATTAAAAGTGTCCCTTGAAAATAATGTACCATTTGGAAAATTATTCCATTTATCTAACCAGTCAGTAATTTTTTTTAAATATATCAGTTAGCCCTAGTATGGGTGTACACAATTAATTTCGTTTAATTGTACCTTTAAATGTAGTTTTTACATTTAAAATATCCCACCAATTTCTGATTATTTGTAAAAACATAGCAGTTTCTTTATATTCGTCAAAACAAAACAAAGCAGCAATAGTGGTACAATGAAAAACATTATCAACAAAAATCACCCTTTGCCTTTCGAAGGATGTTGGATATAAAGATTTAAAATTTAATTTGAATGCCTTTTTAACTGCAAGTTCTATGGTATATATATCTCTCAGATCTTGAAATCGAGCATGTCTTATTATTGAGTTGATGAGAATGATTTTTTATAATTTTTTAAATTGATCCAGTTATTTCGTATATTTTTAAATAAGTGCACAAAATCATAAAACATAAAAATTGGCATATTAGTATATAAAGGGTTAGCAAAATTATCTGAGAGAGATATTTTTTTGAACATATTTTGGTTGACTCGATTATTGTCAGTAATAATGCAAGTGACCTTAAAGCCAAAGTTTTGGACAAAATTTAAAACATTTAAGGTGATTTTTTTCAAATCATTGCCAGTAATAGAATTAACTGGCATCAGTCGAACGACTTCTTTAAAACCACCAAAACATGAAGTGATCATGAAACATTGCACTGTTTTTGCTACTTTTGACGAATTACTTAATGCAAAGAGCTGCAAGTTTTTTGGCTTTATAAGTAATACAACTACTTATGTAAATTTCATCTATCAACAAGCAAACAAATTTTTCACACTCAGAGAGCTCTTTTGATATTTTTTTTAAATATAAATTATTTGAAGAATCAGGTGAAACATCGAACGATGAAGAAATGCTTTGTAAGTACCTTTTATGTGGCAAAATAAAAAAATCTTTAGTTAATCGGTAACATGTAGGAGACCTCGAATACATCATGAAAGCAAAGATTAAAGTAGTTGTACTATATCGTTTCCTTTTGGTTGTTATTAAACTAACTTGATTTAAGAGTAATTCTAAAGAGTTTTTATACGAATATTCAAGACCACTGGCAGCGTCTAGTGTTAAACACATATCACAACACAACATTATATCTAACCAACAGATTTTCTAATTGTGACCATAAACTCAATTTCATAGTTTTAGGGAATAACCACTTCAATTCACTATGAGAAAGTTCATTTGTCCCAACAAATACTTTCAAATTGAGATTTCGGTCAACGACAACTTGAGAACTTAAATATAGACGTTTATCTACAACATCAATGTTTGTAATATATAAATATGTGCTATCGTTCATAGTTTTTTTATTCCATTCACCGAGTTTAATTTTTATTGGAATATTTCTTACAAAATTACTATAGTCCACAATCACATCACTTTGCAAAAATAGTTCGATTTGTTCCTCATCTCGTTCTTTTATCTTGAGCTTCCGATTTTTGGGATCCACTCTTTCCGTAGCCTTTTTTTTTGTTAAATAACTTGGCAAACTCTTGAAAATACTTGGTGTAGCTCCGATAGCCAATTTAGGTTTTTTGGGATGAGATATAATATCCCTTTTATCAAAATGCTGGACACAAACGGCAGCAAAAGCACCAGGAGTCCAATTCTTGCGTTGAATTGCACGGATCCATGCCTGTCTGCGTTGTTCTTCATTGGGAAATTTAAAAATTGTAACTGCACCTTCTTTCTTCAGGGAACTGCTATAATTGGATTTACATCCAGGAACACAGCATCTATGAGGCATCTGAAAATAATGTTCACTAATAAATATTTGTATTTTCAAAACAAATGAAATAATTTTGCGAGAATGTCTACTTTGCGGTTAACATAAAAAGAGGCATATAACACAAAATAAGAACAAACAAGAAACTTTATTAGATTAATTCTAAGCTCTACATATTATTACATTCGTACAATTATGTAGTACATAATACAATTTCTAATTATAATTAGATATAACTACACGGCGTTGTAGCGGCCATTACGAAAAAAACTTTTGGCGACACGATAAGCATTAATAAAACTGTGTTATAATCGTAAATATGTTCAAAATACCTTACCTTGATATCTCTATATCACCACTAACGTGTTTTTCACAAAATGGAATATAAATATTATAGAAACGTGGTACTAAATATTAAATAAATGGTATAATTTAGCGTTGTGACAGTTTTGAAAGAACTGTTTCAAAGAAGTACTTCTTTTGACAGCAGTCCCAACTTCATTCATTTTTCATTGAACAAATACTTCAATTGAAGTTGGTTAAGTTGGTACTTCCGATTGAACAATCTATGGCATCTACTTCGAACTTCAATTTTTCATTCATTCGAAAGACTGAAATATTGCATCATCCACAATCCACAGTTCAATTGTTCATTCCCTTCTTCCTTCGATTTTAGTTCGAAGAATGAATGAAGCAATGAAGTATCTTTTTAGTTATCCGTTCCCTCGCATGTACCCGTGACAGTTTCTTATGATTTCTGTGCTTGTTTTGTCTATAGGACTATATAATCTCTACCTAAAATTATGGATGGCCGTTCAACGAGAAAGTGAAATATGGGCTTATTTTAAGGAAGTTGAGGTTTACCAGGCCAAATGCAACTTTTGTTCTAAAGTTATATCCATAAAGGGAGGCAATGCCTGTAATATGAATCGTCATTTGCGCAATATTCACCCTATTGCTAAGCAAACTGTCAAACTGTGTACAGTAAGAAATATTCAAATTGTACTTCAAGCCCTGAAAAACGTTCACATCGCTCTTACAGAAACTGAAAATTTCGCAATTACTACATTTGCTTTTTGCAAATTCTCTGTAAGGCTATGCATACTTATTGTACATCATTCCTTTTAAGGCATGATACCGCCAACGGCCAACAACTCAAACATATGGGCAGCTGTCATCGAGAAACAATAGACAAGAAACTAGTAATAGACAATTCATTAATACACACATAGAAGAAAGAAAGAAGTAGTTTTTCTACACGGTATAATTTTTGTTATACAATAATGGAGGAGTGGGTTATGTGGTTGGGAGAGCTGTCCCGAATAAAACTATTAAGAAAAAAACGTGACTATTATTTGGTACATTTATCGCTAGCAACCCCCCCCCGACGAGAAATGCTGTGATTAATATGTTACTTCAATTGAAGGGTTCATCGTGAAAGGTTCATTTTGAAGAAGTATCAATTCGTGAAGCATTCACAAATCTGTGAAGCTTTTCCCATCGCTAGTATAATTAATTCGCATGAAGTCTCCACGCTAGCGTTGTGACTTGTGACAGTTTTGAAAGAACTAGCGTTGTGACCGCTTTGAAAGAACTGCTTCAAAGAACTACTTCTTTTGGCAACAGTTCGTACTTCATTCATTGTTCATTGAACAAATACTTCAATTAAAGTCGTTAGTTCATTTTAGCGTTCATTCATTTTAATAACTTCATTTCATTGAACAAATACTTCAATTGAAGGTGGCAGTTCAATTTAGCCTCCATTCATTTCATGAACTTCATTTCACTGAACCAACACTTCAATTGAAGGTGGTAGTTCATTTTAGCCTTCATTCATTTCATTAACTTCATTCCATTGAAAGAAGTACTTTTGAAGCAGCACCGATTTGAAGGCGATTCCGACCTGCAATTCCGTTTTTAGTAAATTTTGTTGATTTGCTAGCACTTTTTGGGGGAGGATTTTTTGTTGATTTGCTAGTACTTTTCGATTTCAAATCTCTACCGACTAGTGCTTTTTTTTCGGAGAGGAATTTTCGTTGATTTGCTAGCACTTTTCGATTTGGGATCTCTGCCGACTAGTACTATCTTTTGACGAGTTCGACTACAATTGAAGTGTTCACCGCGACAGGTTCATTTCAAAGAACTAGCAGTTCCTGAAGCGTTCACAAAACTCTGAAGTTTTTCCCAACGCTAAACAGGCGGATCAATCCTTCTTCTCTCAAATCTTATTTTTTCGCGAGTTCGACTTCAATTGAAGGGTTCACTTCGAAGGGTTCATTTTAAAGAACTAACAATTCGTGAAGCATTCACAAAACATTGAAGTTTTTCCCAACGCTAGAAAGAACACTCCACGCGCCTGTAAATCCTATACTAATTCACAGATTCACAGAACAAACGGTCGAACGAAGTCCAAAAATGGGTCTCTTTAAATGTCAGTACGTTTTCTACAGCGTGGCTAGGGATATAGAAGGCAGTGCAAAAAGTCATAGTACTATTTAATTCTATATATTCTCATACAATATTTTTTCTGCCCCCGGATTTCCTTCAGTTTTAAGAACCGATAGAGATGGAACCGTCGATATTATTTCTCCGAGGAACCGGTTATTTTTTGAGCCGGTTCCTATTTTTGGAAAATGTAAATGTTGAGTAGTTACAATATCAAAATGCGAATAAGTGAAACAATGCGATGCTCTTTCGCCGAAACGGTGAACTCGGTTGCGGCGCTATTTGACCAGAAATGAAAATCCCTGATAACCCACGTTTCAAAAACGAGAAAATAAAAATAATCATGGGATCCCTTTCTTGATAACACAAAGATGGTTTGCTAGAATTTTCCAAAAAATATTTTTATCTGCGAAAATTTGGAACCGGTTCCTCGGAGAAATAATATCGACGGTTCCAGTGACCGGCTAGGAACCGGTTTCTTTTAACCGGGACAGGAATATCGACCATCTCTAATCCATAACGTCGAGTTGTCAAATCCGAATAATATTATCGCAATGAAATTGTCTTAAAATATCACAATCAAAATGACGGAGGAATTGCTCAAAAGCGTTTTGAATGGCAAAATTGATGTTAAAAAATGTGTAGAGTGGCTACAGTATGGATTGGGACAGGTCGGTAAAATAAAATTATATGGTTTTCTGTTAGTCAAATTGAACAAAAACACTTCAAATTGTTATTATTTTTATCTCCTTTCTTATCTTACATGCTTGTTTATATTTCTATAAGTTATTAATAACAACTGCATTTAATTTCATAAGCGTTTTCAATGCGATTTTGTGTTAAATATACGTAAATATGGTTTGGCGGTCAAATTTTTGTGGTTATGTCATCCAACAAAAGGTAAACAAGATTGTTTTTTCATTGCTGAAATATAGTTTTTAGCTTCCGTGGTTAAACCATTCCTCAATAATTGATCCATTGTTAACTTTGATACTCTTTTTAAAACAATTTTTATATATTTTTCTTGAATACCTAACAATTTTATAAATAATTTTGAATTTAACTTACAAAATATAATTTTTAATAAATACTTTGTAATATTTTGTTGATGTTAATTCGTTTTCTTATAGCAAGCAATAGCTTATAAGAGAAGGGTAGGTATTTATTTATTTTATCCTATTAAACGGTGTACTTTGTATGAACGTGTTTCAAATATGGAGATCCAGAAAGAATGTAAGGCTGATGTTAGCGGAATGACTAAGATTAAGAATGAGACGTTTAGATGGTTTGGAAATGTAGAGCGGATGAACGAAGAAAGGAGTGTAAGGAGAATATATGATGTGAAAGCGAGTGTTAGAGGAAGTCATGAATGCCTGAAGAAGACATGGCACCATCGAGTGAATCAAATACTTGAGTTGAGTCATCAAGAGCCAGAATAATAAGAGAATGTATGAGATGATGTATGAATGAACCGACGAGTGTGTGCCGAGAGAGAGTTATGTGGCAGTCCATCCTCCAACCTACCCCTCCGGAGAAACGGCGTAATGGTCGGTTAGGTAAATGGTGATTAAACTTTGTACTTACAGGATGACGATATATTCAACTGTTCCAGAGCAGATTTCACCCTTTATGTCCTTTCTTTCATCAGGAACCAAACAGAGAGGTATTCATTTAATCATTTATATCAACAAACCTAAATTATAATGGAATATATTTTACAGAGCACAAACTAAATAGTGATTAAATGTGAAAATATTTGCCCTTTACCCACCAAAATCATAATTAGGAAAATAAAATTAGGTTCAATTTCCTAAAACAAAATTTTGGTAATCTTGATATTAGCTTCATCCAATAGACACTGCCATCAGAAATCATATTCTAGTAGCGAATTATGAACGCCGACACATAAGGTGTACTCCATTTATTCAATAATATTATAAAAAGTGATATTAGTAACCTAATAATAATATTTGGATAATTTGTATAGTGCCGTTTTTATGAAAAATCACCTCAAGGGCGCTGTGGGGCACTGGGAAACCTATCAATATAATAGTTCTGGTATGATTTTCATGTTGTTCCTGTGATCACTAATAAATAAATTGCTGCTCACAAATAATTTTTGATAATATAATTATATTTATCTTCGCGTTCTGGTGCTCATTCATTAGTAGGTATACAAATATTATTTAGGAGATGGTTTTTTTTAATTATTATAAGCAATTTGGTGACTAAAAAACACTTCAGTACCCATTTAAAAAGTCCCCAATGATATGTATGTTTACATCTTTTCACACAAACTTTCAAATATAATAGTAAATAATTTAACAAATAAATAAATTTATTGCAGCGTTCTACAATTCAGTTCAGTCCAGCAAAATGATATTTTAACTCCCATCAAAGTACCTGCACAGCCATTTGGACATTATGAAGCAACATCCATTACAGAGACTCCAAGACAATCAAGTACTCGTACGTCTCCCAAAAAAACCAACTATCCAAATGCAGTCCAGAAGAATACAAGAGTCAGTCGAAGGTTGAGTACAGAATTGTTCCCGCAGACTAAAGAAGAAACTAAAGACCACGGAAATGGATCAAAAGATGACCTCAAAGTCTTAGATAATGATAAACTAGATACTTCTATGCAGCAGGATGATTTATCCAAGAGCAGTTTTGAATGTGATAGTATCGCATCCAAAAATGGCAGCAAGAATGAAAGTCCTGTGAAGAACAGCTCATTCGATAAAGATTGTCTTTTTAGCCCTGTCACTCCGGCAAATAAGAGCAGTCAATCTAACATTATCTTTAGTACGCCAAACACTAGTTTAAATTCAAATTTGAGCTATTCTCATCGAAGAGATCTGTCTGAGCTTTCTAGTCTGCATCCGAATATTAATCAGAATAATGCAAGTATTGGTAAAAATACAATACAACAAATTGGATTTCAAAAGGGTCAGCAAAATTATAATAGATTTGGTCAGAATCAACAGGGTTTCGGTAGTCAGAATCAGTATCCCAGGCATCCGAGTCAACAGGGTTATCACCAGAATGTAAGGACAAATCAATCAAGACATTATTCAGGATCAGAACATTCATTCACCAATTCCAGCTTCCGATCTGATCACGATAATAGTACACATCATTCTCGGCAAGATTATCAAAATTCTTCCAAACCCACCTCGAATCGAACAAACATTTGCATTGGAGACTTTATCGTAGGAAATAAAAGCGCAACGAGTGATAAATCTACCGGCAAAAAGAAGCGGCATTCGAAATTTGTTAATCTGTCGATGGATGACGCAAATATTATGGCGGCACGAACCAACACGGATCATTCTAGTATTGACATCAAAGATACTACAAGCTTTCCCGAAATCGGCGCGAAACAACCAAGTTCTAAACGAAGAATCAATCCCACACGGTTAAATACCACCGACCCCAAGTTGAATACAAGTTTGAATTTGTCCAATCAAAGCGCAGTTAAGTTTGGAGTCAAGTACGATAAAGCGGAGCGGAACGAAGCTTTTGACGCCAACGTCTTTCAGCCGAAAGAACAAGCCTCCAGCTTCAATACAGAAAGACATCTACTTAAAAAGAAAAAAGAAAAACTGTTACATAAGTTTAACAGCTTAACCTCAGACTCTGCAGCCACAAATTCATTCAATAACTCTTCGAAGCCAGCAGTTCAAATCATGACGAGAAAGACTAAGCTTGAAGTTGTGAAAAAAACTGAAGTAAAATTGAATTTTATTACACCTGATTTAAAATTAGTAGAAAATGTTAGTGCCTTAAATGTTATAGCTATATTATACAGTACCATGTTAGATTGCAACCTTATTGTTAATTTCACGTCAGAGATTTATTTTTTGATTTCTCTAGTTGTGGCGCAGCAAATAGATACAAAAAAGCGTTCTGTCGTCAATCATTTTGGTAAATTATTGATAAAAGACGAAAAAAACCAAAAGGATATCGCTTTATCCGATTTACCGGCTCTAAACGAAAGCGTTGAGAGTTGTGAATATTTAAATAATAAAAATATTTGCAGTATTGAAGATCTTAATTCTGTTATTGATTCTTGTGCTTTGGAACAAAGTATCAGTGCCTTAAAAGTTACCGAAGATGGAAAGATTACTTTAGATTTAAGTAAAATGACAGAAAACTCTTTGGCTATTATTCATAATGAATCAAATGCTGCATTGAATAGCAAAAAAATTGTAACTTTGGTTGATAAAGAGGAGAATCACGTTAAAACTTCCAAAAGTGATGAAAATTTGGCCGATAAAGAAGAAAATTATAGTAAAACGTCAATAAGTGAAGCGACTTTGATTGTTGAAGAAAATCATAGCAAAACACCTATAAGTGACGCAAACAGGACTGAAAAGGAAACTAACACATCTTTAAATGTTATAGAAAAAGAGCAAAAACTTGGCATTACAAGCGAAATTGATTTGGCCGATTTATTTTCAAGCGTTCACAACTGCATATACTTTGCTTTATGCACTTTAAAACACCAAATGTCGGTGCTGGACATCATACTGGATCAACCAGCTCTCAGACTTCTGCAAGAGAACCCTCGTGTCAGGAGTTTCAGCCCAACCTTGGCGGAACATTTTGCAGAAGTCTACACGGCCAAGTCAACCATCAAGCAGGACTTGGACGTTCAGTCGGGAATACTGAATAAGAATGTATGCTTTAATACGGATACCGATAGTGTGGAGAATTTCCCTTCGCAGCAGAGTTTCTATGCATTCAAAAAGCAGAGAGATCTGTTCTATGATATATTCAGGTAAATTTATTTGTTTCAACTATTAGTGCAGTTATCCGGAAATACAAATTGCCCAATATTTTAGTTGCTTTCAAGCTTTTTTATTTGTGGGGAATGGGTAGTCAAACACTGAACAGATAATTTTCTAGAAGTGTGTTCTATACCAATTTGAAACAAAACTGATGTTGTTAATTTACGTAAGACCTTTCGACTCCTAGGCCCTTTATCTGTTTAAGAAAGAATTCAGTATTTGAAAATGTTTGACCAATTTTAATTGAAGTAAGGTAAAATTGTGTTTACTTTGGGCACACATACACGCCTACAACACATTTCTATCAGTTTATTTCAATTACAATTCGTCATCATCATCAGAGCTACAGCCCTTAGAGTCGTGCCGCTTTTAAGAAATGCCTCAACCCCCGCCTATCTCCTGCTATTTCCCTCGAGTTACTTATACTTGGGCTGCGGTATTTGCTTCCATATCGTCTAACCACCTAAGCTTTATTAAAGAGAAGCCTCTTTGGTAGTGGCTTTCTTCCATTCTTGCTACATGTCCTGACCAGCGGAGCCATCCTAGTTTTTAGAATCTTGTTATCAGTGGCTCTCCAAACATTTGCTATAGCTTGTAGTTCTACCTTGTCCATCAGACAACATTTTCTTGTATGAATTCAAAGATTCTTTAATCTTATTCTCAAAAATGTCCAATACCTTTTCTCTATTCTTCGTGATGGCCCAGCACTCGGAACCATAGAAGTGGTTTGATGAGGTGTTGTAGCTGTACCTTCTTGTCCACATTAAAGAATCATCTTTCAAATATGTAACTCCAAGAAAACATAATATTCCTTAAACAAGATAATTTGTTTCTCTAGAATTCATTCCGTGGAACGATTCCAGCCTGATATATTGCTACAACATTTCACTTCTCCTGTGCTGTCTCTTCTTATCATTCATTTATAATTTACATTAATAAACAGCCTCATACTTTGGAGGTGAGTTGAATTCATTATTTACTAAATGTGTACACTGTAAACCACAACTTTCATACCTCCGTCCTGGTGAAAGGTCACCGTGCAGAATCGAAACGTTGCTTGAAATTACTTTAGCCATGTTTGATGGCAAGATCTGGCCAGGTACTTCCCAATATTCCTCTTCTCTATCTTCTACTGCCACTGGGGATGCCATAACTGTGAAATGTAGTGATGTATAAATAAATTTTCCTAATATCCACCGTTGTTGAACGTGCAGGGTATGGGAGAGCGGGCACAACAAGACCAACTGGAACTTTGCCTCGCGCCTGGGCGGGATGCTGCGGGCACTTCTATCTCTGGGGACCGCTCCGGCTAACTTTGCTCACCTGGCCCGACTCTTCAGGGAACAGCTGCTTAACACCCCCCATCAGGTAACAATAATAATATTACGGTTAAACTCGCAATAAGGTTTAGACATAAGTTTTTACACTTGAGAAGTTTTTTGAAGTCTTGAAAGGTGAAATCAAAAATTGCCTTGTTTGGAACCCAGGTAAGAAGTTTTTTTTCCAGTCTCTTGAAAAGCTTCAAGAAAGAGTTTCACTGTACTTATAATTGACTGAACTCTGGAGCCCGTGCTTTGTCTTTTATAGTTCTTGGTACTTATCTTTTGTCCAATTCTATGATGCAGGTTTTCATGACTTTTGCATCCGGTCCGAATTAAAGATGGTCGATATCAGAATTGGGTGTACCTGCGGTTCCAGTTACCGGTGACAGTTCTTTTTGGAACCGGTTCCTGGTGCCAGAAAAGTTCCACGAAGGAGATTTTTTCGAAAAGTACTAGCAAATCGATAAAAGTTACTCAACAAAAAAAAAAAGTACTAGTCGGTAGAGATTTAAAAACGAAAAGAACTGAAACTGGTTGGAGAATATCTCTAATTGTTAATCAAATGTTGTATTTTATAAAAATATACAGATCAACAAACTTATCTATAAAGTTAGGGGCGTCACCACCGTAGATCTGGTGAATACAAAAAAGTACACATTAAAAAATGGTTTGTTCCTCTATTGGCCGCCTGTATAGATAAGCTTACTGATCTGTATGTTTTTAATTCTTTTATCATTTGATTTAAGTTCCTCACTAGTTTTATTAATAATTATAATTATTAGTGAATGAAATTCTCTCCAATATATATTCTGTTTCTTGTCTTTGTCAAAAAATAATTTTTCATCACATCAGCAATTTTTTTTTTACAATAAAAGAATACTTTGTTTTAAAACCACAAAATTTATTATAATGAAGGCCAACCGGTTTCGCTTGGATCAAGCTTTGTCAGGGCACATTTAATAACTGAGTGCCTGTGGCTTGATCCAAAACCTTCATCATAATAAATTTTGTGGTTTTAAACAAACTATTAATATAATGTCTAACCATGTTGTTATTGCTTCTTACGATTTTTTTTTTGTCTTATATTCAAATTGAATTTATATTTATTAGGCTAAACTCCCCGATTCGCTGGCTGACCTGGAGTGGGGGAAGGTGTCAGCCCAGAGGCTCAACAAATTGGCTGAGAGACTTACTACTAAAGGGGTTTCTAGCGAAGAGACGTTCCCACACCATCAAGAATTCTTTAGGTAAATAGGTCATCTATTATAATATTTTTTTTGCTACAACCATAATATAAATATTCGGTAAACAAATGCCGACGTTAAATAATTTTTAAAAAATCGACAAATTGTGTAAAATTTTCTAGCGGAAAACCAGTCAACTTTTAATTCATAAAACATTTAAAAAATTTTAAAAGACAAGAATTTCCTTGCCGTTGACTGGTTCTTTTCTTGATTACAAGACAGCGCCCTTGATGTGATTTTTCACAAAAACGGTGCTATACAAATTATCAAAATATTATTATTATTATGAATTATCATACGATTAATCAGTTAAGGAATCAATTGAATCAAAATGTTTTGAATACATAAATTAAAATGTATTTAAAAATGCAAATGTTTAAATGAATTATAATTCTTTGAAAGAATCAAATGTTTTAGAATGAATTATAATTAATTATAATTAATTATTTTAGAAATAAATTTAGTAGTTAAATGTGTTTCAATAACTAGTCCAGTTGCTAAAATTGATTTTGTATGCAAATGTTTGATTTCACATTGACAGTAATAAAATATACCTTTTTGCATTCTAGGGATTTCCTGATTTTTGCGGGGAGCAGTCCCTTCCAACAGCACCTGGCCCACAACATACAATGTGAATCCCTTATTGAACTGATTCTTCTCAGTTCTCAGGCCTACTTCATCATTCACTCTTCCTCCACAATTGTTCTCAGTTCAGTTCAAGCAGCTTCGGTCCCGTCATACTCATTTGCCTCCAGTTCTTTGATTTTATGGGTAGGTTTCTTTCTGTGAATGATGTTGTGTTACATTTTTTTATTACAGATGCATGGGTGTTTCTTCATTCTCTACATTCCCTACAGCTATTATTGATTATTTTCACTTGCAACACTCTTTATTAATTTATTTAATTCTGTCATCCTTGGGACACAAAACTGTAAGAGCCCTTGCCCAAATTGCGATAGGTTCTAAGTTAAAATTCTGATTCTGGCACAACTGTTATCAACCTCATAAAATTATTGTTTAATATTAATGACATAAGTCAAATCCATCAGGAGCTATGCTGTTTGTTCCATATTTGTCAATTGTTCAATTAAAAAAAAGTGTGTTGATACTCCACCGAAGCCAGGAATAAACTTCAACAGCTTTACTTACTTTTTAAATTTACGAGTGGAAATTGGTATTGGTATAAAAACAAAAACCGAATCGTGAACATTTCAGACACAGCTGTGGATCTGAGTACGCGCCTCCAATACCTGCAAAGCGTCAGGTCTTTACAGATTCTGGCCAAGTTCCTGGGCTTCCTGCTGGCCCTACCATACGGGGGCAATACTGACACCCCAAGGGAGCAGGTACTCAACAGCGAGGTGGCGGTGCGAGACCAGGTAACTGTTGATATCCTATTTTGTTTTTGTAATTTTTTAATTGTTTGGAAACAACGGCTGTCAGTTGAATATTATCCACCTTTCACCTGTTGCATTTTTTCACAAAAACGACGCTATACAAATTATCCAAATATTATATTATTTTACAATCCAATTTAACCAAACTATGTTTGAACATTGTCTGATTTTGTTTGTGGTAGATAATTAGCATACGGGTGACTTTTGTCACGGCAACAGTTTTGTCACTGTCACTGTCTTCCAATCGAGCACGCACACGGTAAGTGACTGTCACCTTTTCATTCCGGCAATTGATTTCGAACAGGCGAATGAGTCACCGAATGACATTTTGTTACCCGTGCACGAGTGCCAATACAAAAGTACTCTCTATAGACACAGTGACAGTTTCATCCCTTAAAAGTCGCTGGGCAGTGGAACTAAAAAGTCACCCTAATGTCACGTCGCTGTGTGCGCAGACTTCCATACACTCCAATAGATTTGGAGATGGTGACGAAACTGTTGCCATGACAAAAGTCAGCCATGCGCGCCTGGCCCTAGACTATGATTAAGTAAGTGCGTTTTGGGATGCAAATTGTCAAAATGAGGTTCTTAAGGCGTGACAGGTGTCACACTATTAGAGCTATTTAGGTGAGGTGACGTGTCAGGAAAAAACAATAAAAATATTAACCCAATTTTCACCCTGAGGTACTCTTCTTCTGACTATAAGAAGAAGTTATTATAAGATGATTTATTAAATTATTATTATAAGATGACTTATTAAATTATTATCATAAGAGATTTTTTAAAATATTAACTTAAAAATTGTACTAGTAAAAAGACGACCTACGTGGTTGGGTGGTAAGACGCTCGATTACGAATACAGAGGTCGCGGATTCAAACCTGGCGTGCGCAAATTTTTTTTATTTTCATAATATGTATCATAACACATTTAATTCATATAAAATAATACATAGTATATTTGTGGCACGTTCCAGAGTGGTAGATACTCTAAGTATCGCCCTGGTGAAAGACCACCATTCAGAATTGAAATGTTGCTTGAAATGGCTTTAGCCGTGTTTGGTGACCAGATCTGAATAGCCAGGTACTTCCCAACCTTCCTCTTCCCCATCTCCTTCTCCCTACAACCTCACACCATACCCAATACCCTAGTGTGTGGGGATGCCATAGTCCCACTGGCTCTAGACCAGAGGTTCCCAAACTTTTTTGTCCCGTAGACCACTTGTCGATTTTTTCTGTTTTGTATAGACCCCCTGCTTTCTTAGTATTGTTTTTTTTTAGCGTTGGGAAAAACTTCCAAGTTTTGTGAACGCTTCAGGAACTACTAGTTCTTTGAAATGAACCCTTCCCGGTGAACACTTCGATTGTAATTGAACTCGTCAAAAAATAGTACTAGTCGGCAGAGATCCCAAATCGAAAAGTGCTAGTAAATCAACAAAAATTCCTCTCCGAAAAAAAGCACTAGTCGGTAGAGATTTGAAATCGAAAAGTACTAGCAAATCGGCAAAATATCTTCCACAAAAATTATTATTATTAATATAATTAGGAAATTAAAGTCCATTATAAGATAGTATTACGTAAGTACCTACATAGGTACTATCTGTGAGGTGGATTATTACATTTGCGGGAAGCCAACATTTTGGTGACGGCCTGCCTAAATGGAATCCACTCCCGTGGACCCCCATTTACGTCTCATGCACCCCCAATTTTTTTTTATTGATGTGGACCCCTTGCAGGTCGGAATCGACCCCTGGGGGTCGATATAGACCACTTTGGGAATGACTGCTCTAGACGGTTGGGAGCAGTTGGGACTCTTATGCGGCGTTCACTATAAAATTTAAAATAAAAAACTAGTCTAAAGATGCCCATTATAAGGTGAAACCGGTCCAGTCTTAATAAAAAGTAGTGGAATAACGTTAAAAAATTGGTATTATTAAATCATTACAAGAAGAAGACAAAAATTGTGTTTATAATTATGATAAAACTTATTGTATTTATTTCTTTTAGACGCAACCACCAATCGACTTGCTCTCGATCCTTCAAAACTCCCAAAAGAACGAACGTCTGGTCTTGACCGTACCTTGGATGGTGCACCTCCTCTCAATGATGGGCTACACCTGCCTCCGACTATCCTACTACAAATATCTCGCCTACCACTTATTCCAAATCTATGCAAACTCCATTTGCATACCAGTTCAAACAGCCGTCAAAAATATTTCGGAAACAGAACAAGAGCTATCAGATTTGTTGAAAACTGTTAAGTGTGACGTACATATCTCTTCAAATACAAGAGTTCTCTTGAAGATTTGCTTAGGTTGGTTATTTGATATGCCGCACTTTCCCCAGGAGTTCTTTTATAGCTGGCTTAAAGAATATAGATCAAACTTATCACAAATTTATACAAAAGAGTTGAAAAATACATCAAAAGTGAGTTCAGGAAAAATGAAAGATTCATCTGAAGTGAATTTGCAACAAGAAGTGTTATCTGATTTGAATATAGAAGCAACAGAAGGTTCAAACTCAGCAGCAATTAAATTTTCAAATTCGGAACCAATAAAAATTATACCCGAAATAAATGAAAAATTGAATTTAAATGAAGAATTGATGAGGTTTTCAATTCCAGACGGTAAAGCAGATTCTTCTTTAGATCGTTTGGAACTTGTGGATGGGAATTTGATCCTTGCAGTGTGTCCTTTTTTGAAGGAATTGAAGACCTTACTATCCAGCAATAGAGATGCTTCTGGAAGTGAAAATAATAAGACATTTAGGCATATCACGCCACTTACAAGCAGCTTTAATGATGATAACTCCAAACACAAAGAAAAACAGATACAGGTAATGGACCCGTGGAGATCAATGAACTACATCCACTTCACATGCCACAGAAGCAATGGTCTAGACTGCTGATGCCAAAAAAATCAGAAGCAATGACCTAGCTTGCTGATGCAATGAAGCATTTCTTCTGTGGTGTGTGCGGTGGATGTTATTGTTTAGTTCATTAATCCTCACAGACTTTTTTTTAACTTTACAAAGTTGTGAAATTGAAGCGTACGAGTATATGCTACAAATCATTTCACTATGGTCACAGGGAAACCTTTTTCTATTTCCCGTTATTGTTAGTTCGCTAAATCGAGCTACTTTATTACTTTTCAGTCAAACATTTCTCCACACTCACATTTGATATCATCACAAATTGACTATCAGCACCATAATTTTTTTTTGACAAATTAATTTTTTCGATTCGTGAACTACCAACGTTTAGATAAATTTTGATAACCTTCTTGATAGCTTAATCAACGGATGCTCTAACAACCCAACTTGCAATTTGACAAACCCCTGGGGGACCAACGATTGGCAGTTAACAGAGACCGTTCAAATGTGAAAAATGGGGCTGATAGACAATTTAATTTTCATCAAATGTGAGGAAAGTTTCAAACAACCCAACCTTAGTATGACAAACATGGACAATAATGACAAAATTAAATAAGAAATATTATACATAGTAACAAATGTGCAATAAAAATGAATATAGATTCTTTTGACCTTTCAGTTGCAGTTGGAAGAGTGGTTCCTGCGCTCACAGTCCAGTTCAACCTGCCGCGCTGTGGGGGAGAGGGTGGGGGCGGCCCTGGTAAGGCTGCTGAGGGCGCAGCTGGGGCCCCTACGAGCCTTAGCCAGCCGGGGGACCCTGCACATACTGAAGGACCCGGCCACCGTGAGTTTCCTGGAATATCTTCCTCTCATAAACCATGCAACCGTAACGCCAATAAAATGTGGAAATTTAATAAAATGAAACTAAAAAATGTCATTACTGTGGTAACAACATGTGAGGCCAATTTTCAAACAAATTATGATAGTTTTAGATGTGAGGTTTAATAGCTTACAACATGTTAAAAATAACAAGTTGGAATATTAAATTATCTTAGAATATAATTTATAAATTTTTTGGATTCTTATAAATAAAAAGACAAACATTCCCGGGTTACAAATAACCTGACAACGTTTGAAAAACTCCTACCATAATAAGCGGAAAATGTTGCTTGCCCAATGATGGAGGATTTAGTCAGCAGAGGAATTGAACTCACGACGTCCGGATGGGAATTCGACGCGTTTGTCCACTCAGCTACCAACCGGTACTATGTAGAATCATCTCCTTTTGGAAACACCACTTTTTTTTTTAACCCCGTATATACATAATGTGAAAAATATGCACTCAATGCTTTTTATAAAGTTACGTCCTTTTACTTTTGAACCATTTGAAAATATTTTATTGAATTCCAGTGCAACCCGGAAGGCGATATCCGCGCCCTACACCTCTGTCTGCTGAGCGCCTTCAGGCGCCGGGCCCTAGAGCTGGCGCAGCCCTGGGCCTTGGCACGTTGCCGCCGCGCCCTGCAGGGCCTGCTGCCACCGGGAATGCGCGGGCCGGCCTGTACCGCCATGGGCCACATCACGGCCCGCAAGGCGCTGCAGGCCCTCAACGAGTGGTTGAACGCTCACGTCGGTGAGTTGTGCTTTTAATTTTGTGCAGAATTCAGTCTAAGGTCTTCTTCACAAAATGTTTTGACTTTGCAGAAACGTGCTATCCAATCTTAACGGATAGATCTTTAGAACATAGACGGCAGGTAGGAATGCTGTGTTTTACCGGAATTTCAATGAAATGTGCTCCGAAGAACTAGCATTAAATATATATATCTAGCATATCAGAGGAACTAAATTGGCTAACAGTGAAACAGATGCTAACATTAAACACATTGATGTTTATACATAAAATGAAGAACAACCTGTTACCAAAATATTTTTCTGACAAAATTATCTACAATGTTGATATTCACAAACATAATGCAAGAGCATGCAAAGAAATCAGACTACAAGAAAAGAATAAAGTCAACACACAAATAGCTTACTGTATAAGGGGATGAAATCTTGTAATGCGCTGCTAGAAACCATCAAAATTATGCCAATCAATAAATTCAAAATAGCTTGTAAGAACTATTTAAATATATATAAATCAAAATAATAAGTAGTATATAAGTTAAAATATTAAGTCAAGAAGAAGTGTATAAGTTAAAATATTAAGTCAAAAAGAAAATGAAATAATTAATGTCAAAGTAACTAATATAAAATAAATAAATTAATTATTGATCCCTTCGGCACCAGTGCATAACCGGCAGACACCAAATGCGTGCTTAACATGATAAACATGTGCTGCATGAGAATAAGTCATTTTTACGACTTGTTTGTAGCTTATTACTGCCAATTATGTATTATATTTTTTTTTTTTATGTTTTAAAATTAAATACAAAAACCACAAATAAACATTTTTATCTCATATTTCCAGATATTGTCACAACTGACTTGTCTGCCGACATCCAAAAGGCGAAACTGATGCTCCGAGGCGGCAACACTCACCTCAGAACATTCAGGAAAAGTGACTACGACGAGATAAACGAGTATATCGGCGGCAAGTGCGATAAGAAACCCGTCATCGCAGATGTTGTCAAGCTGGAAACTGCCGAGGAGCACTGTACGGAAGGTGTTAAATACCACAGCGCAACGAATATCGTTATCGATATGAAGGTAAATTATTTTCATTTCTTTCAGTCTGGGCGTTTATTAATTTTACCGAGTTTCACTGCATTATATATTTTTACGGCATATAATAAAAATAATAAAGTTTTATTCGGGAGTAGTGCAATGCAATTTTTTTATAGTGAATACCGCACAAGAGTCCCAACTGCTTCCAACCTTCTAGAGTCAGTGAGACTATGGCATCCCCAAATGGGGTATGTTGTGAGACTGAAGGTAGTAGGGAGGAGAAGGAGATGGGGAAGAGGAAGATTTTGGAAGTACCTGTCTATTCAGATCTGGTCACAAAACACGGCTAAAGCCATTTTAAGCAACGTTTTGATTCTGAATGGTGGTCTTTCACCAGGGCGATACTTAGTGTATCTACCACTCTTCATTCCATAATTGATAATACATAAAATAAAATTAAAGTTGTAATACATACGAGTATATACACAATTATAAAGAAAAAACGTAAATTCATAAGAAAAAATTTAAACAATAAATATAATGTAAATTGCATATATTTATACGGCAAGTGGTGTGATGGTATTCTGTGGAAGAGCGGTAAGCTCTTTGATTCAGTGGTTGCGGATTCGATATGCATAGTATATTTGCACCATGCCTAGAAGATACTCTCAGTATTGCCCCAGCTTAGGACTACCATTCTGAATCATAATATTGCTTGAAATGGCTTTACCTATGGTTAGTGATTTGAATTGCTAGGTACTTCCCTACATTCTTCTTTCACATCTCCTTACCCTCCAACATCCTTTAACTTCACTATATTTCCCAAATGGGGATGCCATAGTTCTTCTGGCTTCAAACGGTTGGAACTCTTGTGCAGTATCATATAAAATAAATTAATTAGAATAAATTCAAAAGATGGCGGTTATGATAGAGGTTAGACATCATCATGCCAATTTTTACTTACAAAGTAACCACTAAGCAATAAAGTTCAAATCATTTCTTCATCTTCTTCTTGTGCCCACTCCTATCGGGGGTTGGCTATCATCGGGGCGATCTTCACCCTGCAGGCTGCACTTGATAAAATAGTTTAGTAATGAAATAATTTATTTCTAATTACTACAGGAGCTATGCATTCAACTAGTGACCTCCCGCACTGAGGTTACGTCTGTCCGCACATCTCTCGAGGACCAGTTGCAGAGGGGGGTGGACTGCAGTAGATGCCAGTACATTCAGACCTGTAGCAAGAGGACTATAGGACAACTGTGTGTAGACATTAGCATACTTATCGGTAATACTATATTTTGAGTTGAAATAGAATAAGAATTTAATATGTTTTTTTTTAAAGCAGTAAATATGGTGTCATGAAATTTACACTTTTTTTTCTGTCTGTGATATCTTGGTAACGCTTCTTTTTTCAATTCGCAATGCCATTGATCGTGATCTTGCCATTATGAGCTATAGTGCTTTGAGATATAAATTCATTTTTCAATAAGAAAAAAGATTTTGAAAAAAGGATACTCGGGAAAATCAGGTTTTACTCTGATGTATTTGCAAACAGAAGACAAAAAAACATTTCTCGGGAGAACGGTTTGAAACTTTCAACATTCCCTGTAAATCGAAAAATAATAAGTTACACCGGTTTTTTTGGTTATCATTTGTCTAAAAGATATAAAATTTCTTTTTTTCAGTTACATTACATCCGTCACTTTTAACAGAGGATGCGTTATCAAAATTCGGGACAATATGGCGACACTGTTTATTTAACAAAATACCGATTGATGAAATAATCACGCTTCCATTTTGCCCCAATGAAAACGCTTCCGACGCAACCTCCGACGATGAAGTGGAACAATTTCAGAAACAGATGTTTGGCAATTCACCGCCGAAATCCATAAAACCTAGTTCAGTTTTTAATAAAAACAGAATGAATAAAAATCAATTGGACGAAGAAAATCCTTTCTGTAATGTCGGCATACCAGTTTGTAATGATGCCACATTAATCGATAGCGAAGGCACATTACTCGGTAATGAAAGCGCATCAGTCGATAATGATAGCACATCAGTCGATAATGATTACGAAGTGGAAAGTAAAGAAGTTGCTAATGAATTCTTTGATTCGATTCTGTGTCCCAGGAATGTGATGTTTTTGGGCCGGTTAGGAAATGGAAGCGAAGAGGTTTGGAATAAATTGGCTGAATTGTTGAAGTTTCTGTTGAAGGAACAGTTTTTGACGGAGGATTCGTTGACGGAGCAGTGCCTGGCTATATATAGACAGGATTGGCCGCAGGTATTCATAACTACATCTTTACTATACATGATAACATTAAATAATAATTACTATAAAAAAAGCTGACCACCACAGAGGCTAACTAACTAACCATCACGCCGTTTCTCCGCGGGGGTAGGCAGAGAGGACAGACCACCATACAACTCTGTCTTGGCACACACTCCTTGCTTCGTTCACATTCATACATCGTCTCAAACATACTCTTCTGTTATTCTGACTCTTCGTAAAATTCACTTGATTGTGCCATTTCTTCCTCGGGCGTCCCCGACCTCTTCCATTCACTTTCACATCATATATTCTTGTCACACTCCTTTCTTCGTTCATTGGCTCTTTTAGAGGCTTCTCTATAAATAAGCTTGTAGAATGAAAGATTGTTAAGAGGCCTCAACTTAGGTGGTTAGATGATGTGGAGGTGAACGCCATATCCCTAAGCATAAAGAACTGAAGATTGAACCGGGTCGAGCTGTAAGTGCCATTTAATTTTATTCATGACCCTTTCTCTTTTACAGAGCACCCTGGAAAGGTTATCAGCGTGCATGAGAGCCCTCTCGGAAGGCCATGCGCTATCTAGTGGCAAACTGAAGCTGCTCCTAGACTTCTTGGCTGAATTCTGCCAAAACCTCGGGGAACTCGACATGATGTTATGAAACACGAGGCACTTACTTTATTTATTAACATTAACACTTTTTGTATTTTTGTGCAAGAAATCACCCGCAGGTATTAGGCCCTTAAACATTAAACCAGTGGTTTCAAGTCCATAGAGAATGTAAAGCTGTGCATGCTCTAAAAGAGAACAACACTTTTAATAAAGTCAAATAACTTTCTGAAAAAAAAGTGTTATTGTGTTGAAAATTAGCAAAAATTCGTCTAAAAATTGATTGAATAATGAAAATTCATTTTGTAATATCAGTTGGTAATAATGCATCATCGGTCGATAAGGCACATCAGTCAGCAATGAAAGTATATTAGCTGGTAATGAAGGCACATCAGTCAGTGATGAAAGTATATCAGCTGGTAATGAAGGCAAATCAGTCAGCGATGAAAGCATATCAGCTGGTAATGAAGGCACATCAGTCAGCATGAAAGTATATCAGCTGGTAATAAAGGCACATCAGTCAGCATGAAAGTAAATCAGCTGGTAATAAAGGCACATCAGTCAGCATGAAAGTAAATCAGCCGGTAATGAAGGCACATCAGTGAGTGATGAAAGCAATGTAATGATTACGAAATGGAATGCAGTTACTAATAAAATTAGCAACTAGGGCATTTACAATTTTAAAGCTTCTATGGACTGCACCCACAATACACTACCTCACTTTAGTATCAGTTATGATTGTTTCATTTTCTGATGGGCCCAAATAGTAATTAGGTGTACATGGCTACAAATGATACCATCTACACAGCGCATTATTGAAGTTGAGGTGTTACATAGTTTCCCGTGGATGGTGGCATACGACCGCACACCGCAAAAGGGTTCTTTCTACGGTGCGTGTCAGTCTGTGCGGGTGCGAAGAGCGAGACACTATGTAGCTTACTGGCGAAGTGGACGGACCACCATAAACCTGTCTGCGTTGCCACGGACAAGGCACTTTTCTTGGTGAGTCGGAGCGAGCTCGTGTGTGATGGTTCGCGAAATCATGCCACCTTTACAGAGCAAACATATAGCGAGGTTTGAGTAGATTATTTTATTAAATGGCAATTTTTATTCCTTGCAATATTGAGTTCCTCTTCAAAATTATTAATGTTGTAAAGGTAAAGACCTTTGAGTCAGGAGGTTACAGGTTGAATTCCCGTCGCAGATCGAAAACATAAAGAATAAAAAAAAAAAACTACACCAGTTATATACGGTCAAACTTGGTTATAATGAGCCCGAAGGGACCAACCAAATTTGCTCCTTATAGCCATTACTCATTATAAACGTAGGTAAGTAAAAAAAAGTACCTACCTACTAATATTGATATTTATGCCAGGGTATAGCTTAGCAGGGTAAGCTTGCATATTATTAAATTTATTGTTTTTGAGAAATAGGGAAAACCAGATACAAATTAGACAAAGAGTACAAATGAATTTGTAAAAAGGGAACAGAATTGCAAAGAAAAAATTTCCTATGACTTTTATTTTAAACAACACTTTTACATAGTGTCCGATATTACTGGATAGAAATGTTTCTTAGAGCGATAACTATCAGGGATTATAACCCTGCCGGACGGGCGGCTTTCTTTGACATTATTCAACTGTTTCGAGAATCGGATTTTTTTCTCATACCCGGGCACATTGAGTTGACCATACTATTTAGACGTTATATCAGTGAAGCGACCTCGTTATAACCACACACGATTGTATGAAAATAAGCCTGAACTAAGATATCATTAAGTAATTGCTCATTATAGCCGTGTACTCGCTATTACCGTGATCGTTATAACCAAGTTCAACTGTATTTCGAAACGGGGTGTAAATATTTTTTTATTCAAGTCTTATTTTTGTACAGGAACAAAATTAAAATTCACTAACAAATACTTTTATTTTATTTATTTAATGTTCGAAATCATTATATGGTCAATTTTATATAAAAGAGGAAGGTACCTTCATATTTGTAAATATGTAATTATTTTGTTGGAAAAAAATAATTCCAACACAAATTTACATAAGTAAGCCCCAGAACAATATTATTCAATATTTTAAGTATAGGAAAGTTTTATCGTTTTTTTTTTTTTAATTTATAAAAACTTTTTTGTTTACAGATGTATTACAACTTTCTGTGTTGTGTGGCACATTGCTGCTTTAAATATTGTGGATACAAAAATATATAAATTGAAAATTTGTTTGTTATTTCATTTGATCACCTGCACAGATAAATTTGTAAATCTGTATATTATACTCCATCTGTATATTATAAATTAACATTTTCCATTACCTATTTTTGTTTGTATTTTTCATGACATTATAATTGTATGTAATTTATCTATTGAAGTTTTTTCTATACATATTTTAGTATTAAATCTGTTTTATTAAAATATATGTCTTTAAATTTGTACGCAATTTTTTATATCATTGTTGTATTCGTAACATATTATGAATTAAGAGTTTTTTGTATTTGTAGTACCTACACAATAAATTTAAAAAATTAAAATAATAATTCCTTGTTTTTTTTTTGTGTTCATTCTCAATTGATAATCCAGAGGATGATTGATGGAAAAAGTATCAGAGGTAGACGTCACACTTCATGGCATCGAAGTCTACATGACTGGTACGGGTGCAGTTCCGCAGTGTTGTTCCGTGCTGCAGCCTGCAGGGTAAAGATTGCCCTGATAGCAAACCGATAGAGGAATAATTAATTCTCCCCTGCCACACGCAACCAGTTGAAAGGTGCATCAAATTAGTTTAAAGCCAAAGATGGATTCTTTGGGCAACAATTGGTAGAGTTTTAAGATTTTTTTCATACAAATAAATTCAAGGAAAAAGAGCTGGTAGATGATTACAGTAATATTTTTATCAAGCTGATTTTTTTAGACAAAAGAGGCATGGTGTAAAGGCAACTTTTTATGATTATCACAATACGGAAATCCAAAATAAACGTCCCATAAAACAATGTCGCTCTGCCCTAATACTGATCCTTAGATGAGCTTTTAGTAATACATATAATAAATTGGCAGTCAATAAAATAAAACGATTGAATTGTATAAAATTTACTTGTAAAAAAACTACACATATACAAAGTCAAAAATTTTAAAGCCAAATAATGTATACATATATGCATGTCTACATACCACCAAAAGAAATTGACGGTTGATTATTACGTACATTAAATGTTATATCATGGGACATATTTATATATATTTATTATAATATGAATTCTTAAGATGTATGACTGTACCTTTGTTCATATGTGTCATTTGAACTGAAAACAAAAAAAAAACAAACATGCACTAGATTAATTAATTTAATAAAGTCTATGAAAAAATAATTGACGACAAATGTTTTGTTTACACTATAAAACAACACTATGTAAATATATTTTGTATAAAATTATAACAACAACATAAATTATGTTTAAAGACAATATATATTGGGCTGTAAAGTTCCTGTATTCTATATTTAATAGCGTTATCTTTCAACTAGAAGCAAAAAATACCTTGTTTTGTCGTATAAATAATAACATAAGAAAATACAATTACGTATTCCGTACTTTTCCAGTTCTCTTTTTTAGTTAGGAGTCTTGGATAATGTATTATATACATATTATTATTATGTACATATCATACAAAACAAATTAAATATATATTATGTGATACCGCAAGAGATTTATAACTGTCCAGAGTCAGTGGGTCTATGGCATCACCAAATTTGGGGAATGTTATGAGGCTGAAGGAAGTGTGGGGGGAAGGAGATTGGAAAAAGGAAGGTTGTTAATTACTGGGCTATTCAGATTTGGTTTCTAAATATAACTAAAGCCATTAAGCACCCATTCGATTCTGAACGGTAGTCTCTGCAGGGTGATGATACTGAGAATATCTTCCACTCTGAAACAAAGTAAAAATATACTATATTTTAATTTTATATGCGAATAAACCCATAATTTAAAAAAAAAATGTTTGCTGCATCGGATTCTGAACCCGTAACCCCTGGGTTCAGAGGCAAGGAGCTTACTGCTTTGCCACGGAGGTCGTCAATACAGTTGTCAGCCAACGGTCGGTGAAGACTGCAAAATATTTTAAGCATAACATATATATATATATATATATATATATATATATATTATAACAAACCAAAAAACTATTATAAACTAGCATAAAAATTATATACGTACAAACATATTATCATTATTATTCATAAAAACATTTACAAATATTGATTACATCAATACATATTACAGTACAATCATTATTCCTTATATTAATTCAACTTAATCATAATATTATTTATACGATCACAATGGCACACAAAATCTCTTATGTTTCCATAATAAAACTGGACCAAAAGGTTCAGTTTAGTACTGATAATATAGAGACCATTATACATAAACTTAGTGATAAAAAGTTTTAAAACAAATTACTCAAAGACCATTCAAAAACTGAGGTAGGAATGGTATAAAGAATTGTACTGCTCAAAAATAGCTTAATAAAAATATATTTTAATCATGTACCGTAAAAGTAATTTACTTTGTTACTTAACGGGTAGCTTTGCACCATTTGAACCTAGTTCAAAGTGTTCAGTTCTAGTGAGGCTGAGGGATATCGATGGGAAAGAGAAAGGTACCCGACTATTCAAATCTGGTCATTGGCTAATGCCATTTCGAACAGTGTTTCGATTCTAGACGGTAGTTTTTCAGCAGGGGAATACTGAGAGTATCTACCTCTCGTAAATATATTATTTTATTAAATCATATGTGACAAAGTAAGACACTTTACAGAACTTGATTATGAGCAAAGTTCAGTAAAAAATGGTCCTAAAAATGTTTTTATCAATTAAATTAAATATTATTTTGATATTCGGTGATAAATTGCATGACGATAAATATTTTTAAATGTCTTAGACAACTAGCAGTCCAATATGAAGTTTTAATTCCAACCCTGATGTATGAAAGCGGGGCATGGAAAAAGAATAATAATAGCAGAATAATAATAAAAATAAACTGAATGTAGTGCAAATTAGATCTCTAAGGGATGTTTCATAAAACCATGTATTAACGTATTACGAATGAGGAGATCCGAAAAGAAAGGGGCGCTAAGATAGGTTTGGACACGTAGAGCAGGTAGACGAGAAAATGAGTGTTAGGAGAAGGTGAAAGAAGTTGGGGACGCCCCAGGAAGACATTGCAGAATCAAATATTTGATTTATATATATATATATATATATATATATATATATATATATATATATATATATATATATATATATATATATCTATTTATTCCTATATATATAGGAATATATATATTTATTTTCTATATATATTCCTATAGATTAATAAGAGATTTCTGTGTACTGAAAACATCCAAGCTCCAAATGCAATAGATTTTTGATAATTATTTTTTTTACTAACGCACATTGCAGATATTTGGCTCAAATTGAAGCTTAAAAACATTATAAAATGTAGGATAACATAAGAAAAAACCTTTTTTTTATTAAACACATTGATAGATTATAAATGATCTATATATAATAATAATGATCACAAAGAAAAAAACACTGATATTCACTTTACAAATGCTGATTACACATATTAATGCTTTTTATCGTCATATTTTGCAACGTCTTTTTCTCAGTTTTTTATCTTTTTAGGGTTGGACGCTTTCCGTTTAACTACGTCCAAATGGCACGGTTAGTTTAAAATACAAAAAATATTATAAGATGTTCGGTAGGTTGTTTGGAAGACAGATGATATTATTGTCTGTCATCCTGTTGACTTAATTCTAAAACGTATAAGATGGTAAACATTTGTCAATAAAATAAGACGGATGTTTTTACCTAAAACCAGATATTATATCATCGCTAACAGCTAATATAATAGCTCTCTTTAAGATGATTGAAATTGCTCATGGACCCTTCTCCAATCCGAAATCCGAGTTATCTCACATCCAAGAAAAAGTTTCTTTGTCTCAAACAAATACGTCTGCCAGACTAAAATACGGGAATCTTGTTGCGTGGCTGGTGCGCGATGTCATCGTCGATGACGAGCAGCAGCATGAAGCTGAAGAACATGGCGGCGGCGGACAGGAAGTGCCAGATGTCGTGCGTGTCGTAGAACTGGAGCAGGCCGCATTGCTTGTTGAAGGTGCGTGACTCGGCAGGAGTTAACTGGAAGGAAAATAACCAAAGTATTAATAGTAAAACAGTGGAATTACATTTATAATCACCTTGTTTATAATTTTTTACCACTTGTTCACCGTGCTCCGTCATTTTGTTGATTTTACTATATTTGCAGTTTTTTTTTTAATTTTACGTAAGTAGATACATAGTAGAAATAGAAACATCATCTCGTCATCTCTCTTATAAGGTTTTTCAAGGGATCAAAGAAATTAAAGTTAGAAAACCTAGGAACATGGTTTAATTTCTAGAATGCCGGATTCCCGCAAGGTACAACATACCTTGCTGACTGTAATTTCATAATAACTCACTAGTGTTTTACAAAATAATGTTTTGTCAATTATGCTATCCTCACAGATACAGATAGTGTGTTTATCTATTTTTTTAAATTGTATGTTAATGGTGTAAGTGGTTTTTCTGGAAGCTACTAATATTCGGAGAATTGTTTTTTTTCTATCTCATGTCACTAAAAAAGTTTGATTAAGAAATGTAAAGATTTTCATGTCGTTTTACTGTATTTTCGTGTAGCTGAATAAATTTCCTTCAAAATAAAAAAAAAATTGCATGAAGTTTTTCTGTAAACACAAACAGTAGTGTCACTTTCAAAATTGTTTTTTTTCTACGGCACTGACGTAAGCAAACTTCAAATACTTAAAACTCGGCTTGTACTGAAAATAAAGTAACGCAAAATATCTCTATGAATTGATTATTTTATTTATAAGTGATTACGGTTTATTTAAAGATGCGAACAATATGTTTTGAAGGTTAAAAACTCCTGTGTGACCATTGGCACCTATGGCACACTAGAGGTTAAAAAAACTTACAAACTACTCAAGTGCGGGTTTTTCTGTAGTATTTTGTCGGTACAAGAATTTTTTTTCACTTTAATCATTTCCGCTGTACAAATTTCCTAATTGGGCATAAGCAACATAAGTTGAAGGAGCTAATGACACGAGATTGAAGATAGTCAGCAATGTCTCACCTCCCATGAGATGCTGTTATCGAAGAAGAAATTGAGGGCGCCGCCCCAGGTAACCAGCGCGAGGATTAGCAGAACCCAGGCAGGCCACAAGATCCAGTTCCGGTGCACCAGCTTCATGGTCAGGTACCAGAACAGGTGCAGAGCCAGGTTCATGAGGAAGATGTACAGCAGGTGAGTGGCAAAGTCCTTGCTGTGCGCCCATAGACTAAACAAACAATTGCATCGCTCAATACGAAACAGATATAAATTAATAAATACATCGCTCAAGACCGAATGGAAGTGACCCGGAGGCAGGCCGAGGAACGAGGTGGACTGACTGCGTGGGGAAGGTTGTAGCGGGGCAGAATAATAATAATAATGATATTTGGACGATTTGTATAGCGCCGTTTTTGTGAAAAATTACCTCAAGGGCGCTGTACAGATCTTATTTTCTATTATTACATATTAATTCCTAGTTAAAATAAGAAAATATACAGGAAAATACTTACCTGGTAGGTCCCATCAGATAGACACACTTATTAACTTAAAATTATAATTTTTATTAATTTATTTTTACTTATTTTTTCATTTCTTTTTTCTGATTTAGGGCATGGGAGCGAAATAAAAAATTGGACTTTCTGAATTTGTCGTACAGTACAGGATTTGGTTGAAACTTGAATATCTAAAGGTGATTCGTCGAGAGACAGATTATGTTGAGATTCTTTTAATAAATTTAAGGATATGAGAGTCTGAAAAGGTAAGTTTTCAGTTTGGACCGAAATTCTGTTGGGCTCGTCATACATCTTAGTTCCGGAGGGAGTTTATTCCAAGCCTTCGGCCCTGAAACTCCTGCAGCGCGATCTCCAAACTTAGTATTTGGATTGCGTTTGGGTTCTATCAGCCTTCCGATAGCCGATGACGTTGCTGATCTAAGAGTCGACTGCCTTAGAAGAATGTTTTTTGGGACCAGAGTAAGTGGGGATCAATTTTAGAGGGCGGATCCCATCCTGGGATGTTAGATGCAGTGCCGTGATGATGAGAACTCACCCGAAGCCAGCGAGCGTCCAGTTGGCCAGGTTGGCCAGCAGCATGAGGATGCACCTCCCCCTGTAGGCGGGGCGGCACAGACCTCCGCACACGCATTTGGAGCAACAACTCCAATCTGAAAATAAATAAACCTTAATCGTATCATTTCTTTCGTCCGCTTTCCGTCAAATGGATATTTTAAAGCTCCATAGCTCAACTCCGATCTGGAAATAAATAAACCTCAATTACAATGTTATGTATTTTCGAAATCGTCTTATTATTTTTTGACAGTTAATTTGGATATTATTATATATATTTGGATTTGATATATATAGCTCAATTTTAAGATGGAACTGACATTGTGAGCTGAAAATAGTTACATTGTCCAGACATAAAATGCTGAATGAAATTCATGAAGCCAGAGCACACCATTCGAGATTTTTTGTTGCTTCATACACACAGACACGATCTCCTCACGAGTTCGAAACCCGGAGTGCGCATAAAATTTTAAATAATCTATGTGTTACTTCACATATAATTTTATACATTATATTTGCACCACTTTAAGAGTTGTGGATATTCTCAGTATCACCCTTGTGCAAGACCACCATTCAGAATCAAAACATTGCTTGATATGGAATTGTCCGTGTTTAGTGACCAGATCTTAATATCCAGATACTTCCCGAGCTTTCTCTTCCCCATCCTTTTCCCCTTCCCCACTCCCTTCAGCCTCCCCAAATACCCCAATTAGGGATGACATAGTCCTACCGGTTCTGAGAAATTGAAACTCTTGTACCACTTCATATTGTATATCATAGGGCGCTTCATTATTTATTTATAAACTAACGGACTATTATCCAATTACAAAAAAAAAACATTAACCGGAATGGGAAAAAAGAGCAACAGAGAAACAACGACACATACATAATATTATAATGAAGCAAAGACCAAAATATACATGAGAAAGAACATTAAAATCAAAGCCAAGGTTAAGTCAAAGTTTTGGTAGAGTCCTAAAGAATAACAAAAATCATTTAGAGTGGTACTAAAAATTTCAAGACCATGGCTTGAGTTAACAAGTCTCGACATTCTGGGCAGTGGTTAATGATACCAATAATTAGTAGAGTGATAATTGAGGAACAGCAATTCATTGTTTTTTAGTCTACGGCAAGGAATGTTGAAGTGAATGAATTACACAAAAGAAGGTAAGTCAATTATACAATTAATAAGTATTCATTTATGAGATCAGAGCGATCTGTTGAGAGTTTTAAGAACAGAATCACATTTCTGCTTCACATTTGGAATTTTTAGGTTATGATGATGAGCTCACCCATCTTGAAGCGCCCCAGGTAGTAAATCTGCAGAGTCAGCACCAGGCAGGTTATGATGTGAATGATGGTGAACACGACCCAGAAGTAGATGTTGGGGTACAGCACTCCAATCAGACCTAAACAATGACATTGACAAATCATCACTTTTTGATCAGGTTAGGATTTATCATCGTAGAAAGAATGCCAGGCGACAGAACACCAAAAATTATAATCAAGTGGGTACACTGGTGGAGGCTCAGAGCAATAATATACCAGGAGGCATAGCTTTGCAAAACAGTGTAGTCAGGATTGTTGATTTTTTCCTGACTCGGGGGTAGCTAGGGTTTTCATAGACACATCTTTTTACATCCATTCATAGTACACGTCGACATAATATTTTATTTGTTTGTATAACCATTTTTTAAAAGTATTGTTATCGACAAAAATACAGGATGTTACCTCAAAAACTGTTGAGTTATGTCGCTTAACAAAACGTAGTGGGCGGAGTCGCCGGAGACACGGGAGACAGAAAACATGCTTACATACCTAAAAGTGGTGCGATATTATATGACCACTTGTCTTGTCTCTTTCTCTCTCACGGTTTACAATGTAAAAACACGAAGAAAGTGATAAATGATAATGGTTGGGTAAAAATATTTAGCTCTCTCTCCTAGACCTCTTTAGACCTAGTGCTAAGCAGAGGAAGAAGATTAGAACAAGATATGACTGCCAGAGGATTGGAGACGAATGGCGAGGGATCAAAGCCGGTGGAGAGCATCTGTGGAGGGCTCCAAATCCCACCCTAGGATGTATCACCCTCATGATGGTGATTTGTGATTCTTTAATATTGTTATCTATTCTGAGTACCGAGAGATTAGCTGATACGCCTGGCTTTGGACTTAGAATTTACTGATTTAAAACCTGGTGAGGGAAATTTAAAATGTTGTATTTTTGCACATTATTTCAGAATGGAAAATTCTCTCATCGCCCCGGTGAGAGACCATCATCCAAAATCGAAACGTTGCTTTAAATGACTTTGGCCGTGTTTGGTAATCAGATCTGAGTAGCCGGGTACTTTCTACCCCGACCCCTTCAGCCTCAAAATATATCTAATTGGGAATGCCATAGTCCCACTGACTCCAGACGGATGGGAGCAGTGTGGTATTCACATAAAAAAATATGATCTGTTTAATGATCAAATCTGAATAGACAGGCACTTCCCAACCATCTTTTTAACCTCCTAAATTTTAAATTCAAATAATTGCGGAAGGTTCAAGAAGAAAGGGTGCAAGAGTGTTCCCGCTGTAAATTTCGAACTCGATCCCTCCAACTGCTAACCCAATATCCTCACTATTGGGCTTCTGCAACTTTCAGTGTTTTACAGTATGCATGAGAAAATCTTCAAATCTATTCATCGCACGTATACATAATATAAACCTTATTTCTACCATTTAATCTGAATGTACCAACCTATAAACACAGCGCAGGCCAGCACTCCAAAGGTTCCATGAGCTCGAGCATTTATGTCCGGATGTCGGGACTGGTAGATCTTCACCATGCACAAGACTGCCATTACGTACATAAAGGATGTGTCTAGAATAAATTAAAAAAAATGATACCTTTAAAATTTATTTATTTTAAATTAGAAAGTATTGTAATTTACTGTTATTGCAGCGTGTATGTAGTGCTAAAACCTAGTTTCTATATATATTAATGGAATTTACAATTCCTTCATACTCAGACAGCGGTCACCCTCCCCACAGATGAAATCAAGTATCCACAGATTTGTGCAACTTACTCAACAATACAAGACGTTATGATGACATCGTAAAGTGTGAAAATCTGATACAATTTTCGTTTGTATCAGAACTTCCCTGTCCATTATGTGACTGATAATTTACGATATAGTTTGAGGTCATCAGCAAACACTAAATAAGTACAATGTTTGGTAATACATCCAATATCATTTATACATATAAAGTAAGAACAGAAGCGGTCCCAAGACGGAACCTTGGGGGACTCCAGAAAAAACCAACAATTCAACAGAACTAGAACCCCAGTAAAAAATATACTGCTTATGATTTCGGTATAAGGAAACAAGTTACCATACCAGGGGTGTTAGTTGAAGTTTGCCGGTTTTACTCATAGATGTCGCTAGAGATATGTATACATTTCTATGATTTGGCATCTATGTCATATTTTTCTATGGACATTAACCTTCAAAAATACACAAGTTACATTCTGCCAAAATAATAGTGTCATAGTTGTTTACCTCAGTGAATATGTCGAGTTTCGTTCCAAGTAAATCGCATTTGCGGCATTCGTTGCTTTTCTTATTTCATCAAAAAGAAAAAAAAGCAGTTGAAGCTCATCGGTTGCTGGTAGAAACTTATGGTGAACATGCTCCAGTGATTAGAACATGTGAGACATGGTTTCGTCAATTTAAAAGTGGAGATTTCGATTTAACAGACAATGAACATCCTGGTGCAACGAAAAAGTTCGAAGACGAGGAATTGCAGGCGTTATTGGATGAAGACCCAACCCAATCGCAACAACAATTGGCCCAAACACTTAATGTGACCCGAGGAGCAATTTGTCAACGTTTAAAAGCCATGGGATAGATCCAAAAGTATGGAAAATGGGTACCACACCAAATGAACGAGAGACAGATCGAAAATCTTGAGACAAATCGCACCGCCTCATACAGCTAAAGTAGTGAAGAACACTCTCAAAGCATTGAATTGGGAAATATTATCGCACCCGCCGTACTCTCCAGACCTTGCCCCGTCCGACTATCACCTTTTCGCATCGATGGGACACTCACTCGCAGAGCAGCGCTTCGCCAATTTTAAAAAAGTCAAAAAATGGCTCGTCGAATGGTTTGCCTCGAAAGAGAATTTTTTTTTTGGAATGGTATCCATGATTTGCCTCAAAGATGGGCAAAATGTATAGAATCCGATGGAGAATTAAGCGTTTTCTTTATTGAAAAAACCGGCAAACTTCAACTAACATCCCTGGTACATACCAGAGTTTTTTTTTGTATTGATAACAATTATAAATAGAAAAGTATACTCACCGAATTGGAAGTTAGTATTATTGGGGCACACATGGTAAGATCCTGAGAGGACACCTTCCATCATCAGAGCCACTCCCATGGCGTAGTACAAACCATGGTGTTGAGGTATGCCGTAAAACTAGAATTAGAACAACATCAAATTATCACTAATATTATAACTATAATCACTTTTTTTCGGCACATAAACGATAAAAAGATAAAAATTGGTGTGTACATAAATGTTTTATAACCAGATCTGAACAGCCAGGGACTTCCTGATCTTCTTCTTCTCCTTCCCCTGTTAATTTCATTTAACCTCACCCTTTTCCTCAAATCGGGGATGGAACCAAAGCTAACCTAACCCGAACTTTCCTCTTAATGTTCCCTATTTTCTTCCCTTCCTCATTACATTTTCTGAACTGAGGATTTCGTAGACGCACTATGCGATATTTTAAAAAAAGGTGTCAACTAGGTAAATATAATATTTATTATGATCACAAAATGTTGGATTTCTAAATATGAAATATAAAGGAAATTTTATACAGCACCATGAGACATGACAATGTGCAATGAATCAAATACCTTATCAAAGGTAGGATCGCAATGCAGCTTGTGTTTTCGCCAGACGAAAATGATGAAGAGTGCGCCCAGCATGACGTATCCGAGGTTGGAGTACACGTGGTTGAAGTCGGACAGGAAGCCCAGCGGGTGGGCGCACAGGAAGTTGTAGTAGCACTGGTCCTGGTTACCGGTCTGGTTCACCACCTAGAGAAGGACATAGGCAATGCACATGTCAGAAAAATATAAAATCATCATTAAACTGCATCCACCAATTCCTCAAACTGTTTAAACTAGATCTTCATGATTCTAATTTGGTACACAATATACATGCACATTACAAAAAGCCATTTTTCAAGAGCTTATTTGGGAGGTTATTCCACATCTTACTCCATCAAACTTTACGCTCTTTATCCAACAATCTCTGACGAATCTTCTCTTTAATAATGTTTTGACGGCCTCCACGGTAGAGTAATAAGATGCTTGACTACAAATCCAAAGGTCGCTGGTTTAAACTCGGCGTTTGCCAATAACTTTTATTTAATTAATATGTGTCATAACACATTTAATTCATAATATAAAGTATATTTGTGGCACGTTCCAACGATATATAGATATGTAGATCCTTTAAGTATCGCCCTGGTGAAAGATCACCATTCAGAATCGAAACGTTGCTTGAAATGGCTTTAGTCGTGTTTGGTGACCAGATTTGAATAGTCGGGTACTTCCCAACCTTCCTCTTTCCCATCTCCTTCCCCTCCCCACTACCTTCAGCCTCACAACATACCCCGATCGGGGATGCCATAGTCTCACTGGCTCTAGACGGTTGGGAGCAGTTGGAACTCTTGTGCGGTATTCACTATTTAAATCTTGACCACTAGTTATGATATAATGAAGATCACCCACCTTCTGGTGTGATATTGTGCCTAAATTTAAACAAAGAAACAAAAAAAAAATAGCCGTGTTTGAATGCAAAATGCTTTGAAAATTTTTTTTTTTTTTTTTTTTTTATTATTGTACAACAGATATAAACCCAATTACAGTACAATGGAACAACAAGTAAACAATTTCAAATTATAACATTTTTAAATTAACAAGTTTTTTGAACTTTTGTAAATTATCTGAAAAAATATCAATATATATAGATGATGTATTTAACAGAATTATACCTCTTGTCATGCTATGCTGAGCCAAAACATCTGTCCGACCATAGGGTATTCTGAACATTGCATGATTTCTGCTGCGACAGTATTTTTCTGGTACGAATAAGCAGTAGCATGCCAAGAGGTATGGACAGTCGATTAAGTGATTTATAATTTTAAAGCCTATTGTCATGAGACCAGCATTGCGCCTAGCCTCTAAGCTTTGATAATGTGTCTCCTCGAGTAGTTCCATGTGATGCATGAACATAGGGTATGTTCGTGCGAACGCATGTACACATACCTGAGGAATTTTTTTTGAATCTGTTCCAACATATTTATGTATTTGGTTTGATGTGGAGACCAGACAGTGCTAGCATACTCCAACTTGCTTCTGATCACTCCATTGAAGAGGGCTGTCATCGCATTTGTGTTATTGAACTCTTTGCACCTTCTGATTACAAAACCAAGAAGTTTATAACAATTTGAAGTAAGCTGCACTATATGACTCGAAAACGTTAGCCTGGGATCAAAAACCACCCCGAGATCTTTGATGGTAAATACACGGGTTAAAATTTCACTATTCATAATATATTTGAAAAAAAAAGGATTTTTAGATCGGCTATATGTCATAATGACGCATTTTTTTATATTAAAATTTAAATTATTGTTTCTAGACCAGTTCGAAATTGCATCTAGGTCGGCTTGTAGTTTGTCAAAATCTTCATCCGATTCAATCTCCTTTAAAAGTTTGAGATCGTCCGCAAAATCTTTGAACCAACGCTAGAAAATGGATCATACAGATTTAAAATGACCCATAAGCTCGAAAATCTAATTGAATATATGATCACCATAAGATTATGTAGGTCCCAAAGACTGTGATGGGCTACACATGTAGACAAAATGCCACAACATGATATAATGAAAGCAACTCAGAGGTAGGCCAAGGAAGAGGTGGACTAACTGTGGAAGAGGGTTGAAACAGGACTGGAAGGCCTTAGTACTTGAGGTGGATTGTGAGAGACCCCAGTGTAGGTACTGAGGAGGATGACGAAAAACCCAACCCTGGGATGTAGCGCCTGTAGCGTTATGGTGACGATGACTTACCCTCTGGTAGGTGATGACAAGCTGCACGACCGGCAGCCCATAGAACACGGCCACGGTGAGCAGGTTCCACAGGAACATGGAGGAGCGGCGACCCAGCTCCAGCGTGTCCTTCTTGCAGAGCTCACTGAGGAACACGTCGTGCGGGGGCTCTTGTCCGTCAGCTAGTGAGGCGTAGCTGCTTCTTCCTGGGGCGACAAACAAACCTATCAATATATCGCACCACCGCAACTACACTGTTTGAGTCAAGTACTATGTTTGGTAGTATATACCTTTGAAACAACACCCAGCAATAATTACAGATCTCAAACTAGCATAGTTACTACAAAAAACAAACTTCAGCCTTTCAGAAACACTTTTTTCGTGCTACACTGGCACAGTACAGAGGTATGTAAAGCTTTTAACATTAGATAACATTGTAATTCATACTTTCATATTGTAAAACACATTTAAAAATCTAGATTCAAGGTTATAAACTTAGAGTATATAGAGTGGTATCAATCCAAGGCAGTGTAGTCAGTTTTTGATGATTTTTTACCTGACTCGGCGGACCTGGGCGTGGCTAAGACCAAGGCTAGGGTATTTATACACCTATTCATATCACATATCAACATAATGTTTTTATTTATTCGTATAACCATTTTTTTCACAGTATTGATATCAAGAAAAATATAGCATCTAACCTAAAAAACCATTTAGTTGTGTCAAGTTTAGTGGCATAATAAAAAATGTGGGCGGAGTCCCGGGGTGACCCAGGAGCCCAAGATCATTGTGACAGTACGTAGAAGCGGAGTATTATATTTGTTGTCTCTTTCTTTCTCATGGTGTACGACATAAAAACCTGGAGAAAGTGATTTATCGCAAGTTTGTATCTGTTGGGTAAAAATAATTAGCTCTCTCCATACATTGTTTCTCCAAGGTTACAATACATATACATATATCCATATATATATTGAAGATGCAAAACTTCAAAGTCCATTATCTTGGTGTAAAATATTTTGACACACAACTACTCATATAAGAAAAGTAAAATGAGATTGGCTTGGGTGAGTGAGGAGAATTATACCTTTTGTAATACACTCATTGTTCAGGTGTGTTAGAGGAGTCAATAGTCACTCAAATGTGCGGTGACTATTCAATATACATACTGTTTCTTACACTATGTCGATTGCATCCCTAGATAAAAACAGTTCTACCTACGTTTGCGAGACGCGGTGCCTAATACAAAGGGAAGAAGAAAAAAAATGTGGTCTTCCAACACAAAAATGGATTGTACATGAGTAATATGAACAATGAACCCGAGAATCAGTTTGAGCGTGAAACTATTGGAAGGTTCTATACACTCCAATGACTGCGATGATCATGATCAAGTGGGTGCGCAGTGTAAGCAACCCAAAGGTAGACCGAGGAAGAGGTGGACAAACTACGTAGAGTTTTGTATGAGATCAAATAAAATAAAACAATGGTAAACAACTCACTTATTCCATAGTTATTTGTTGCGATATCTAGGGCTGAACAAGCAGTTGTTGGACTATCCCGGGAACTGGATACTCCATTAGTTTCTGTAAATAAAACACAAATCCAAATTTTCAAAAATGGCAAAAGAAAAGATGGTTAGTTACATTAGTTGCCCTTGCCGACATTTGAATCTGCGACCAGACCTAAGATGCTTTCCGCTCTGCCACGAAGATTGTCATGTAATTATAGAATAATAAACCACTGACTGTAAAGACGAGATCAAAATAATCCAATCAAAAATGATAAAAGCGAAACCTGCCATCTTTAGAGCAATTTTATTCATGTCCAGATAGGAAAGCATTTATTGAAATAGAAATTCAAAATATCAAGGTGAAAGCTTGGACGAATGATTGAGAAAGCAAATACCGCAAACTTAGAGATAAGAAACTGTAGGGAAACAGCAGGCGACTGGCAGGAGTGGAGATGTTTCTTAAGAGGCGGCTAAGCCTCTTCAAAGGTTGTTGTAGCGCCGATGATGTATGTAGTATGTTACTTGAGTCGAGTTCCTCTCTTTCCATGACTATGTAGTCAGGAATGTTGATTTTTTTCTGACTCGGGCCTGGCTAGGACTAGGGTATTTATACATCCATTCATAGCACATGTCGACAGTGTGTTATGTATTATTTATTTGTAAAACCACTTTTTCACAGTATTGTTATCAACAAAAATATAGGATATAACCTCAAAAACCGTTGAGTTATGTCGCTTAACAAAACGTAGAGGGCGGAGTCGCCGGAGACGGAAAACATGCTTACATACCGAAAAGTGGTGCGTTATTATGTGACAACTTGTCTTATCTCTTTCTCTCTCACGGTTTACGATGTAAAAACCCGGAGAAAGAATAATAAATAATAAATATTTAGCTCTCTCTCCATATATATTCTTGCTGAGTTCCGTCGGTCAAGCCAATCTGCATCTGGTAGATAATGAAGATGGTCAACCGGTACTGTTGGTTGGTTAGGCTAGGTTAAATTAAGTGTAATAACATGTATTAACCTCCGTTGAGTTCCTCTCTCTCTATGACTTCCATGTTCCTGGGTTTGTTCTTGTGGCAGGTCAGCCCGATGAGGAACACCAGGTAGATAGTGAAGATGGCTGCCAGAGCCACCACAATGGCCACCCAGTACTGCTGGTAGGTTATGCTGGGGATGATCCTCAATCTGAAATTCAATTCAATTAATTTATTCCTTTTAAAAACATTACATATAAAAGATTCAATTCATTTTTAACAGACTCGACGGTCTCAACAAACAATGCTGGATGTGCGAATTTGTAACTTTTTTTAAGTGCTGTTTATAGTTGCTAGGGATTTATGCAAAATATCGAAACAATGTAAACACAAAACTTTAAATGTGCATCAACTACACATTATACATCAGGGGCGGTCAATAAGCTTCTGAGCTGGACAAGTAAATTTTAGATACTTCATTAAATGCAAGTCGCGAAAGGCTAGGTGCAGGCCTTCAGAATTAAATATATAATTTTTTTATGATTTACGATTTTATATATGTATTTTAGGAACAATAGAAAGCAAAATAGATGAGATAGATATAGCTCAGTGAAAGCGACATTGAGGCGGACTGAGAAAGAGGATAGGAGGAAAATGGCGAGGGAACAGAGTAAATGGAAAACATTTGTGAAGGAGGCTACGTAACATCCTGAGATGTAGTGAAAGAATTTCTTATATACCTTAGTGTCTTGGTTCTGCCCCTCCAGATCCTGGTGGGGGTAGAGTGCTCACTGGAAGGTGGGATGTTCCAGTACAAGAAGCGTTCCATGTTGGAGGAGTTGCTGGAACTGGAACAGTCCTGGTCCGTGGCTCGTACAAGCAGCACGATGTAGAAGCCCAGAGGGTAGCGTTGTTGCTGCAAAGAGTACAATAAAACAAATAGAACAAAAATGCAAAAGATTCTACATTCAGATGTCGAATAACCCTCATTTGAATTTGACAGTTTGACATTTAATTTTTTAAAATGCCATATTTCAGTTTTTTCAAGGATTTTTTATTTGCTTAGTGTGTGCGTCTCTTCTAAATAGATACTGATTTTAGTTTAAAATCTAATAAATGGTTTTTTTTATGCATACATTTTCAAACTACAAAAATCCGTTTTACATGCCATTATCTTGTTTACAAAACGTTAAAAAATGACAAGTTCGAAATTGAAATATCTTAGAATATCAAGTAGAATCATCTCCTTTCGGAAAGTGCAACTAATTTCTGAGCACCATACATATTTTGCTATTTAAAAGTTACTGTTTTAGCTGTAATAAAGATCACACATATAGCTAAATACGAATATACTTAAATGACACAAGCTATCACTTACCGTAACAGTGATGCCGCCTCTTCGGCTGACAGTTGCGTAAAATCCCTCGTACGCTATGTCTCTTTCTGTGTCAAACACTGGACACTGAAACAAAAAATTTAAATTACATTTTTATTTCAATTGAAATAAACTTTTTTAGAGTTTAATGCTAAACACACATGGAATTCGTAATACATAAGTCACACCCTAATCTATTTTCTCCTCATTCATAATACAGTCGTACATGGTTATAGTTGAGAGAAGTTGAAGGGATTTCATTCCTACTGCAGTCAGTCTAATTTCATCCTTCTTCCGCCACTTCCATGCCTCTTTTACCATAAATCAGGGTTAGTATCAGCACTCCATTGTGGAATGCTAGCCTTGGTTTTTTGACAACTTTCTATTATTCAGTCTCTCTTCTTCTGGTGCCCTCTTCTATTGGAGGTTGACTGTCATCAGGTCAATATTCAGGCTGTAGTTCGGGACAACTATGTCTTCTATTAATAGAGATTTCTGCATTCGACCTGCTTTCAATGTCCTTAAAAAAATAAAAAATATACCAGCTAAAATTTTAAGTTGATAAAGTGATTGTGTCTATCAGATGCGACCTGCCAGGTAAATTTGTTCCTCTATATTTTCTCTGTTACTTAATTTAAATAAATATTAATATAAACTGGGAATTGATGTTAACTAGAAATTAAGATTTGTACAGCGCCCTTGAGGTGATTTTTAAAATTATTCAAATATTATTATAATTATCGGCCTTTCCATCTCTCGTGAACATGCTTCCCAAACATACCAACTCTTCCGCATGCTTCATGTATTCATTGTTCACGACTTGTATTTGACTTACCGAAGCGTTTTGTATAGAAACCAGCATGCAAGTATCACTGTCAGAGTCCAGGCGGATCAGCACCGTCTTGAGGCTCTCCTTGATGCCAGTGAAGATGCTCGACTTCAACACAGTTCTGCCGAGATCCCAAACCGAACTGCTGTAGTTGTTGCCCGTCCCTTCCTGGATATTACCATTCTTTTCTAAATCAATAAATGATTACAATTTGTTGATAATTCATTGTGTTCATATTATAGTTCGCATATTGAATTGAAAAAATACAAGTTTTTTTATTGAAAGCTATTTACTACACATCAATAAAAATAATACAACTCTGTCTTGGCACACACTCCTTGCTTCATTCACTTTCATACATACTCTTCTGTTATTCTGACTCTTCACATGGCCCGATTCAAGTATTTGATTTTCTTGATCGTGCTATATCTTCCTCGGGCGTCCCCGACTTCTTCTTCCAGTCATTTTCGCGTCATATATTCTTTCTGACACAGGTACATCAATCATTATTAACAATTACACCAAAATTATCTACATTAAGGCAAGATAATCTTTTAAAATCGTACCGATTTTGTTTAGATTGTCGACAAGAGCATAGAACATATTAATATAAAAATGTAAGGACAGATTAACTATAAATAATTCCTTTGCGAGTATGTACGAATTTGAAACTGATGTTAATTGAAATTATTTTTGGAAGAATATTTTCAAATGCCTACCTACTTATAATGTATTTTATCAGACATTATTCTATATTTGAAATGGGTGGATTAAAGCAGCTAATATATTTATTTTTTTGGCACATCCTGTGATTTTTCAAAGGTAACAAATAGTATGAAAACAATATACAAAGATTAGTCAAAACACTGTTCCACCTTATAAGTTAACTATTTACTCTAAATAGTTTTAGTACTAAGTTAAAGAAGGGTCTAGAATAGGGGAAAGAAAACAATTTTTTTACAAATTTGAAATTAGGATTGACTTAATTGTTACTCTCAAAAAACGTAAAGATGTTTTAAGGTTCGATGTTGTAAACAATGTTGTAACAAGGTTGTAATGATGTTGTAACAATGATAAAACGATGTTATAAAAATGTTGAATGGATGTTTAATTTTTCTTTGTTTTTAAACAATGTTTTAACGATCTAGCATTCAGTAAAAGTTACATTCAGTAAATTACCAAGATTGTGAATAATTTTTTCTTTAGAGTTTCTGTTCTTGTATCGGGTGTAAATGTTGTCCAGGCTAACATTGTAACGATCGATGTTGTAACAACCAATTTTGTAAAAAACGATGTTGTGAACAATATTGTAACAATATTGTCTAGGTCGACATTGTAACGATCAATGTTACAAAGATATTGTAATTTTTTTATTTTTTTATTATCAAACATAATACATAGTAGTGTTATACAAGTGTTATATCAAAATATATATTTTTAAATGTAAACATTTCATTATAAATTACCCTCATAAAAAAGCAATGCTTGTGTGTATGAGGGGGTGTTGTTTATTTAGTTACTAATAATTTGCTGTAATGATTTTTCAAAGATATTTATTTTAAGTTGAATTATTGTTGTCAGAAATATCAATGTTTAAGTCACCACATAAAATCGTAATTTTTTTTGATAGTGTATTAAGATATTGACAAAGTTCATTTGTGAAGTTTGTTATGCTTGAATTATGTGTTCGGTATATTGTTATAACTCTATAAATATATTATATTACAATTTACAAGTTCTATGTTTACTTCAGCAATATTAGTAACTTCACAATCATCACGTATGTACATTATAACTCCACTGTTTTTGTTTATTGCTGTCTTTGTCGCAAATCCATGATAGTTGGGTAGGGCATTTATATGTTGATCGCTGTTTGAATGCGTTTCAGATAACCCTATGCAAACCGGTAGCACATGTAAATTATTTAGGTTTATTAAAAGTTCATCCAAGTTTTTTGCAATGCTCCTAATGTTTGTGTTTAGAACTAAAAATGGGGATTTTACACTGTGGCACCAATTATTAACTTTACTTATGTTTTCACATATATCTTCTTGAATATTATAGTTTTCGTCAATTTGTTTTGAGATATAATCTTCCATTTTTAATTGAAATTAATACGTTCTTTTGCATATCATTAAAAAATTTGTTGACACTACGTATATTTTGGTTTAGAATGATCACAATGTTTTATTTTGTAACAATTAAAACTAACTGACTAACCATCACATTGTTTTCTGCAGAGGTAATCAGAGAGGACGGACCGCCATACAACTCTATCTTGACACATACTCCTTCCTTCATTCACATTCATAAATCGTCTCATACATACTCTTCTGTTATTCTGACTCTTCACATGACCCGATTCAATGTGCCATGTCTTTCTCGGGCGTCCTCGACATCTTCTTCCATTCACTTTCGCGTCATATATTTTTTACATGTTCCTTCCTTCTTTCATTAGCTCTACATGCCCAAACTATCTAATCGTCCCTTTCTTTCATACATGGTTTTACCGTACATACAGGTACAATCCAACTGTCAGTAAAAGGATTTAATTACCCGGATTCGAAATGAGTTTCCCTGTAGGGTCTCTGTTCTTGTACCAGGTGCTGATGTTGTCCAGGTCGAGGGTGCCGTCCATGGCGCCGTACTCAAAGGAGTAGAAGTAGACGAGTGGCTCCGAGGGGCCCGTGGAGACGTCCTTCTGACTGTTGAGGCCGAGGTAGAAGTCCTTCACCATGTCCACGCGTAGGATCAGCTGAATGCTCTTGGAGCTGGATGTGGATATGTGGATAATCGGATGATTTTGAATGGTGACATCTGAAAAAAGGTGTAATCAGGATTCTTATTCAATTATTACTATGCTGATGTATAAATTACTATTCTGATGCAATAATTATAATTTTTACGTAACCAAAAATATTCTGAGGCAGAAATCACTCTTTGTAATTTTTTTAACAGAAAGATAACAAACAGGTAGTCCGAGGGTTAAGTGCAGTAACTCCGGAAGGAAATTATACATGATAGTACAAGTAAAAAAGATAAATAAGTTAAAATCTATCCACCAAATGGTGAATCATTAATTATGTAATGTCTGTTTCCTTTTAAAATGATATGGTATCCGGGCCGTGAAGTATAAATAAATTTATCAAAAATCACTTGGATTTACCTCTACTAAACGCACGGAATATAAATACATATTATCTACTAATCTTCAGTTATTATCTGTTTAGAGAATTTCTTATCATTATTTTAACGTTATAATAATGTAATCTGTGACTAAGTAATTTTCGAGAAAGTCGAAATCAATTTAAAAGTTAAACTAAAAGTTTTCAATATTGGATTTCATTCAAACTACTCAACCTTCCCTTACTAATAAAAAGAAAATGTGTTATTTTCTGCGAAATCGGTCGAGTAATTTTCGAGAAAAACAATCAAACACACAGACAGACAGACAAACATTCATTTTTATAAATGCAATTTTTTTTATTTTTTAATATATGTATACCGCACAAGAGTCTCAACTGCTCCCAACCGTCTAGAGCCAGTGAGTCTATGGCATCATCAAACAGGGTATGTTGTGAGGCTGAAGGTAGTGGGGAGGGTAAGGAGATTGGGAAGAGGAAGGTTGGGAAGTACCTGGCTATTCAGATCTGGTCACCAAATACGGCTAAAGCCATTTCAAGCAACGTTTTGATTCTGAATGGTGGTCTTTCACCACGGCGATACTTAGAGTATCTACCACTCTGGAACGTGCCGCAAATTTACTTTTTATTATTTTTATATGAATTAAATGAGTTATGACACATATTAATTAAATAAAAGTTATTGGCGCACGCCGGGTTTGAACTCGCGACCTTTGGATTCGTAGTCGAGCGTCTTACCACTCGACCATGGAGGCCGTCGAATTATACATATTTGGCATATTTCATTAATGATAAAAGTCATTAACCATAAATTTAAACAAAATCAAGTAGCATAATACATCAAATAGGCTTTTTGGAAAAAATGAAAAGTGTTTTTGTGTTTATTTTGTAGAACTCAATTATGATTTTGTTTTTTAAAGTTCTTATTATTTTTGGGGACGGTATGCATAACTCCCGTAAGCATTCAGGTAAATTCTATACTATTCTAGTCTATTGTACTATCTCCCATGTTGCACCTTTTCATCTTGATAGCAGTTCAGTGCCTTTAATGAAGTTTAGCAGGGTTGTCACTGGGTAAAAACCATGTCTTTGTTTCATGTTGCACAATGTGGCTCTCCAGGTATATGCGCTTTCTTTCCACACGTGAATCTGTGTTTTAAAGTGAGGTTAACTATATTTATTTTTACATACGACTGCTATTTCGTCTGTCATTGTTAAACTGAGAAAAACGTTATTGTTTTTTTTTTTTTTAAATAAAAAATAATTTTGTTTTAAGCCACTTTATTTATACACATATAACAATTCGACCGGTTTCGGTTAAACTTAACCTTCATCAGGAACGTATAAGTATAAATACTAATAATATAGTTTATACTTATACGTTCCTGATGAAGGTTAAGTTTAACCGAAACCGGTCGAATTGTTATATGTGTATAAATAAAGTGGCTTAAAACAAAATTATTTTTTATTTAAATTATAATGTCAAGCTACAATGTGTTTGCTTCCTTCGATAGTTTTTTTTTTTTTGACTTAATAGAAAATATAAATATTCAATCTGTTAATTGGTCGAGCAGTTAAAAGAGTCGGGTTTCCACCCAGGCGTTGCGAGTTCAATGCTATCCAAGAAGCATTTTCCGCTTATAGTGATGGCAGCAGAAGTAGTTTAAATATTGTCAGGTTATTCGTGACCTGGGAATGTTGATCTTTCTTTTAACATTAAATAATAAAGTCTAGCGACCATCTCAAGACCGTTTCAAAATCTGTATTTCTTTGTCACGAAATATTAACAATGAAAAGATAAGTTAAGTCAAGTTACCCAACAAGAAAACGAACCTTCATCTATCCTCTCTTCTTTCCTACCCTCTTCAATTTCTTTCACTTCACGAAATTCCCCAATATTAGAGTTATAGTGGGACACTTGACTCTTGATGTATCTAATTCTAATTTTAAAAAGAAGAACATAATAATAACATAGTCCGTATAACCTTCATCCTGACAAAGGAATTGTAGTTCCAAAACCGGTTGACGGTGAAAATAAATTTAGTAATATAAATCAAAAAATTTATTTAGTCTTTAAAGAATAATAGTAAATACCTTTTGTTTTGTTGGGGTTTGCTGACTGAAGGAAGAAGTTCTTGTTTGGACAGAGGGTGCGGGAGATACTGAGGTGTTCCTGATCTCCTACAACCAGTGGCAGTTGCCATGATAACACGCCTACAAAATAGAAGGAAATTCAGTTTTCTTCAACTTATAGTATACTATCGTTTGGAAAATAAAATGTAACTTTACATTTGAAGAACTTAGGCCCGGGTGTTATATTTTTTGTTACCACAAATCAGCAATCAGCACAATTTTGAATTTTTAACAATAAAATTAAATTAATCAAATGTTCTCTTGACACCTTCAAATATGCTTTAGACCTAGTTGTTTGAACATCCGTCACATTTAACTTTGTTATCAAATCAGCAATTACCGCCATTTCGACATTTGAGTGGTCTTGGTTAAAGGTCGAATCGCACTAGAACGTCGCTTCACTTCTCTTACTGACCGCACTACAGCTGCAGTAGTGCGACAGTGCGTGTATTATATCGATCATTTGCATTTTTAGTGTTGAACAATATGGACAACTCTGACTCTGAAGAAGATAATATCATAGTGTCTTTGCTATGTGGGGAGGCAGAAAGAAAATACAAGAAAAGATTGTGGGCACACAATATTCCCAAATCACGCAGTAAAGAAGGAGAATATTACACACTACTACCACATCTTTAAAAAGATCCTGATAGATTTCATACTTACCTCAGGATGTCGAAAGAAAAATTTTATGAATCATTACATATGGTAGAGGATAACATAAAAAAAAGCAAGTCACTAAATTTAGGAGTGCTAAGCGAACTGGCGACTAACGCGCAGTGACGTGTAGCGCACTATACCTCATTGGCATCAGCGGCACTGTGCGTCGCGTCGCTGCGCATCAAAATATTTTCCTGGGGGCAACTCTGTCACGCCGCGCCGTGCCGCGCAATGAAGCGCCGCTCTGGTGCGGTATGTTTCATACAAAACAGTGATGATGCGACGCGTTGTGCATTGCAGCGCAGCGACGCGCTAGTGCGGTTCGACCTTAACCGCCGATTCTCGGTCTCTCGGCGTTTGGTTAAATTTTGATGACCGTTGTGTTTGGTGACTCAATCAACGACTGATCAAACAGAGGTCCGAGAATCAGTGGTAAACAGAGACTGATCAAATGTCGAAGAATTAAAAATGGTGTTGATCAAATGCATGAACCTAAGCATCTAAAATAGCGGAAATCTTTTCAAAGGAGATGCATTCGCACTGCCAATAATCCAAACATTTTAACCAAAGCAGAGTATTTCTTTATTTATTCTACAGATAATCGCCTACTATCAATGACACACCTTGGATACCATAGATAAAATCAAGTCAAGTTGAACATTATATTGAAAGGGGAGTGGTCCTTACCTTTCTGTTGTCTGGCCGTTATGAAGATCGGATAGGTCCTATTGGCCAAGAGGCTTGATACTGATATGCGGGCTGGATATTCAGAGTCAAAGAACTAAAAAAAAAAAAAAAACTTAATCTTACTGGCATTAATTGCTGTTTGACTCTTGGGGGTATGGTGGTAGATAAGATAATAATAAATTAATAACTTTATGTAGCACTATTTAGTGATTCAACCATCAGGGATAATATATTAATATCTCAATAAACCTCTTAATAAAATTAATATAAATTAAAAAATAATAGTGGGATAATTTTTTAAATTTGGTATTATTAAATCATTAAAATGGAATTCAACCCCGAATTACCAGTTTCAAAATTAGAAATAACCACAATGGAGCTTTACATTGGTTAGTGTAGGTAGATTTAAAAAAAATAAGTTTTAAAATACTTTTTAAAGTTTTCAAAACCAGATACTTAATAGTAAGTAATCCCCCTGGTGAAAAGCCAGAGTTGAAATGTTGCTTACAATGGCTCGAGTTGTTTTTCTTATGTGCATATTGCGCATGAGTCCCAACTGTTTCCAACCGTTTGGAATCACTGGGATTATAGCATCCCCGGTTGGAGTGGTTTGATTTGAAAGTATACTCATGTCGCCGATTTACATAAGACCTTTTGACTCCTAGGCTTCAGACAGGCCAAAGAAATTGATTATCTTTTCAAGATAGAATTTCGTTTTTTGAAAATGCATGATCAATTTTACCCAAATTAAGTGAAAATTAACGTTAATTCAGGCGTACAGGTACAATAATTACAATACATATATAGTCACTGGAAAGGCAAAAGAGCTTAAGCGACGCTTTGGTCAAAAATGAGCTAATTATACAGTTTTTAACAGCTTTTCACTCTGTGACTCTCGTTTGATTCTGAAGACTTTTGTGGCCCTTATCCATCTGAAATATATTTACCATTTGGGAGAAGGCTTGACTCAAGCGACACAAAGTTGGAACTTTTTTAGCTTTTTGTCACTTCAGGTAACTCAGTGGGAGCATTGAGTTACCCGAGTAAACTTTTTTTACAAAAATCCGACCAGGTACTAAATACTTAGTTTTTATTGTAAAACAAACAAAAAAACTTTTAAGTGCTCTGGTGTAAACTTTCCAAAATGGCGCTTCAGCCCTTTTTTTGCCTTTCCTATATTATCACTGTTGCATTACGCAATAAATATATTTGTCTTTGTTTCTCCTATATCTGTATAATTTAAATAAAAAAATACATTTTTTAAATAAATTTCTGCCACAATGGCACTTTGAAATGTAATGTAATATTTGATTGATTGTATTTCATTATGGTACCACAATGCTTACTCCGAATGCCTCTTTTTTTGCTAAATTTCAAGATTTTTTATTAAAGATTTCTACTTACTTGCTGATTGCTGCAATCTAAGGTTGAAATTTAATTATATGGATAGATTATACGAAAATGATAAAAAATTATCAGAAAAATTAAATAATCACGATAATAATTTTCATGTCATGTCAATACAGAAATCTTATCTTGATGAATGTTAGTGATAAGTTTCGAGATATAGAGTAATCAGAAAATCAATATCATGTGTGTAAATTTGTTTATAAAAAGTTGAGACCTGTTTAGTGAAAAGACCTTATTATTCAGGTTCTTCCCAGTCTTCCCTTTTTCTCGTCTCCTTTCCCTCCCCTATTCATTTAGCCTCTAAAAATTAATGGCATAATTTCACTGGCATTTGGAGCTCTAATGGACACAACTTAAGTTTTTGATGTCTTCCTTGGGCATCCCCGACTTCTTCTACCATTTATTTTCGCAACATACATTTTCCTTACACTCTTTTCTTTGTTCATCCACTCTACATGTTTAAACTATCTAAGCGCTCCTATTTTAATCTTATTCCTTACCCTTACATCTGCCTTGTATTTATTGAAAATAAAAAAATATTTTGAAATAAATATTGAGGCATTGTCAGCCTATGAGAACATAATAGCTTAAAAAGTATAATATAATAATATTGTATTGTAAAACAGATGCGGCAACATAACATAATATGTGATTCAGAAGCCTCTATAAAAAATAAGGGTTAAAAAAAAAACAATGGAGCTGTATAAAATTAACATAAAAAGGAATAAGTCTTATTTAACCAATCAAATTTGAAAAAGCTACCTTCGGCAATAGTGCCTACGATAATAGATAACGTAGGGCGTTTAAGATGACAATATATGCTAATGGTTAAACACATATAAGATAAAATAAAAAGAGTCACATCATGAATGGCTATTTTTTTTTAGTAAAGTCAATAATTCGGGAGACTTCCGACGACACTTAACTATATATTGTACACACACAGGCAAATTCGTCATACAGGACAAGACTATTTATAGACATATTTTTATGGGTGGGAGAGGAATATTCGCATAGAAGGATTATGTGAGACTCAACCTTTGGAACTTATGTTGTACCTTGTTGACTGTAATTTCGTAATAACTCACTTGTGTTTTAGAAAATTATGTTTTTTTCAATTATGCTATCTTCTCAGATAATGTGTATATGTATTTTTTTTTTAAATATGTTAATGGTATAAGTGGTTGTTCTGGAATGGTTACTTATATTCGATGAATTGTTTTTTTTCTTCTTAATAAAAAAAGTTTGATTAAAAAATGTGAAGATTTTTTTGTTGTTTTATTATAGTTTCGTGTGGCTGAATACATTTCTTTCTAATAAAAATAAGATTGTATGAGGTTTTTCTGTAAATAAAAACAGTAATTTCACTTTGAAAATCGTTTTTTTTTCAGCCGTACTGACGTAAGAAAATTTCAAATGTGTATTACTCGACTTGTACCGAACTTAATACAAAATATCTTTATGGATTGATTATTTTGTCGATAAACGATTATGGTTCAATTAAATATGCAAACAGGTTTTAAAGGATAAAAACTCCTGAAAAGATAATTATGAATGCTCGGTGACTATTGGCACCTCCGGCACACTAGAGGTTAAGATATAAGTACATATTTCTTTGAGAGGGGAACATTCAAATCTCAATGTAATTGGAAAACCCCCATCCATGTTGAAATATTGCATGTTTCAGAGTGGTAGATACTCTCAGTAGCACCCTGGTGAAAAACCACAATTCATAATCGAAACATCGCTTGAAATGGCTTTAACCATGTTAAAAATATTATTGATACATTGAGAAGAAATGAGTGAATTTCGTGAGAATTGATCAGATCGCATATTGCACTATCCCCTCTCTGTAATCGTACACCATCCACCCAGCTTTAAAATATAGTGCATCCAAAATTATTTGACCGGTCGGTAGCTGAGTGGACAAATGCGTCGGATTCCCACCCGGGTGCCGCGCATTCAATTCCTCTGCTGGCCAAGTCCTCCATCATTGCGCAAGCAACATCTTCCCCTTCTCATGATGGCAGTAAGAGTTTTTCAAATATTGTCAGATTATTCGTAACCCGGGAATGTTTGTCTTTCTTTTTAAAAAAACGAAAAAAAAAAATGTGTTTCTTCATGAAGAATGATTCGGAGGCTGGCGCAAAGAGCCATCGAGCCCTAGCAAGTAAGTACCTTTGATTTTTTGGTTTGAATATTTGGTCACCGGAGGAACAATTTGTGTTTTTATCTCTATTTGCACTCTCTACATCCATTTTTCAGAAATTAAAATTATCACCAAGGAGTGACTATTTACACGTCATTTCCTTCCCAGAAGTTTAGAATGATATTAGATTAGATTTAGACAAAGATAAAGATTAATTCAACCTTATCAGTGCAAATTCAAGCTGCATAATCTTATAAGATTAATAATTATTTATAAATGCAAATTGTGTTTAGGATCACTGTTGCACATTCTTTGTAGAATTTGTACACGTAAACTTTGGACTAAATAATGGTAGCAAACAGTCATCAAATGTACAGGGAATTGATAACTGAGTATTGCCGATCAATGTTTTATTTATTATCAATAAAATAAATAGTAATATAAAGCATATATACGAGTCTGTAAACATGTATTTTAAATCTGGAATTTCAACCAAATTTGAATTTTTTTTGTGCATTGAATATTCAAACATTTCTTGGAATGGCAGAGTTTTCTGTTCTTTCTCACTCTCCTTTATTAAAACAGTACCCCTCGAAGGAAAGATAAAAACGAATACTGTTCTGTTACATGAAATTTCTCATTGATCATTGAAGGTTGAAAAGTATTGCTTATACCTTGCCATTCAAAACAAGATACCTAAGTACCTGACAATTCAATTCTAGGCATCATATTCAGTTAAAAGAAGGCTTGTTATTTTTTGCAGAAATTTTCATCATTTTAACTTCACGGTTAGAAAAAAATGATGGTAGTTTCTGCCAGTAAAACATAATGTTGACATTAATTATAACTCTTGAAATTATGTTACTTTTTCGGAGTATGTTTTTTTATGAAATAAAATACCTTATAATCTAATATAAATGTTACTTTCTCCATTAGATTATACAGAGAGAATAAAACCCCAAATTAAAAACAGTTCTAGTATATTTTATAAATATCAAAAGGCACTTACCTCTGTACCATTGTATTCAAATACATATTCCTCTGTCCTATTTATGTATATAGTGTAATCTATTCCATATTCATATCTAGAAAAAGAATACAAAATGATTAGCAATTTATTATTAAAAAATATGAAAAAATTCCTTAACTTTTTCACTGCATTCCTGATATAGATTGGAATATGCACGAAGTTTCTTCTTAAGTGGAACTTTTTTTATATTTCGATATGGGAACTTCTTATTATATAAGAAAAAAATACAGGTTTAAAAAAAAAGTTTGGGGTTGCTGAAATTTAAAAATTTTCAAGAAAATGATACATTTTTCAAAAAAAATAAATTTATTCTTTGATTGTGGAAGTGAAAGGTTGCACTTATGAATGAATCTAACAAATTATAGAAAAAAAAATACGAAAAGCAGAAACGGCACTCAATGTTACTGAAATGTCCTCATTAAAAAAAAAAAAAAAACGTTTTTGTTATACTTATAAATTAACGTTGTATCTACTAACTAAAAATAATACTATGCCAAAATCGTTAAAACACTTAATTTAAATTGTTTATGTTCAAACTGTGTGTTTAATGTTTTAAAACCAGTTTCATTAGATAATGCATAAAACAACTTTTCTTCAAATACTTCCAGCTATTGCTCTAGTGTTTGAAGCTACTTTCCAGCTACTCCAAGGCGAATACGCAGACTAGTCTATACTTCTTTTTGATCACTGTGTTTATTATATATATTATGTTTCCAATGTATCGATCTCTAGTTCAAATATATTCATCAATGTACATACACCTTTACACAACCTTATATTATGTTTATCCTTTTTTATCGTTATTACTGTAAACTATAATTAAATAAAGATTATTATTATTATTGCGACATTCACAGGTAATATTGACAAATTCACACCAACGACACATTTAGAAGCAAATATCAAACTTTTACTTCTTTAAAACTGCTTTGAATTAGTTGGCGATGTAACCTCAAATACTTTTCAAGTCATTTGAGTAAACATTTAAATACGCAATAAAAACAAATAAATCAATGAAACATTTGATTTTACTCACATTTTATTGTAGAACACATAATTCTCCGAAGTATCAGCAGAGGATGAAAAATTGCACAAAATAGCGAATACAACAAACACTAAAAACATAAAAACTCGTGCCATTTTAATATAGCATGTCCAACGGTGACTAGAGCGCACTCGCAAATAATTTTCCTGTCATTTTGTCTATCTTTTTATCATTTGTGATAACGGATAACATAGAAAATCACTAAAGATAAAAATATTACTGCGAAGTGAAACCTTCACTCACAATATTCCATATTATCCTGTTAAATGTCAGACCTACTGTCAAAACAAATAACCAGTGCTGCCAGTTCTTTAGATAAAAATTCCATTATTAGTTTTTTTTTTTAAGAAAATAAAACATTCCCGGGTTACGAGTAACCTGAAAATATTCGAATTCTCACTATTCCTATTTTTTTTTAATATATTTTTTTAACACTTCACAATTTATATGGAAAGCGGGGTTATTGCAGGGTGATAATTATTTGTAATTAACTTATTCGTAATTCGAAACAAATGGGAAAAAATGTTATGATACGTCACTAAGCGGACGTTTTTTTCGTGTTATGATAAAAGACTAAGCTTACAGAGGATTGAGCTCGTAACGCCTGGGTGCAAACCTAACGCTTTGAACCACCGAGTTACAAACCGATTTTAACGTGTCTTCTTCGTCTTTGTTTTCTAATACCCTATCTTATAGGAAGTTGGCTTTCATAAACAATATTCACTCTTTGGGTTGCATCCTGAAAAAAAACAGTAAAACTGCACTCGTACCAGCCACATATGTTTTTAAATTATGAGGTTTGACGTTTTCTTTATCACATCGAGAACTTAAATATAATTATAATGTAGTACTTAAATTGAAAACTAATTTTAATTCACACTGGCAGCACTTGCCGCGACTGTCAAAGTTGACGTTTTAAAAATGTTATTCGCGAAAATTCTGACGAATAGTACAAAGCGGTTGTTTTTGCTAAATAGAAAACCAGCGTTCTTTATTCAAAAAATTAAAATGTCTGAGGGAACGGCCAACGGATGTCTAATTCCTCAAAAGCGACACGATAAGATTGACATGGTAAGTTTTACATATAAATCGATATTGCCAAGTGCCGGTATTTTATTGGATAGTAATAATATTAAATTCGAATTATTCAATTAAAATTTCAAAGATTTTGACATTTTCTTTGATTTATTAATTACTTTCAGTAAAAAATTGAAGAATTCCTGTAAATGACAAATTTTATTTAAAAATTGTGTACTTTTTTTTTTAGTTTTTCCTTATTATTATTAACTAGAAATATAAAAGCTTTAATTCTGTAAATGACATGATAACAACATGAAATTTACTGCTTATTGTATTTAAACAACACTTACTTTTATATGTATATCAAATTTATTTGTATGTAGATATTACGCCATCTGCCTTGCTTCATATATTGCTGCTCATAAGTGCTTAATGTGTGAGAAATAGTTTGGATACTAATATGTAGGAGTTAAGTTTGACATTCAAAAAATATATTTTATTAGTGACAGAAATATTAAACTCTTCCGATAAGTGATTACCGAGATAAATTTTGGTGAAATTACAAATGATCTAATATAAATTATACTAAACGTTTAAAGACAGAAGGATGAAACGCCTCTCATGTCATTTTGATTCTTTATCAAAGTCAGAGTCAGATGGGCGAAAGTGTAGTTTCGTCATTGTGTCTCTAAATTTTTTCATTGTTTACGGTAAATTGATCATCTTTTGCCCGTCACTTACGTTATTATAAGGTGTTTCTACTCTCGTGGTACGAGAACTTTATGGAAGTAGAAAAACACTTCCTTTTTTTCGGAACCCAAACTTGGGTATTTATTTTTCTTCTTTCTTTTGGTGATTTTGAGGTTCGAGGCTCGATGTGGAATAGTAGTTCTTGAATGTTCCTGGTGACTGTTTTCTTGACTGATTTTGGACTAACTTTTTTGGACATTCACAAAAATTCAGTTATCTTATTTCTCTTATGAAATAAGCCCATGTATATTCCACCTCGAACCTCACTTATTACATAGTGATTCAAAATTATTACAGTGCATAAACATGATGAAAATTAATGAAATTTGCTCAATCCTAAAACATAAATCAAATTATAATACAATGAACATATGATATGACGATTTGCAGTAAGCGATAAGACATTCCTTCATAAAATACCATGCTACTATTAGAGGTACCTTATTTAATTTCACCGGAATCTGACCTTGATTGTACAATAGTAGATGATATATATTTTATTTCAAAATCAATATTAATATAGGAAACAGTAAACAAGCTCTTTGATTGGTTTACATGCATTCATTTGATTGGCTATTTTTTTAGCATTGCAGAAATTCAGCCTAAGCCATTAACGCTTATCAACAGTATCGCTGCAAGATGAAATAATTATTTTTTACTGAATGTGTATTCGTGTAAATAAAGCTTGAAATGCAAATAACTTTGTTAATATTCAACGGATTTTAATGTGAATGTTTTACTGATAACTTAATACGGAATCGTATTATACCTATAAATAAGTAGAAAATATTTCTTCTGTATCCGTGAAGACGGCAACACGGTACTGTCTTGAAACGTAGACACACGTAGAAAACGTTAAAAAAATATCATACATGTAAAGTAACGTAGTAACGTCGCATTTGGGAACGAACATAAGGTGAAAAAAATTACTTCAAGGAGGAAAAGGATCGTAGAGATGGCAATAAGAAATCAGAATGATGAAAAAGTACGGAGTAAGTTAAAATGTAGCTCTAAATAAATCATCTAATGCTAAATAATAACGTTGAAATGAACAAATAAGTGCGGTTTTAAATCCCTCTTATTTTGTTTTCTAAGTATTTCTATTGTTAATCTAATGGGACACTCAAATATATGTTTACAGATATAAAAAGTGACATTCAAAATGCAAACGACAAGTAAAATAATCATATCAATGCTCAGAATGATGCAACAAAGACTTTTCTGACATCAAATAATGATGCCACTTACTATGGTTCTGGTGAAAATATAACGGTTGAGAGTAAGTACCCTACGCACAAATAAACAAACTTACATATTATAATATATTTACATATATTACATCATTTTTTTCTCTCGAAATATTTAAAGAAATTCAATAATCTAATGCCGTAGTGATTTCATTGAAAAAAAAATCGTTATTTTGAAGTTTAAATGAGACAGTATTTGATTGGTTCTGAAAACTAATAACTATTTCTTAACAAACAATGGAAAAAAAAAACACATCAAGTGTTCCTCAGTTTTTTATGGCAGCTCTTGATTTTTCAGGCAAATTTATCCATACAATTATCTCAAAAATGACTTAGTATAAACTTTTATCACAAGATATGCAACGGCCCATCCACTTGCAGTCAGGAGACCAGGATAAGCCAAGGAGCTCACAGTAAAACATATTGATTCTTTTCCGAAAATGCCATCTCATTATGCGAGAAAGGATACTTCTAAGGAGTTTTTGTCTCATGACTTAAATGTCAATATTATGTACCAGTTGTATGTAGAAAAATGTGCGTAAAATCGTGTTGTTCCCGAAAAAATATGGCTTCATCGTCAAATATTTAATAATAATTTCAATCTATCCTTTCACGTTCCTAGGAATGATTGGCGTGAAACTTGCCACAAGTGCAATCATATGAACGAAGAAGAAAAACTACTTCAGAAGACAGATCAAGACAATCATATTTTGAAAAAGAAATGGCTAGAAATTAAAAAAAAATAAAAAATAAAGCCTTCGCTATAGATGGAAATTGATACTTAGCAGAATTTGACATCAAAGCCACTTTTTTATAAACGCAGATTAGCCGTTTATAACCTCACTGTCTACAATGTAGAATCGAAGAAAGCTTTGTGCTACATGTGGCACAAAGGGCTTACCAAACGAGGGTAGATAGAAATTGCATCCTGCATATTTAACTATCTGAAGAGAAATTCTGATGACAACTGATGGAACTTTTTTTCAGACACTTGCGGGGGCCAAAATTAAATAAATAAATAAAATCAAATTTCTGAAAAAAAAAAATTATGGACTTAAAAGATCTATGTACGACCGGTATTATTACGGAGTATGTTTTTAGTACACAGCTTCTACAACTCTTTGACAAGTAGTCATTCTTCAAACAGTGCTGAAGAATAAATATTACCTTTTAATAAAAAACACTGAAAAATAATAAATATTTTAAAGGTTCTTTTACCATATTTTTTTAAAGAAAATAATTTTTTCCCATGTGTAACCTCTTCGCAGTTGATGTAAAAAAAATTGAGATACTTTGAAGCGCATTTGCTATTATATTTCTCTAATAATTCTTGTATTCAAACTCTCAAAATTGTATTGAAGTGGGTGAAAACACTCTTTTTGTGAAAAAATGTTAGTAACAGAAGGACGAAAGTCATTCCAAAATTGTTTATTTTTAAAAAAAGAAATTTTATTGTTTGATATTTTCAAAATTATGTTATTACAATGTGTATAATTTAATCTGTAAACTGTTTTTTTTCACTCAAATATATAAATCTTTGAAAAGAGATTAATTTTTTAAAAACTGTTTTATCGTATATCTCAAAACCATGTTTTTGTAGATTTGCCCTAATATTCCAAAACTCCCGAAATGCTTCTTACGATATCAAACCCAAAACTCAAGCTTAAAAAATATTTTTAACCTTCATCCAGTGATATTTCTTAAAATATGTTTTTAAAACTTCACTCCGCCGCATTCAAAAGGCAGAAGGAAGAGAACCTTTTTCTGAATTGCACGAAAGCTAGGATTTTCTACTTTAAACTTGTTGGCAGTTAGACAAATTTACCATTAGCAGAGAATAAATAATATACTCGTATTTATGCGGCGATTGTGGACTTTTGTAACAAAATCATTATTAATCGAACCAATTGTTCGGACACTGTCTGCTTTGAGAGTAATAGCTGCAGTAAGGAACGCACTTTTACCACACAGGCTTAACATACTAAATTTATTTATTTACTCCAAATTTTGGACACAGTGTGTCCACACTTGTCATTATTTTGAAATTTTCGTTGTTGACATAATTTAATCTGTTTCTGTAGTTCACTATAAAAATTTAATCCTATATTATGCCCTTTAAGCTCTAAAGCCGATGCTTATGAGTTTATTCTATGTCTGTCATTACCCTTTTCGCCCTTTTACAACAGTGATTTGAATGTTTTGATAGTTTTGTAACTTTTACCTGTGTACCTTTCTTGTTGATTCTCATACATTGATAAGTTGACACTTGGGTGATGAATAATAATAAATAAATAAATTTACCAACCAACAGCAGAGTTTTGTGAAACTTCCGTAAAAGTAGAAACATTCTCCTGAAAATCGTTAACATGCAGAGGATAGAAAGAATCCATGCATCATGCAATATTTTGAAAAAAACTCACCACTTGATGTCCTGCGCCTGCTTAGTCCTGTCCATTTTTTTCGACTTACCTTTGATGAAAGTTGAAGGAACGTCTCGATGCCATTCCGGGTTGGTATAAACCAATACCACCACGCCTCGAGGAACTCACATTAATTTGTACACTATACACACACAATGTATTTTTAGTATCCGATTTTTTAAAGCACATTTATTTAATCACTGCACAATTGTTTTACAAAAAAAAACTTACAACATTTGTTTAACGTACGATTTTTTTAAAACACACTTGTCAAATCATTGAACGATTGTTAACGAAAAAAATTACAAAATTTGTTTAGTGTACGTTTTTTTAAAAACATACTTTTAAATCACTGCACAATTGTTTACGAAAAAAATTACTACAAATGTTTAATGTATGATTTTTTAAAACACTAGGCTTAATCCCTGCACAATTTTTTACGAAAAAAATTACAAAACATGTTTATTGTACGATTTTTTTAAAACAAACTTGTTAAATCAATGTACGATTGTTAATGAAAAAACTTATAACATTTGTTTAGTGTACGTTTTTTTTAAAACACTTGGCTTAATCCCTGGACAATTGTTTTTGAACAAATTTACAAAATACGATTATGTACAATTTTTTAAAAAACACTAAAATCTCTGCACAATTGTTTACAAAAAAAAATACAAACATGTTTATTGTACGATATTTTTAAAACACACTTGTTAAATCACTGTACGGTTGTTAATGAAAAAAACTTATAACATTTGTTTAGTGTACGTTTTTTTTAATATTTGGCATAATCCCTGCTTACGAAAAAAATTGCAAAATATGTTTATTGTACGATTTTTTAAAACACACTTTTAAATCACTCCACATTTTTTTACGAAAATACTTACAACATATGTTTTATGTACGATTTTTTAAAAGCACTAAGCTTAATCCCTGCACAATTGTTTACGAAAAAAAATACAAAATATATTTACCATACGATTTTTTTAAAACACACATGTTTATGTTTTATGTACGATTTTTTTTAAAGTATTAAGCTTAATCACTGCAAAATTGTTTACGAATAAACTGTACTATATGTTAATCATTCACCCTGAATAACACATGGAACAAAAAAAATAGTTTTATTCACTTTAACCGGTTTTTTTTTCAAATAAATGCGAGAAACTAGCACGTGTCCGTCTTACGTCGGCAAGGGACAAAGCAAACTGAATGATATTCCTCTTTTGCCGATAGGGGGTTTGTAGTGACAGTGAAAGCATCAGTAAGGTGCCATCTATGGCCAATAGATGTTACAGGCCGACTTGGCGAGTAAAGTGCCATCTATGATGTGTAGATGTTACCGGCCGACTTGGACTTCTATCATAGATGGCACTTTACTGTTGCTTTTACTGTCGAAACTAACACCCTATCGGCAAAAGAGAAATATAATTCAGTTTGCGTTTTCCCTTGCCGACGTAGGGCGAATTCGTGTAAGTTTCTCGCATTTATTTAAAAAAAGCCGGTAAAAGTTAATAAAAGTGTTTCTTTGTTCTATGTGTTATTCAGGGTGAATGATTAACATACACTACAGTTTTTTCGTAAAAAATGCAGTGATTAAACAAGTGTGTTTTAAAAAATCGTACAATAAACATATTTAGTATTTTTTTTCGTAAAAAAATGTATGGGGATTAAACCTAGTGTTTTTAAAAAACGTACAATAAAAAAATGTTTTTTCGTTAACAATCGGTACAGTGATTTAAAAGTGTGCTTTACAAAAATCGTACATCAAACAAATGTTGTAGTTTTTTTTGTTAACAATCGTACAGTGATTTAACAAGTGTGTTAAAAAAATCGTACACTAAACAAATGTTGTGGTTTTTTTAGTAAACAATTGTGTAGTGATTAAAAAAATGTGCTTTAAAAAATCGGATACTAAAAATACGTTGTGTGTTTTAGTGGATAATAGTGTACAAATTAATGTGAGTTCCTCGAGGCGTGGTGGTATTGGTTTATACAACCCCGGAATGGCATCGTGACGCTCCTTTAACTTTAATCAAAGGTAAGTCTAAAAAATGGACCAGACTAAGCAGGCGCAGGACTTAAAGTAGTAAGTTTTTTTTCTTCAAAATATTGCACGATGCATGTATTCTTTCTATCCTTTGCATTTAACAATTTTCAGGAGAATATTTCTACTTTTACGGAATTTTAGAAAACTCTGCTGTTGGTTGGTAAATTTATTTATTATTCATCACCCAAGTGTTAACTTATCAATGTATGAGAATCAACAAGAAAGGTACACAGGTAAAAGTTACAAAACTATCAAAACATTCAAATCACTGTCATTAAAGGGGGAAAAGGGAAATGACAGACGTAGAATAAACTCATAAACATCAGCTTTAGAGCAGGGAATAATACAGGATTAGATTTGCATAGTGAACCATAGAAACAAATTAAATTATGTTAATAGCGAAGATTTCAAAAAAATTACAGGTGTGGACACACTGTCCAAAATTTGGAGTAAATAAATAAATTTACTATGTTAAGCCTGCGTGGTAAAAGTGTGTTCCTTAACCGCGGCTATTACTCTAAAAGCAGACAGTATCCGAACGATTAATTTGAATAATAATAATTTTATTACAAAAGTCCACAAGCGCCGCATAAATATATTACTTATTCTCTGCTAATGGTAAATTTGTCAAACTGACAACACGTTTATAGCAGAAAATCCTAGAGTTCGTGCAATTTGGTTGAACGCAACTCACTCCTCGAAACTCAGGAAAAGATCCTCTCCCTTCTGCATTCTGAATGCGGTGCAGTAAATTTTGAAAACATCTAGTAAGAGATGTCACTGGATGAAGGTTAAAAATATTTTTTAAGCTTGAGTTTTGCGCCAACGAAGTGAGTCGAGATATCGTAAAGTGCATTTTAAAGTGTATTTCTCGCCGCAGCAACGGTTTGGAATTCTGAATCACCCATAGATGCTTATGGCTGCCATAAAGTTAATGGCGTCTTATTTTTTTAAATTTACAAATCTATAAACATATTTTTGCAGTCAGGGGCGTACACACTGTAAATATTTCGAATTAAAAAATAAAGCAAAGCGTTAAACAATAGTTTGTTTCTCTTTTGGCAGTCTGTACAGATATATTTCGAAAAAAAATTATAGCTCCATAACTTTTGACAGAAATGACGCTGCCAGCTTAGATGAATTAAATAATGTAGATACGTTAGTGAGACAACGCGCGTGAATGTACTAAACTGAGTCCGAGAGACATACCTGAGATTTACTGCGTTCAGTATCACACAAACATTCATTCGACAGACAAGCTGTCACGGTAAAACGGGAGCTCTTCAACCGAAATAATGTGAGATAGCGAATGCAGATATACATGGGTGTGTGGAAGACAACCGTTTTCGTTCGTCGTACTCTACATGGCTAGTCGCTCAGTAAGTAGGTCGGGGAAGAGAGATTATAACAGTAACGAGGGACGTTCATATAGCTATCTCATATGTACACACACATTCTGTTTGGTATGGCTACCCTTTTCATAAGCATTATAAGCTTTGTAAGTGAAATCAAGTGCGTGCCACATTTATCGTTCGATTTGTATGAATATGACGTGTCTTGTATTTTATGTCTATGGCTGCCAGCTGAAAAGTGGTATGCACAAGGCTATTGTGAGCATATCTATACAACCTTGCAGTTTTATTTTCAACTAGTAAAAATCATTGGTTTAATTTGACTTCCCGTGAAAATATATTACTTCCTCTAACTAACCCATATAAAATATAGAATGTTGTCTTTTAAAATACTTGATTAGTATTAGGTAAGTATTTAATTTTTGAAATTTAAAAAAATATATTTTCAAATCGCTACCTACTTAATAAAGTACCTACCCATAATGTATTTTAGCAGACATTATTCTATATTTGAAACGGGTGGGTTAAAGCAACTTTTTTTTTCACATCCTTACAACCAGTAGTTAATAATAATTGTATTTTTCATCTGTGTAACAGTTACCGAACGGATTATCAAATTAATTAAAATCGATAATCTGTGGAAAAATGAATTAATTTCGACATTTGAAAATGTTCAATCAATTTCACCAGAAGTTAGGAAAAATTCTGCTTACTGTGGACACACGGATACGCCTACAATACACTTGTATCGTTTTTAATAAACTGACAATAACAGAACGATAACAGTCATGTACAATTTTTTTTTCCAGCATGAGAAATTTGTCTCCGAAGCTAACGCTTGTAGGAACTGTGACGTAGTATTAATTGGAGACTCCATTGTGGAGGCTCTTACAACTTCTCGAGCTTTCCAAAAGTACGCCCCTAAAGGTTGGTACATTTTTACAGAATGTAAAATACTTATCCATACTAAAAAAATCTATGGAATAAAAAATTAGTTCATTTTTGGGCCATCTGTAAAGTTAAGTATGTGTAAATTATTATTCGTATTGATAAACTAGCAGTTACTATCCGAAAGATGAAACATCAAAATAACAATAAACAAAATGACATCCTGTCTTATTTTACTACAGTTGATTGAATATTTCAGAGCTCCATACCCCATGATGGAAATGAATTAAAATTATTGCCTTTAAATTACAGCTTGAAAGTTTTTAGTAGGACATGTGAGCACATTTTCTGTTTTATAGTTAAGATTAGGCCAACAACATGAAATTCTTGTAAAAATTAAACAGGCAGCTAACTGCTATGTGATTTGAATAAATTTCTGATAAAGATTTGAAATATTGTATCAGAAAAGAAATTGAGACCAAAATTGGCAATTCCTATATAAATATCGACTGAAAATAGTATGTATTGAGAAATCATAATCGTAAGATTATCATTAAATATATTGTAAATTCATTATTGTAACATTGTTTGATTATGGTGTGAAGTTGTAATCGTTTAATTATTGATGAAGTTCATTGTTAAGTCATAAACGAAATATTTATTTTATCGTAGCATCACCAATATTCATGTCCTCACGCGTAGGAACTTTATTTGCACATTTAAAATTCTCACGTTGAAAAAAAAAAGGTTTTAGTGGATAAAATCGTTGATTGTGTGTAATTTTTTGCAGGTAAAACTATTCTGAACTTTGGCATAGGAGGCGACAGAGTGGAACATATTCTTTACAGAATAGAAGATGGCAACTGGCTGGACAACCTCAAGCCTAAACTGGTAAAATCAACTTCTACAGCTACAGTGTATGCTTACTTTCTGTCGTCATGAATTTTTTCTTGAAATGTCTTTAGCTATGTTTAGTGACCGGATCTAAATTGCCCAACGTCCCCCTATCAGCTATTCCCCATGGGGATGCGGGCAGTTGGGACAATCCGGCCTTCTATCCTTTTCAATTTGACTACTTCTCTTATTTATTAATAATAAAAATGTTTTTTTTTCTATTTTATATCAGCTTGTGCTATTTGTGGGAACAAATAATACAAATTCTAAACCCGAAGACATTTCCGAAGGAATTCAAAAGATTGTCACAATCGTCAAAGCAAAAGTTCCCGATACAATAATTGTTCTACCAGTGAGTATAAAATTATAATGCATAATACGTAATAATTATGTGCATACATGTTATTGTACATCAAAAACATGTTGTCTATTTTCCCTGTTCATAAAATCAGGCAATGGAGAAAGTCAGGTTGTAAAGTAACGTACTCGAAAGACTTAAAGAAGCAATGTCTAAGCAACCCACGTGGTACAAGTGGGCTGGCCAAAATTTCTGACCATTGACGACATGTGAAAGAAATATATAAATTTTTGAATGGAACAAATCATCTTATAACAAAAGGACATTTATTTAAGCCTTGGAAAATCGCTGGTTTAGTTGGTTATGGGCTCTGTAAATACTGTTTGTTCAAAAAGTTTATTCTGTAATTCTCAGCTCCTGCATCCCAAAGGAAACACCCCAAACAAATACCGAGAGATTGTTTGCTTTGTGAACAAGTTGCTGGTTGCCAAATATTCTACCAATAAAGATGCACACATTGTCGACACGGATTGGAGCAAATTCATTGGTAAATTAAACACGCTTTTTCAGTTACTTCGTCTAGTAATTCCCAACTTTCTTCTTCCCCAATTTCTTCCTCTCCCAACTTCAACATTACCAAGTAAATAACAGTTGTAACTCTTGAGTTGTCATCACATAATTTTTTGTTGTTATTTTTAAACTTATTCACTTGGAAGAAGAATATATATGGCGAGAGAGCTAAATATTAAACCCAACGACGTTACATATATAGACACGTTATAGCCTTAGAATATTAACACAAAATGTGGCAAGCGAAACACACAAATTACCAGTAAATTCATCATTCAAATATCGGTCATGTATGACAAAGATAGACATTCATAGAATATATGTGTATGAACGAAACAGATCCGAAGTTCGGACCGCGTTCCATTCTTGCTTGAAACGACCTCAAGCGACGCGTGACCGTTTAGTACTAAATCGGCTTAAACACCGATCACACCAAGTAGCGTGATTATTGCTTGCCACTTTGAGAGCGCTACAACGTGTCTATATATATGTAACGTCATTGATTAAACCTATACAAATTTACGATAAATAAAATTTTTCGTCGTAAACCGTGAAAGAGAAAGAGACAAGACAAGTTGTCACATAATATCGCATCACTTTTAGGTATGTGAGCATGTTTTACGTCTCTCACATCTCCGGCGACTCCGCCAACTACGTTTTTTTATGTGATATAACTCAACAGTTTTTGAGGTTATATCCTATATTTTTGTTGATAACAATAGTGTGAAAAAGTGGTTATACAAATAAACGAAACATTATGAATGCATGTAAAAAGGTGTGTCCATGAAAACCCTAGCCACGCCTGAGTCAGGAAAAAATCAACAATCCTGACTGCACTATTTCACAAAGCTATCCCTCTTGTATATTATTACTCTGAGCTTATTCAAGATCAATTAGTAGCCATATTTAGTGTGCCTAGTAAGATAGTTGTGAAGCTAAGTTAGCGTTATTTTTTTGAGTTTGTTAATCAAGTGAGGTTCCAAAGGCGCCAGGAATGGGAAAAATTCCGGTCTCAAAGAATGTGTCACTCAGAGCGTGAACCTGTAATATCTTCAATATTACACTGATAAGATGGGATTAATTAATGAAACACAAAAATTATAAAAACTTCACTAGCTCTGACTATTTTAAAAATATTTTTCACATATTGTCAGATTTGCATTATCTGGAAATCCTTTTTTTTTAAATGAATATTGTTTTTTTTTCAAGCTGACGGTGGGACAATTTCCAGTGAATTGATGTACGACTATCTCCATTTGACTGACAGAGGATATGGCATTGGATGGAAGCCAGTTCTAGATGATATTGATGATTTACTCAAGAAACATTCCACATAAACACTTCAATTTATACATTTTATTTATTTATTAGCATAAACAGGGAAAAATTATCATTACCTATTATTATAAAAAGCCTGTATTAAATTTAGCTTAGATTATAGGTTAAAAACCTATGTATTCAAAAATAAAGATCTAACCTTGAATTTTTCAATTAGGTATAGTGTGCAGGCTTTTAAAGCATATGTTTAGCATATCAAGCTTCCTTGATTTGGAAGTGTATTTCAATGGTTTAATGTTTACAATTTATATAATGGAAAGCATTTGTAGAAATTCTAGTGACTATTAATGTTGCTTACATTCTTCCTCATAAACAGGACATAAATAAAATATCCAACACACCCTTTTGTATTTATTATTTACTAATTTTATAAGGGCCAAATTAATTCTAGGAGGGGGCCCTGAGCTAATTCATATTGGGAAGCCGAAAAAAAAAATTACTACACTCCTACCCTCGGAGTATCTCCTACCATAGTTTACAATTCATAGAAATCAAATTATCTTTATTTATATATTTTTTGAAAGAAAGATAAACATTCCTGGGTTACGAATAACCTGACAATATTTTTAAAACTTCTGCCATCATAATAAGCATAAAATGTTGCTTGTGCAATGATGAGGGACTTAGCTAGCATAGGAATTGAACTCACAACACCCGGATGGGAATCTGACGTGTTTGTCCCACTCGGCTACTAAAGAGCAAGTGAATGTACTACTCTTTGGCCAGTGTTATTTTGTTCATTATTCGAGGCAGCGTGGAAAAATTCTTAACGATTCTCATATTATAGATAAGTCTTAATTTTTTTAAATACTAATTCCACACAAGAGGCCCCGAAGGAAATAATTTCCCTTAAGGTCTATGTCACCTTTGGTGCTGGGTGGAAGGAATTTTTGAGAATTGGACACCAGTCTTCTAAAAGTTAATGCATTTGCACAAATACAGATTTTTCAACCATATCATGACGAGTTTCTATGCTCCAGACCCAGAAGTCGGAGGTTCAAAACTCTGTGGGGTATATCATCTTTTCATTATTTTGTTATGATTATTTAACATATAGTTTTACTAAAATAATGTACATTAGCACATCATTCCAGAGTGGTAGATACATTCAGTATCACTCTGGTGTAAGATCACTATTTAGAATCGAAACATTGCTTGAAATGGAATTCACCATGTTTAATGACTAGATCTGAATAGTCAGGTCCTTCCCAACCTTCATCTATCCAACCTCCATCCCCTTCCACACCCTTCAGCCTCACAACATACCCCAGGGATGCCATAGTCCCACTGACTCTAGGCAGTTGGGACTTTTGTACAATAATACCATTAAAAAAAGTTAACTCAATGGGTTGAACTCCATATTTGTCAGTTATTCATTTTATAATATATATCATCCCAACATAATGTATGACTCCTGATGATGTTCTGTCCAATTTCAACATTGAAAGATTCAAACTACATAGATGCAGAATGCAGACAATATGACCGGAAACTAGGCAATGTAAGTATGAGAACTCTTTAGTGGAATTCATCAGAATTATGCAGTTGTTTTGAAGAATAAATAACACAACTACACTGCCGTAAGTCAAAATATGTCAAGCTGGAATAATGGACTGTGAAATTTTACATTTTCACCTATGTACGAGTATATGGATATATGAACACGAATCAAGACGTTTGTATTACAATTTTAAATTATGAATTATAATGTTATCTAGTGTTTAGAATGCCAAATAAATGTGTACTATGACTGTAGTAGCAGAAATTGAAAATAAAAAGACTTGCTAAGTCTTGACTTGACAAGTCCAGGAAATGATGTCAATATCACCATGTGTGTACCTTCTCGCGATAATAGGAAAAATGCAATGGTATGTAGAGAAGTTATTTTCTATATATATATATATATATATATACCCATTCAAAGACTGTATAGACTTAGTAATGAGTATTGTTACCATGGAGCTTTTAGGTGTAACGGTGTATACAAAATTAAAGTCATAATATTTTTAATTTTGGTTGTAGAAATAACTTTAATAATTGATTTTGCACCCAACTATAACAAGTTCAGTATCTGAATCACCCAAAAGAATTTCCTTTTTTGCTCCTTCAATAATATTTCGTTTAATTTTGTAACTACAACTACAAGATTATCTGTAGATACTTTATGTTAATTTTTAAGTCCATACTCTTTGAAATTCTCTTGAAAATAAATGTAAGCGGACATTGGGCATCAATTAATTGATAAATACATATTGTGCAGTGATCATTTTTTTTTACTCACTACTTAAAGTAGTGCTTTAGTCCAGTCCTTTGGAACCCATCATTGAAAATTCACAAAGGAAACAAGGAATGTGTCGATTTCATTTAGCGATAGCAAGCCTCGATGGCAAACCTCGATGCCATGAATTGGAGAACTCACAACTAATAACTATTTTTATCCCGCATTGTTCATACATGCTTATGCATTAATATTTTCAATATTGATGAAAACATCAAAACACTTGTTTTTTCACGAATATTGTTTACGATACACAAATTGACTGTAATAAACTGCAACCAATATTAATTCACTAAATCAGAAAGAAAACACTCACGATAAATCATAAAATTATTGAAAAAAAGGACAATTTACGAATTAAAACGTTAGTACGATAAACTTTTTACGAACTACAAAACTTAGTTTTCTGCACAGGGTGTACACCCGTAACCAGTACGATTACTTTCTTATTTTTAAATATAAAAGCGGGAGAAACACATCAAAAATCCCGTGCAAGCAAGGACATACATAAAAGTATCCACACACGAGAAAACAAAATAAACTGATAATTATTTTCTATTCAAACAGCTTCATTTGAATGAAGAGAAACCTAGAGAGAGTTTATTTTTGTTTAATAAATAAGTTAATATTTTTTGTCGACAACTTTTCAAAGTGTTTTTTTTTTAAATAAATTGTGAGTCTTTTTCTCTATGTGTGAGACTGTTTATGTTAGTTCATTTCACCGATCTACACCTGTCAACGCCATCTTGAATTAAACGTCAATTTTGTAATTAATGTTTCTGCCGAGGGCATGTGCAAAATATAACATAATAAAATGTGATATAACAACAGTGATAACTTAGTTATTAAGTGATGAAATTCATATTTCAAAAAGCAATATCTTTATAATAATAAACTATGTTAAGCGTCGATAAGTTTGTTGATCAACAAGCGAAAACATACACAAATATACTAACAGAATACGATGATTTATTGTAGTTTTGACTAAAATCAGTGCAAATACATTGTATATGAAATAGATTTTCCAATATCATGGATCTTTCCCTAAAATCACGCATAAATTTCATCAAACAGGAATGTGTGAGTGAAATAAATGCAGAAAATTGTTTGACAGAAGACGAAATTTTCCCAAATGCGTCTTTATTAAAAAACATTCTCACTATAAAAAAGTTAAACAATGGCATCCCCAATGAAAGTCTGCTCAACAATTTATTATATATCTCAGAAATTCACGGTAAATTAAGTCCAGAAAACAATGAAACTCCTAGTGAAAGAAAAGTACGCAAGTCTAGAGAAAGAAGTCGAAGATATAGGGTCAGACTTAAAGAGAGGGCTTTACTAGGAGATTTTCCAACTGTCGGTAAGGCGGTTTTAGAGGGATCTGCCACTGTGAGTGAGCAAGGTATTGTGGAAACCCAGGTGGAAAGGAAAAGAAGGTTTGCGAGAGAACGGTCCAAGAGATACAGGCAAAGACTCAAAGATAAGGAATTGGATATGGTACCTACTCAACACAACGTGGTCCTTGGAAATATAGGTAAGCACTAATTGTTATGTTTTTTAACGGCTCCCACTAGCAGTGAAATTCTCGTAAAATTATTGTGCAATATGTGGTTTTATAGAATGTTTAAGCTATAGATCGTCGAAAAATCTTAAATAAAATTCTGTCACCTGAAAATTCATATATTTTTCTATTGATTTCTATGTTTTAATTTATATTCGCTTAATACCTTATAATGAACATCTTAATATTTACGAAATTTTAAGGCACTGCATAGATAAACTTGTATAATATCTGACGTGCCCAAACTTATTGAAATATCGAATTTCTCTCAACAGATAGTCAATTTCATCGGCTTGCCTAGGGCCTAGGAGTCGAACGATCTTATTTGAACTGGTAGCATCAGTTTTCTTTTAAATCGGTATAGATCATGCTTCTAGCGATTTTCTGTGACTAAAGATGAAACATTTATCCCAGTGATAGGTCGCGTAGAAGTCATGGAAACCATAGTAGAGAAGCGCAGGCGTCTTGCGCGAGAACGATACCGCCGGATCCAGGAGCGGCTCCTCGACCTGACGGCCCCGGGCGACCGGCTCCCCGACACAGCCGTCCCAGACCTGTCTTCGGAGATCCAGGACACTACCGCATTGGAGCTGATATCCAGAGGCGTGGGCAGAAAGAAAGAGAAGAGAAGAAGAAGATGCATAGAGAAGGATGCAAAGAAAAGACCGAGAATTAAAAGTTTGTAGTGTTTTATTTTTTTCTTATTCTATTTTAGTATGTTTTTTAAACTTTTGCCATCAATTTTGAAATTACTCATTTGCGGGTTTTTAGTTGCTGGTTTGCAGTGTGAATAAATTCTTTACCTACTTCTATATATACCAGCTGTTTCGTGCTATGAAGGCACTATCAGCAGTTTACAGTTGCATTCAAGTATGTAACTAACACAATCAGTATTCTTCCCTCATAATATTGTAATAAGGAACTCCAGTTGAAAATATAATGACTTTAAAAAAATATACCATAAACTTCGATTCAGAATAATAAAGTTTTATTGTAAATGTTTTATAATATTAATATATGAAATGTGTATGAAACAACCTTACTAGAGATGGTCGATATCAGAATTGGGTGTACCTGCGGATCCAGTAACCGGTGAGGAACTGGTTATTTATCCAGTTCTTTTTGGAACCCGTTCCTGGTGCCAGAAAAGTTCCTCCATTGTTGCTTAATTGTTTTATTATATAGGAAAAAAAATGCTAGAGAAATTCTGAAAACGAAAAGAACAGGGACTGGTTCCTCGCCAAAAAAAGAAATAAGATGATAATGATAAGAACGGACAAAGGATATAGGATATTTTTATTTGCGTAAATTAGGAACCGATTCCTCGGAGAAATAATATCGACGGTTCCAGTGACCGGCTTAGAACCGGTTCCTTTTAACCGGGACAGGAATATTGACCGTCTCTAAACCTTACCACATATTACTTAGGAATAACAAAAAATTTAATAAACATTTCTCTGTTGTAATAATTCATTATATTAATTTATCAGTTTGATAATGTGAATACCGCACAAGAGTCCCAACTGCCCGGATCCATTGGGACTATGACGTCCCCAACAGGAGGATGTTGTAAGGCTGACGGGAGTGATGACAGTTTGGAGATGGGAAGAGAAACATGCAAAAGTACCTGGCTATTCAAATCTGGTTTTGGTGACACGGCTAAAATCATCTCAACTAATGTTTCAATTCTGAATGGTGGTCCTCTACCAGGGCAATATTGACAGTATCTACCACTCTGGATCTATTAGTGTAATGTGGAAATCTAAAATAGGTTAAGTAATATTTGCTAGTACTCATAGTAGCAAATGTAAAATATAGCACAATGCAAACTTTGGATTTCCCTAAAAAACAAAAATTTGTTGGTTTTTTAAATTTTAATAAATTACTTTTTTTAGCTGAAGACTTCTACATGGACCAAGAAATAATGTACCCTGACGAGAATCTATACGTGGACAACTCTTCAGATGTTAAAGTTCCCCTGCCAACTCCCGGAGACCCCCCCCAGATATCCATGCAGGACTATCTCCACCTCTACAGTGTCTCATATCCAACCGTCGGAGGCAACTGATGCTATGGATTTAATATAAAAATGTGATTTATGTAAATTAAGGATAACGGCCCACTACACCAGCGACCGAATTCTTGTAAAAGTTTTACCAAATCAAAGATTCTGTCGAAGATTTAAGCTATAAATCTCAAAACAGTTGATAATGCTACTTATATTCACTCAATACCTTATAATAACATTTTCCTTCTATTTCGAACTCAACTTTATCAGGATGTTTATTGTAGATAAGGTATTTTTGAAATCGATTGAAAAATGTATTGATGTTAAGATAGCAGAGTTACATTTTGATTTTTATTTGATCCATGACTTAGGTCTTAGATTTCGTAATACGTTTACGAGAATTTGGTCTCTGGTTTGAAGGGTCGTTAATCAGAAAAGTTTTACAAATTGTCAACTTTGAATTGAACTGCTCTAACTCTAGTCAGTCAAACTTTTAGAGTTATGCTAAAAATGCGCTGTGTAGACGGTGTCACTTTTTAGCAATGAAAACCTAATGACCGTTTCCATACAAGCCTTCACACTGTCTGTTTTCCTGATGCAGTGCTTTTTTACATTTTTATATCCAAACCCTAAGAGAGACAATTTTTCTTGTGTTTTTGACATTGAAATCTAATTATTGTATCGAAAGCACCGATTCTCGTTTGATTCTGAAGACTTTTGTGGCCCTTCAGCTAATCTAATCATCTAAAATATATTTACCATTTGGGAGAAGGCTTGACTCAAGTGACACAAGTTTGGGACTTTTTTTAGCTTTTTGTCGCTTCAGGTAACTCAGTGAGAGCATTACGTTACCTGAGTTAACTTTTTTTTTAAATCCAACCAGGTACTGAAGACTTATGAATTTTATTGTAAAACAACAAAAAACTTTAAAGTGCTCTGGTGTAAACTTCCCAAAATGGTGCTTCAGCTCTTTTGACTTTCCGACGACAATATTTTTTATTCAGTATTCTTCAATTATTGTTTAATGTGTTCATTATTGACTCGGAAATGGTCTGCATAGCTCCCGTAAGCACTCAGGCCATTGCCCCATTGTGCTATCTCCCATGTTCCACCCTCTTTTTTTACAGTAGCCCAGTTCCTTTAATAAAGTTCTCCAGGGTTGTCATTGGATGTTTGTCGATGTGTTCTGGTTTCGCAACGTGGCTCTCAGGTATCTGAACCTTCTTCCCACGAAGACAGGATATTGGCATCATAGATGAATGGGTATTTCTCTTTCCTCTCCACATTTCCTACAGCTGTTGGTGCTATCCATCCCCAACAGCTGAATGTGTCTCCTGTTAATTGTCCTGAAAAATCTGTGTTGAAACTTGGGTCAAGAGGGAGTTAGTAACTACACAATGTATTACATAGTAAACTATGTATTTTTTTGTCTGACTTGAGTTAGCGTAATACAATTTGAATAAGTCAAATGGCTAAACCTTGATTAGAAGCACTGAGGTATTTTATTACTGAAACAATTGGTGTATACAGTTTTTTGGATTGCTGCAATTTTGATTTTGTACAAGTTATTCATTTGAAGAAGCTTCAAAGAACAGTTTGCAGCGAACTGCATCCTATATCGGCTGCATTTTTTCTGCAAATTGTTTGTCGGTAAACGACTGTCCGCAATAATTATTATGTAATACATACCTTTATGTTGGCAATTTTATTGCAAAGAGATTATGTATGTTAGTGATAGAATTTAATTAGGATAAAGTTCAAAACTAAAGCAATATTTTTTTATAAAACCCAGAATGTATTTAAAAACTACAATAGATATTGTTTAACATGAAACCAAGAAGACTAAAATATGACTTCTTTCGACAATTACTTGTTACAATATAACCTTAATCAAACAACAGAATAATCATATGATCAGTGCTCATATTTCCCTCCTAGTTCATATTGAATGATCAAGATAATCGATAACCTATAAATTAGTTCTCAGCTTTTGTTGCCTTAAAAATATTTTTGGTGACAAAAGGCCACTGAAGAGATAAACTGATGGAAGGGTGTTGAGGGTGTGCCTGAATTGAGGTCACTTTTATCTTGCTTTGGGTCAAATATCGAAATTCTTAAAAAAATGATCAATTACATTGGCCTGTATGGGGCCTAGGAGTCAAAAGGTTTCATGGAAATTGGCGACATCAGTTTTCTTTCAAATCAGTACAGATCAGACTTCTATGAATTATTTACACAGTGGTTGTAGAGTAGGAATTAAAAGTAATGTAGGTACTTATTTCAGTTTTGATAATTGAATATGGCTGTTACTGTGAAATTTACTACATATTTTTTTAAGAATAATCGCCAGCTATTATAGCCCTCTATGTTTTTTTTATTGATTTTATAAGATATGCAATATTATGTACTTAAGAATTTGTAAAATACATATATATTTTAAAATGTTATGGCGATTATTTACTGATTATATTCACTTTACCTCTCATTATAAATATGTATGTAGACTTGGCGACGAGTGTAACAACATTGCAACAACGCCAGCAGTTTACTTTAAGCTGGATTGCGAGAAGTCAGCTCTTGGATATGTGACCACTTGAATCAAATTGTCATTATCACGGCGCTACATTCTAGGGTAGGATTTGACCTCCTTCACAAATGCTCTCCACTGGCTGCAGTCTCTCACCCTTGGCCTCCATTCCTCAGGTCTTCTCGTCCTGTTCTAATCCTCTTTCACGCAGTTTATTCACCTCTTCCTCGATCTGCCTGTGGGTCACTTCTACTGGGGAACTCGTTTGGTCATGGATTTTGGTGATTCTTAGATTTTTAATATAATAATATAATACTTTATAATTACGCTCAGTGATTGTGCATACCTGTGTTTCAGAGGGGAGGATTTATTCTTCCAGTCCTGCTGTCTCATCATTCAGTAAAATGTGTTAAGATACTAAACAATGATGTAAGTAAATATGTAAAAGGCTGGGTGTTACAATAATGAAACGGAAGGCCTTGCTTGGTGGACTGAAATCGGAAACAAAATGAGAATGTGAGGTAGGTTGTTTTCTATTTGCGATGGGAAAAACTTCAAAGTTTTGTGAACGTTTCACGAACTACAAGTTCTTTCAAATGAACCCTTCACGATGAACGCTTCATTAGAACTAACAGTTCAATCGCTCAATTCACACCGAAGTAGGTAGTGTAAGGAACTCGAGTGACCGTTACATCGTACGTTTGTGCAATCAGTTTGTAGTTCATAGATTGATTCACGAACTTCACACTACAAAAAAGTGCAGGGATTTGTCAGAAGAGTAAATTTGAAATACTACAATTGAAGCATTCGCACAGTGAAAAATGTGTGAACTGACGTAAAATGAAGTAGTTCTTTGTAGTAGTTCGTACAGGGCGGTTACATCGCTAGTTTCTATGATTTCCCTCAAAAATGCGGAGAAAGTCAATAAAAGGCCATAACTGCACACTTATGTATAAAGCACTGAACGGATAATCCTAGAAATGTGATCCATACTGATCTGAAAGAAAAAGGTTGCCAATTTACATAAGACCTTACGACACACAGGCCTCAGAATTTCGATATTTGAAGAGGTTTGATCAATCTCATCTGAAGCAAGGAAAAATTGAGCTTACTTGGGGAACATGCACACGCCCACAATGCACTTCTATCGGCTTGTCTCTTCAGTGATATTAAAGCATGCTTGATGAAAAAGAAGAACATTTGTTATAAAAAATATTTTATTTACATAATTGTGAATACTTCACATCTAGGGCATTATTTCTTTTTTGTTTGTTTTACGACAATATTTTCTAGGAGTTCAAAATTCCTTTCAGTCGCTAAAAAGTTAAAAATAATTATGACATTACAATACCAAATTATCAAAACAGAATTACCTTTGTATTTATTGAAAAAAAAATATAGCTAGAGCCGCTAAATTCTGAGTGGTGGTCTTGCACCAGGACGATACTAACTATATCTCTCTGGTTTTAATATTGCGTATATGTGTATATCATTACGACATACTAAAAAGACATATGGGCAAATATAATACGGACGACTGGAATATTTTTTGCTAGTATTTAACTGATAACCAAATTATTAGCCCTCGGTTACCAAAAATAATATTTGAGCATCAAAAGTTGGGGAAAAATTTACAAATCATCGATTATTTGGTGCTCATTTTAATAGTACCAAATATTTATTCCATAATATTGGATTTATTGTATAACAATGAATGAATCAATTAAATATTTTTATTATTATCAATAATCAACAACACAAATATGAAACAGAAAAGGTCAGAAAATAAAAAGACAGTGGTCACAACTGAGAAATCGGAGGAAAAAAATTCAATCAATAATATTCAATGAAAAGTATGAGATCGATTAAAAATGTCGGTTTCTAATAAGGTTCAAATGGCTGAATTGGTTGAAGCTTTACTCCCGGATAGAGTAGAGGATCCGAGTTCGAGTCTCGGTTGTGACCATTCTCTTTCGATTTTCTGGCTTTTTCTGTTTCATATTTGTGTTGTTGATTATTGATATAATTCTAAAAAACGAAAAAACGTATTAATGCTTTAAAGTTAATTCTAATTTCAAAATTAATTAATTTGTTTGTTTTTATTATTAGAAATCTTAAGGCTATATATAGTACATTTAACTAGGAGCATTGGAATACAAAGCACATTTCATAAAGGCAATGCGATAAAAAATGTAGTCCTGCCAACGAAGGTCCGCGTACGACTTTCAGTAATTTAAGCTGTAATTTACATAAGACCGTTGTGTTACCAATTGTTGTGAGCAACCATTCTTGGCAGGTATACATAATATAATGATGGGTTAAAGTGCAAGTTTGCTAACTCAACTTTTGTCAATTTTACATGAAGAAGAAAAAAACTGAATATTTAGATTTTTGATGTGAAAACATCTTACTTTGGGAGTTCAGTACTAACATAAAATAATGATTATACATATCAACACAAATAACAATGCTAAGCAAGCATTAACAAGTATCCTCCACAGTAAAATTTTATAACACATACGTCACGTTTTCCAACCAGATAAATCCATCTATTGTAATCACTTTTATTATTATTTAAGCCTATTTTCTTAAAAGACAAACCACAAACTTTGGACGAATAAATTTTTTTACGAGTTTCAACTGTCCGAAGTCAGTGGAACTTTGACATCCCCAATTGGGCTATATGAGGCTGAAGGAGCGGGGAGGGAAAGGAGATGGGTAAGTACCTCCCTATTCAGATCTGGTCATCAAACAAGGCTAAAGCCATTTCAAGCAACGTTTCGATTCCAAATGGTGGAATTTTCCCAGGCAGCTTTTTCCAAACTGATGGTATCTACTACTCTGAAGGTTGTGAAACTAAAGGAAATGGGGAAGAGAGGTTGGGAAACATCTAGATGTCCAGATCTAGTCATTTAACAGGGCTAAAGCCATTTCAAGCAACTTTTCTACTCTGAATGGGTGGTGCAATACTGAGAAATCTTTCACCCTGAAACAGGGTGTAATTTTTTTATTGAAATTATATGTGAAATAACCTGAAGAAATAAAATATTGAAATTGAAATTAACTTTAAAGCATTAATGCTTATTTATTATTAAATATTTAAATTACATCAATAATCTAAAACACAAATATGAAACAGAAAAAAGCCAGAAACTAAAAAGAACAATGGTCACAACCGAGACATTCTTTTTAGTTTCTGTCTTTTTTCTGTTTCATATTTGTGTTTTAGATAAAGGTAGCTGGTTTATTATTTAAAAAATGCCCAGACCAAGTTATAAATCAGCTACCTCTGGATCCAGAGCCAAGGAGCTTACCACTCTGCCATGGATATCCATGAACAAAATGGAAGAGTTATATATTTTGAAGTTTGGCCAACACTGACCCAACAAAGTTAACAATCTTTTAGAGATGTTTTTACAAAATATTCAAATAGGGTTGGTTATCAAATTGACAGGATAGTGAAATGAAATTGACATAGAAAACAAAATGGCATCATTTAGTCATTTTTTCCACCAAAAATTGAGGTAGCGAAATTGCACTTTAAACTATCGATATACATTTCTAATATTATCTAATGCTGACAATGCTTGCTAACTTACTTTGACAAAAATCGGCTTTTTCTTAATTAGTCATTTTAATAAATTGACAAGACACCCACAAAACGGACGTAATATTTTTTACTAAGCTTATGCTCAATTTAAACAGGCCAGCCAAAATGTACACAGTTTTGAACAACAGAAATTACCTGATATTAATTAATTTATTATTTCATTTTTAACATTGACAATGCTCTTATTTGCAATAAAAATCGTAAACATTCATAAGAAATTATTCAATTTGATAAAATTCGTTTTTTTTTCATCTATTTCTCCATACAACTTGCATGCTATAGAAACCCGTTTATATTGAGTTTAAAATTGACAAAAAACTACTAAATTTTAAATGCATATGTTAAAAATTGATAATATATAAATATTGTATATTATTTGACATTTCAAAGACCTGGTGTCGTATTTGTGGCGCTTTTCCATATCTGCCTGTTCTCTTGGAGATATGATCTGATGGTATCCAAAGTCATATGACTTAAATCTTATTGTAACCTCTCCCTCTTTCTCATAAACAATGCATGTAACAGAAAGAGAGGCTACAGCAAAGCTCTCAGCTGCACAACCATAAATTTGCATATATTTCGACAGGTTCTACTTGAATCAGTTTATCCGTTGGTATATCTACTCAGTCACTAAGCCAATGATGGGGCTCAATAGTTTGTTACTTATGTTATAACTTTGAAAGAGTGATGAGTTATATTATTTATAATTTGTATGCATTTTATTCAATATGAAAAGAGTAACGATTTGGCAAAGAGAAGATGGAATCACCTAATACATCTGTACAATATATTGTTAAATGCATCCAAAAGAAATCAGCGACATTCAATGATAATTTGATTTTTTATTAAGACAAAGTTTAATTATATTAGTTCTGCTACAGTTGCTTATTATTATGTGACTGCTGTTTTGCATTCAATGGCACTATCAAATTGTGGACTCATACATTCATAGCAAAAGCTAGCTAAGTCCTGCATCATTGCACAAGCAACATCTTCCGCTTATTATGATGGTAGTAGGAGTTTTAAAATATTGTCAGGTTATTCGTAACCCGGGAATGTTTTTCTTTCTTTAAAAAAAAAGATGAAAATTGTTGATCTTGACGATTATAAAAAATATTTAGTATCAAATTATTTTTAAATAATATAGAGTTCCACAAAATAACCACCAAAATCATAAATATCAAACCTAGTTAGTTTGCCCTTCGTAAAAAATATGAGTTTTCAGTTTACTATCATAACATGGTGTGTTGTAGTTTTTAAAAATTGAAACTTTTATTTTGACAAATTTAATCCATTTTGTGCTAATCGCTTCATATGGTGCGCAAATAGTCCGTGCCTCTAGCGCTATACACAAATATTTATGTAATTCCTTTAATAGACAAGTTATTAATGTCAAAAAGAGTGCTACATATTGTCATAGTAGTATTGGTTTGAATCAAGTCAAAATGGGGCGTAATTGATTTTGACTCTTATTCAGAATCCTGGCATAGGAATCTACAAAGTCACCAGTTTTGGTAGCTAAATATTGAGTGTTTATTAAGATATGAGCAATACATGTTTAAATCAAGAACAAAAATACATTTTTAATGAGTATTTTAAAGTGAAGGTCTCTCAGTAGGGATTCAAAATAAAATACGAATTATCATATAACCCTGTGACAAACTGTTTTGATTTTAATAAAAGTATATTAAACCACACTAATAGAATTATAACACTTCAAACTTTTAAATGCATTCTTCTCGAAACTATGTAATGGTGATGACTTGGTCCAAACCAATACTACTATGACGATATTTCTGCTGTGCTATATTCTTGGAAAATGAATCAAAACGGCTAAAATTCCACAATGTTATACGAAACAAACAAAACATTTTATAAATGAAGCATTCTGGTAGTGCCGGAAAAGAAGTGCCTCACCTTGCTTGAAAGTGCAATAAAAACAGTAATTGAGCACTACTATTAGACTTCTGTTTACACATATTACTCAACTTTCTATTTCCTTTCCATTAATATTATTATTGATACGAAGACGGTTTTCGTAAGCACTCGGACGATATAATCTATCAAGTTACACATTATTCCGTTGACATTAACATAGCATCATTGATGAATCGCTGTTTCTGCATCCTCTGTCATTTCCTAAAGCCATTGGTGCTTTCCAATCCCAGCAGCTGCATGTTCCTTGGGGTGGCAATGTCTTGTTGATAGTCTTACTAACTCCTTCAGAGAGTTTCTTTCCATATTGAGTAGTTGTCTAGTTCATTTGGGGTTTGAACCGTTTATGAGTACTTTGGATTATCTCATTCCAGGTGCTTTTGCCATTTCTTCCAGAACTGGGATTTGACCCATTTATTGTGTCCAGTTAGCGATATAACCGCTCTGTAAGAACTGCTTCATTTTGCGGCAGTTCACACTTCACACATTTCTCACTGTGCGAATGCTTCAATTGTAGTACTTCAAATTTACTCTTGTGACAAATCGCCGCACTTTTTTTGTAGTGTGAAGTTCGTGAAGCAATGTATGAACTGCAAACTGATTGCACAAACGAACGATGTAGCAGTCATTCGAGTTCCTAGTTCGTACACTACATGCTACACTACCTACTACGTTGCGAATTGAGCAACTGAGTTCAATTGAAGCGTTCACAGTGAAGTTTCATTTGAAAGAACTTCTAGTTCGTGGAGCATCGCTATGTGCAGTAAAACATAAATCTTGTGTAGTATTATACAAGGTATATAATACTGACTTTACATATATATATATTTTACTCTTCTGATTATTACAACATCGATAAATATTTCTGACCAGCTCCATGTTATAAGATTTACACGATCATCGTAAGTAAATGTGAAAAAAAAGTTTTCTATCAAATATATTATCAGAATGAAATTCTGCCAGAAATAAAAATCTTCAAATATGGAAATTTTTATATTCGATTTGTTATCAAATTTGTTTTGCTGATTGTTGCTAATTTCTTTTGGATGAATTTGTATTGATTACTATTAAAAAAAAACTATTAAAAAAATTACAACCTTTATTATCATAAGTTATATATATCACAGCACCATAAATAAATTACACGCACCACATAACTGTTTCGCAAGGATCAAGGAATTTCTACACAATTAATGGACATACAAAATTTCAGACATACGGGACAGTCCTAACTAACGTTTCGATTTTCCCTATTCTAATGAATATTATTTAGAAGTGATTTTAAACATAAATGTTAAGACTACCACCTATCTTACACTATTTAAGAACTAATTGTCCTTGACTCTGGACCCAGAGGTTGCAGCTTTTATAGGTTATTTCACAAAGATATTTGAATAAAATAATATCTATAGTATTTTGGCACCTGGTTCCAAAGTAGAAGATACTTTCAGTATAGCTCGAGTGAGAGATTGAATGAATTGGAAAGAAAAAAGAGACAGGAATAGTAACTGAAAGTTGGGTAGTATAACTAACTAATTATTCAAATCAGGTCGCTAAACTAGCTCAAGCCATTTCAAGTAACACTAAGAGTGGTGGACTCTCACCAAGGCAATAATCTGACTACTTTTCACTCTAGACAAGATGCAAACATTTTTTATTTTAATTATTATTTATTCAACATGTTAATAAACCTACTCATTTCATATTTTACTTCCCCTCGCCGGGTTTTGAACCCGTGACCTTTCCAGGTCCAATGGTCCAGAGCCAATGAGCCAATGAGGTATCCGCACTGCCACGGTGGTCGTCAAATTAGTCAGTTAGCAGAACTTCCTGGAGTTGAACCCTGGCGGCAAAAACCTTTTAACTAGTATAATTGATAAATATTATCATGGTGCTACATATATGCATTATAAATCTTTTATCTTCTATTATCATTTCAAAGTTTATCTTTATCAGTTACTATACTGTATTCAGTTACATTCAAAATTATTCTATTTAATGATGATTTATGTTGGGATGTTTCAAACTCTATCACATCTACAACATGCATAACATGACTGTTATGCTGGTCAGCTGATCACCAATTGATCGAAAGCTAAAAGAGGTCGAGAATTAGTGTCTAATTAGGACCGTTCAAATGTCAAAAATTCAAAATTCCGCTGATCTTCGATTTGATGGTCATCAAATGTGATGGAGTTTGAAACACTTCAACCTTAATCTTGTTAAATTTGTTGATCCGTGCGATACAGGCTTCACAAACCGAGATACGTAACCATAGAAAAAGGGTGGGGAAAATATCTATGGCATAATTCAAAATGGCAGCCGTGAAAGCTTCACCTAAATTATCTATGATTAACATAATTAATTCCATTATTGTTGTCTTTCATATTGGTTAACATAAATTAAATGGCTAAACAATAACGATTATATTAAATACTAAGTAAGAAATATGTTTTGTAAATATAATTTTGATTAAGTCGTAAATACATATATTAATTTAAATTTGTATCTAGGGTAAGTATTTTAAGATTTTTAGACATAATTTTTTTTTTCAATTCTAAGTCATAGTTCATTAGACAAAGTACAATCAAACATTCAAAAATAGAATTTTCACACATGTAAACAATAGGTACATTAAATGGGTATACAGGGTGTGTCAGGACGTACCCGACAGACTAACCAGCGGTTCCTTAGCTTATTTGGAGTAAAAAATTAAAATGACATTTTGATTTTCGATGACATTTAAAAACAAAAAATATATATTTCTGTCACATGTCGCTACTAATCACTCAGTCGATGAATCGCGCAGTTTTCTCGTATTTTACTCCAAATAAGCTTAGGAATCGCTGGTTTGTGAATCTAACAGGTACGTCCTGAAATAGCCTGTATAATAAAAGACAATTTGACGATTTATGATAATTTCTAAGTAAGTCAACCAAAAAGTTAGTCATAGAAAAATAAGTAAGTGTTCTCACTAATGGCGACAATAAAAAATAAATAATATTAAAATAAAGAATAATTGTTTGCGACAATTATTGATACTGGCAAAATTATTATTATAGGTAGGTACTAAATATTGAACAAAAACACGTAGTAAAAAAGCGCAAAAAAATGTATTGAAATAAATGCAAAAAAAAAATTAGAAACATTTTATAAAAAGCGTAAAAAATTTGAAGATGGCTATGAACTGCTATGTTTGAAATTTTATTTTAATATTACATTATAAAAAAAATATCTAAAAGTTACAGTTAATTTAACAATTTTTCATCATCAATTTACACCAGTTTTGGTGCACTGTTATATATTTTGTTACTTAGGCATTTGTTATTCACATATTTTCGAACGACGCAATCACTCTGTATTTTGATTTTACATATAAAATTAAAATCTTTTTGTATGAACCCCATAATAATTTTAAAATATGAAAGATAAATATTTCAAAGTTCCATAGCTCATAATAGAAATGATGTTGCGAGCAAATAGTTAAATCGACCTAAGATTTGTCAAATTAATAATAAGCGTACAAACACAAAACAGTTGATATACTGCCCGAAGAAGTTTTAAATAACTTTAGTAAGAAGAACAGCTGATAAGCGACAAATATAATGTGTGATTCATACAGGGTGAGTCTTTTACTATGTAAAAAAGCATCAATATCAGGAATGTACAAGAATGACATTTTTGTGGCAATAATATGATTACGGTGTTCCGTCTCTTAAGTCTATTTTCTATTGACAGAACAAGCTTTAAAAAAAAGCAATTAATGCAAAAACAACATTTAAAAAATCAAACGCATTTAAAGCAGTATATAATTATACGGGAATATAAGAGGTAAAATCATAGACAATAATTTCCAAAAATTATTTGTGGCATCAACTTTAAAATGATTAATTTTGACTGAACTGAAAACCTTTAGTGTCAATGTGATAATATATAATAAACTGGGAAGTATTTGAAGATGCAGAACTTCAAAGTTCATTATCTCAGTATGACATATTTAGAGTTTCGGCAGCGTGGTTAACCCGTAAGCTGCTCAAATAATGCTGTCATACTGCCGCCGCTGTGCTGGATTAATTTACAGAACAATATTTCTATCAAAAATACGTATTTTTACATACTTTTTTTCGATGAAACTCCCGTAAGTCGTCTGATTATCGATTATTGATGTTGCTGAGACACAATTCACTTCACATTTTTAAGTTTTTATAATGTAGCCGGGCGTCTACAAGAAACGACAATGCATGCGATCCGCAGCTTACGGGTTAAGGATGCGCAAAATAACAATTATTTGGTAGAGATAACTGTCTCAGCTTTTATATATCTCATATTCAATAATTAACGGCAAATAAAAAAAATATAAAAGTACATATTAAGTATAACTTTTGAAAAAATAAAAATAAAATTCTCACGCATTTGAAAAATTTTGATAGCAATCACACAAGTGAAGTAAAAAAAGTTATAAACCTTTTGTTTTCTAGAGCCAGCTTCGAGGAATTATAATACATCTTTATTTAAAAGCTTATAAATGATTTGTATGTTATAAAGTTGTCAGTTGTAACTTAAAAAACAAAATTAATATGAAACTAGCAGTTCGCAATGATAAATTGACTGAGCTTAATGTAAAAATAAATGTTCTTAAAAATAATAAAATGCAGCTCAAACTATTTATTATAATATGCGTTACTAGCGATGTATTGCCGCATGCGATATATTCAAATAGATATTTCAGTGTCAAGGCAATTGTTGTTTTTGCAATGCGGCAATCCTTTGGTGTTGCGTTGTATATGCGTTGCTAGCGAAGAGTATTGCCACACCTGACAAACTATATAAAATAAATCAGTGCTGCAAGGAGTTGATGTTTTCGCAATGCGGCAATACTTGTGGTGGTGTTGTTGGTGTGTTTGGCAAGCCTGAGACTTGCTTGGCGATGTTGGCGACGCTGATGTTTAGTTGGCAACAATGTTAGGCGGTCGCCTTGCTGCGGCGCTTGTTCAGTAAGGCATTGTTGCTTTGCTCCAATGTTTTGATTTGTACCTGGGAAATTGAATGGGACTTAATATTAGAATTGAGAATTGTATTTTCATTTTAAATGCATACTGTAAAAGACCCCTACTGGTCAGAGCATGATTGCAATGAAAATTATATTTTATATATTACAAAAGTCAGTTCGTCAGACGCTAGTTCTTTAAAGTACCGTCCATTGACGGTTAGAACAAACACAGCACACCCAATTGGCATCTACGTTACAGATATTGTTAGTTACCTGATCGTAGTCCACGCGCATGGTGGCCAGCGAGCTGGTCATCTCGTCCTGCACCTCCCCCCATGCCTCGCCCCCCTCGCGCAGCAGCCGCCCCGTGTGTAGGGGGGTCTGCGGCACGTTCCGGTGCATCTTCACCCAGCGCCCGTTCACCACCTGATGAAAAGGTAAAGTGGTTTACCATTAGGTCATAAGGTAAGTCCCAAAATTTGTTTTTATAACTCATTGCGATTTTTGTGAAGCAAAATATAAAAACGATAAAAAAAATTACAGTTCGCTGTGTGGTAAAGAGTCAGGGAACATTAGCCAGTTAAGTTACAGCTTTCTGTGTGGTGAATAGTGAGGGAACATTAGCCAGTTTAGTTATAGTTCTCTGTGTGGTAAAGAGTGAGGGAACATTAGCCAATTAAGTTACAGTTCTCTGTGTGGTGAGTGAGGGAACATTAACCAGTTAAGTTACAGTTCTTTGTGTGTTAAAGAGTGGGGGTATCATTAGGTGGTTAAGTTACAGTTCTCTGTGTGATCAGGTTATGAACTTTGAATATTTTTTTTGTGGAAAATATACATTACAACAAGATTAATTACCTGTTCTATGGTAAGCCTTGTGGAAGGGTCCACTGACAGCATTCCTTTGATCAGGTTCTTGGCATCTTTTGAAACATTGGACCACTCCGGATCGGGGAAGTCATACTGACCCAGTCTTATTCTCTGAAAAAATAAAATTAATCACTTGTTGACTATCGTTGACAATGTTGCAAAACACATTGGAGAGATTAAAATAAACAAACATAAATTTTAACATTTCCTTGGAAAATAAAGTAAATGTAGTACATGAAGCGCCCTTGGATAATATTTCACAAAAATGGTTTTATATAAATTATCCAAAATCATTATTATTATGAAGCATTGCCAAAAATATTTTAGCCATCAATCAACGCTTTTTTATTGTCCTCACCGCCCTCTAAACAGCAAATCAATGCCCCCCTGTTGCCCCTTGGACAATCACTGCCTCCAAGGATCTCTACAACTTATGTAGAGGAGCGATATTGTCGACTTTGGAGACCATGGGTGTAAATAAAGAAAATTCAGAAAATAATGTTTATTTACTATTCCTAGTGGGATTGAGAACTCATAGCTTTAATAAGGCACCCTCTGGCTTAATCTTGTGAAACTGTGAAGACCTTGGCCCATTAGAGGCTAGACTAGTCTCTCCTCACAAAGCCTCTGCAACTGTTTTCCCCAGCTTTGTCAGGGCTGTCTAACTAAACATCTTTCTCGTTGAATTGCCAATAGAATTCTGCACGGTACGCATTCATCTAGTTTCTGAACAAAGTAGTGCTTTATGACTTAGCGCCCCACCTAGCACTATCCACTCTGTAACATACTAAAAACTAACACAGGCGATCATTAAAGGATCACCACCCAACAGATGTGCTGTCATTTCTGGAGAATTAGGTACTTCTACCACTGACTAATCACTTCTACAACCCTACCATATAATATCCAACCAAAGTAATAAATAAATAGAAAGATAAGTACCCTTTTCATTCCCGGTGATATGGCAAGACCGTTGTTGGAGTAGAACGGGGGGAAGCCGCACAGGAGAATGTACATGACAACACCGAGGGACCAAATGTCACACGATTTGTCGCATTTGTCCGGACCCAGTACCTGAGATTAAGTGATAAAAATAAAATCAAGAAAGAAACACAGATTCATTTACAGTGCCAATGTCTCGTCTTGAAGGAGGGAAGGCTCAGATACCTGGGGAGCCATGTTCTAGAACCAAGAGACATCACCAAACACCCAACGATAACCCTGGTGAACTTTATCAAAGAAACTGGACTACTGTCAAAGGAGGTTAGGTGAAATAAGGAGACCTATGTTCTTCAATCAAATAATAAAAAAGTCTCTATCCAGACTTTAGAGATTAGAGTTTGTATCTAAGACTACAGAGAATAGAGCCTCTGTCTAGACTTTAGAGACTAGAGTCTCTGTTTAGATTTTAAAGACTAAAACCTCCGTTCAGACTTCAGAGATTAGAGTCCGTGTCTAGACTTCCGAGATTAAAATCTCTGTATACGCAAAGACAAGAATCTTTGTCTAATGACAGTGGTACAAAGAAAAGCTTAGCAAAAGCTAAGCTTAGCATGAATAAAGAGAAGACTGGGGTTTTAACAGAAGATGTAGTGTAGATACCTCCGGCGCGACATAGTAGGGCGTGTAGCACGGCGTCTGGAGGGTATCAGCCGCACTGTGTGTCTCCTTGGCGAAGCCGAAGTCTGTCAGCTTCAGGAGTGCGCCGGGCTTGGAATCCGAGTACAGCAGGTTCTCTGGCTTGATGTCTCGGTGGGCAATGTCCGAGTCGTGTAGGTGGCGAACAGCCACACAAATGGAGTGCATTATCTAGCGAACAATCAATCAAAGTTATGTTATACAGAACAATTTAACTGAGAAAAGTGATCTTGGTGGATAAGGTACAATCACGAACTACATGTTTGAAGATCCGTACAATAAGGTTTTCGAAACTGGGTCGACTCCATTGAGCAGATCACTAACGAGTCTTTTCTCTAATACGCCTGCAAAACGAAGGAGTGTTGGAAGACCTTACGATGCCTGGACAGGGTGTAAGGGAAAAATTCGTTCTTAGGCATACGTCATGAGTGGAAGCGTTGCCTAAAGACTTTGTAGCACCTATGATGATGACACAATGAGCCGGAAAGAGCCATCCCGGCATTACCATTACAATCCCTGCACTCGAGTGTGAGTATGCTGGCTACAAAATAGTATATAGTCAACAAAATATATTTATATTTTTTTATTCGCTGCATTATATAACATTATCCGCATTTTAATATAATCATATATATTTACCTCAGCCGCCTGCCTCTCGGTAAAGGCTCCGTCCGAGTGATCCTGAATCCTTTGGAACAGTTCCCCGCCCTCCATGCACTCCATAACCACCAATAGGCAGCGAGCGCCTCCATAAGTATTGTCGTATACGTCCACTATCTACAACAATAGAAACATTCACATAATACGATGTACTACATTGAATATGCTTCTCTCATATGGTGGGGGACACAAGTAAACATCAAGATCTCTGGTAGTCTACACCACATCACATTCTCACACCACCTGTACACTGTGAACTGTGTACTGAGAATCGTGTAGGCACTACAACTGGGGGACCTCTGTTGATGGAGGACTAAAATAATGATTTCAAATCCGTAACGAATCTGAATATTTGAAAACTAATTTTCTATTTAATTTCAATAGATGGAGTTGTCTCAAATTCATTTAAAAAAATATTAATAACTTTAAAACATCAATGCGTTTAGAATACTAAATATTAAAACCACAACAATCAAAGTTACTATCATACAAACTGTGGCAATCAGGCTTTAAAGTATATAATAATTAGTATTCGCAATATACCGAACTTCATGTAGATACAGATTTTGTCTGATTGTAAACATGTTCAATTTCCAAAGGAAGAATCAATGTTTACATTTTTTGAAGTTATTGAGTAAAAACCTGTTATTTTAATTGAATACATTTCATGTTCAAATGTATTATATATAATAATAAATATTGATTTTTAGACTTCATGTTCGTAAAGATAATTCATTAATCAGAAGAAGTTTATTTTTCTTGAAAATTTTCCTCCAGCAGTAACATTGTTTATGGTTTTATGTTTAAATAAAATTGTACATAATTGACTTTTTTTGTGATGACCACATCTCAGTCGCCTACAATCGCTCGGACCACCCAGGGACGGCGCCTCGCTTCGCATCCGTCTCTGGAGGATTCGCCCCACTCAACTTTTCATTGCACGGGCAGATAGGTCGGCCCCTCTCGCAGACGTCTAACAGGTGAGCAAGCTGGCATAAATTTACCTTTTCTTATTTGTCTTCAAATACAATCAAATCATTCATTAAGTATAATCGTTTTACAGTCCACTCAAATTCATTCACGTCTTTCCAAAACTGAATCGCAGTTTCTGGATCGAACATTTGGTTTTAATTTGCCAGAGCCAGTGGACTGTGTCACTTCCAACGTTAGAGCATGTAGTTAGAGAGATGGAGATGATAGGAAAGATAGAGAAAGGAGAAGCCTGGCTTTTCAAATCCGGTCACCAAAGACAGATATGGTCATTACAAGGAATGTTTCAAATCTGCACAATGCTCTTTCACCAGGGCAATACTCGAGTCTTGAAAATAATTATTAACTAGGTACAAAATGATTAATTGCAACCATGAAACACGATTTATTTTTGGAGTTAAAGATGGAACGTAGTTATGCAGAAAGCATCCAACCACAAAAAATGAAACCTAGAAAAAGGCGTTTAAAAATATGAAGATACAAAAGCATTAATATGCATAATCGGCATTTGTAAAGTGAATATCAGGGTTGTTTTTCTTTATGAGAATTGTTAATAGGTAATTTATAATCTATCAATGTTATTATTTAAAATAAATGTATTTTCTAAGTTACCCTTCATTTCAAAGTTTTTAAGCTTCAATTTAAGTCAAATATCTACAATGTGGGTTAGTAAAAAAAATAATTACCTTTTGGTTATTGCATTTAGAGCTTGGATGTTTTCAGCAGATGGAAATTTCGTATTTATCTACAGGAAAACATGTAAACTCGATTTTGGCAAATTGTGGGTTGGACGCTTTCTGCATAATTACGTCCAGATGATCTTATTATTTGCCAGATACTTCCTAAACTTTCTGTCTCTTTTTTTCTACCCCAAAACACTCCCCAAATAGGGATGCCATAGTTCCACTGACTCCAGGCAGTTGGGGACTCTAGTACGATACCATAAAATGTTACAAATTAAAACATCTTTAAAAATTTGACCTATTCAACCACTTGCTTTTTAATCAACTAACCATCACGCCGTTTCCCCAGAGGATGGGCAGAGAATCGACCGCTAAACAACTCTGTCATGGCACACGCTCCTTGCAACATTCATACATCGTTTCATATATACTATTCTGACTCTTGCATGACACGACTGAAGGTCATTCATTTGGTCTTGCCATGCCTTCCTCGGACGTCCCCAACTTCTTCTACCATTTACTTTTGTCACTTCTTCTACCGGTTGTTTAACCTTTCCATTCCCTTGGCTGGTGTTTTTGCACAATGCCATGAAACTAAAAATGAATTATTGCTCAATAAAAAAATATATATATTGCATTTAGTGGATTATTAATTCCTCATTACCGCTGATAAGATTTCGATGATAATTGCATAATTTCAATATAGGAGCACTCTAGTTTGGTAAAAGGGCCGGCGAAAATATTATAACATGGGAATCAATACCGCCACGGTCTCGAGTGGCGGTGACGAGACCAGTCAACTCCAATAATCTACTATCAATTATTGCTTATCTAATCAGCATAATCAGGGCCGCCACAAAAAATGATTTCTAATAATTTTTGTGTAATTCAAAGTTTATAAGAGCAGTTTCTAGCGATTTTCAAAGCGAGCATGAAACTATTGTAAGATTCTATAGGTCCTAAAGCCAGTGATGAGTTGGACGCGTGAGAAGAGTTCTAGATGACAGGACACTGAAAAACATGCGTCAATTGCAGCGACCCAGAGTCAAATCGAGGAAGAGGTGAGCTGACTGGAAGGAAGAAGATTGGAACAGGATGCGAAGACCTGAGGACCGGGAAAAAATGACTCCATTACAGAATGAAGGAACCAAAGCGAATGGAGAACATTTATAGAGGAGACTTTTTCAATGCCTTCGAAAATATCATACTTTTTTTTATAGTTAATACCGCCCAAGAGTCCCAACTGCTCTCAACCATCTAGGCCAGTGACACTATGGCATCCCCAATTGCGGTATATTGTAAATTTGAAGGTAGTCGGGAGGGGAAGGAGATGGGAAAGAGGAAGGTTGGGAAGTACCTGGCTATTCAGATCTGGTCACCAAACACGGCTAGAGCCATTTCAAGCAACGTTTCAATTCTGAATGGTGGTCTTTCACCAGGGCGATACTTAGAGTATCTATGTTACCACTCTGGAACATGCCGAAAATATACTATTTTTTATTATTTTATTTGAATTTAATGTGTTATGCCACTTATTAATTCAATAAAATTTATTTGCGCACGTCGGGTTTGAACCCACAACCTCTGGATTCGTAGTCGAGCGTCCTATCACTCAACCACGCAGGCCGTCGATACAATAATAGATTTTTATACAGAGTACCGAATTGCTACAAAATAATAAAATAAACAAATTCGTATTTTCAAACCGTGATATCATTACATCAAAATTATTGATTTATTTATTTTTTAAAGAAAGACACACATTTCCAGTTTACGAATAACCTGACAATGTTTTAACTATCCTTTCTCCCAACACAAAAAGCTGAAATGGTCGCTTGTGCAACGATGGAGGACTTTGATGTCGTTTTAACAAAATTGTTAAATAAATTCTAAATACATGATTTATTTCTATGATCTTGAACCCTATTGTAATTTGTAAAACCCGTTTTAAAATAATATAAACAATATTAAACATTATTACAAATATTATGTACGTATTTTGACAGAAAAATGACAACGGTGAACAAATGGGATTTAAATATATATATGGCTGTTCAATTGATGATTGTTTTATGGTTTATAAACATTAATTCAATTTCGAAGTATGAAAAATTCTGCTGGTTTTAGAAATACAATTAATAAGTAAAAATATTACGCATTAGTAGAGTAAGCGCGCGTTTATAAGATTCTAGTAATAAGATGTAATTCTTATTACTACCTATGCTTAAGTGTGCAAGCATTTATTATCTTTTTTATTTCATTTTTATAAATTGGCATAAAAAATACAGTTTTTACTGCAAACCGAGAGGATGTTATTTTTTTTAAATATCCTCAAGAATTTCATGACATTTCCTTAATAATTCCAGGTTTATCTGATTTGTGGCTATCCTGTTACTGGTGCAACAAATTTTATTGTAATTTAAGCGGTGAGGAGAGCAAATAACTCCAATAATCTACTATCAATTTACTGCTATCTAATCATTTTAATCTAACAACGTGTTTCATTGTAATGCAATGGTCGAGAGACTAGCGATTATTTTTACCACATTGACTTTGTCAAGCCAATTTGTTGACGGTCTGACAACAAACCACAAGATTATAAAAAGTGGAAATTTGGAGTTTATGCATCTTGCTCTTGTAAGGTTGGGGTGTTTCAAAATTCATCACATTCGATGACCATCGAATCGATAATCAGCGCCATTTAAATTTTTTTACATGGTCAGTGCCATTTTATAATGAACGGTCCCCGTCAAGCGCCTATTCTCGGACCGTTTTAGATTTTGATAAAAATTTTATCAGCTGACAGGCGTAACAACATGACCGTTATTCTTGACAGTTGATATCGATATCAGTATGCTTGCAGGATGCACAGTAGACTGTACCGTCAAAGTTTTTGGACACGTCAGGGGTTTCGTAATTTATTTTTTATATGAATACCGGACAAGAGTCTCAACTGCTCCCAACCGTCTAGAGCCAGTGAGACTATGGCATCCCCAAATAGGGTATGTTGTGAGGCTGAAGGTAGTGGGGAGGGGAAGGAGATTGGGAAGAGGAAGGTTGGGAAGTACCTGGCTATTCAGATCTGGTCATCAAACACGGCTAAAGCCATTTCAAGCAACGTTTCGATCCTGAATGGTGGTCTTTCACCAGGGCGATACTTAGAGTATCTACCACTTTGGAACGTGACGCAAATATACTTTTTATTATTTTTATGTGAATTAAATGTGTTATGACAGATATTAATTAAATAAAATTTATTGGCGCACGCCGGGTTTGAACCCGTGACCTTTCGATTCGTAGTCGAGCATGTTACCACTCGTCTTACCACTCGACCGTGGAGGCCGTCAAACGCAGCCAAATACCAAAAACCTTAAAAATAACTAACTAAATTTATTTAAAATTTGTTATCTATGTTGGATTGCCGGCAATGAAATTATTTGAATGCATAAATACTCCAACTGCCCCAAAATCAAGCTGTGGGGCCAAAAGTACTATTGAATCTGAAAATTAAAAAACGTGGAAATTGTCTAAATAGTCATATGCAACTTTTGAGACCTGTGAGAATGTAACTTTAAAAATAAACCCTGCACATATTGATGACCTAGTCTAATGCAGAGTATATTGAATACAGTGAACACATTCAGTGAATAAACTCACCGAATACCCAATACATTGGATACAATGAACACATTCAGAGAATAAACTCAGCGAATGCACAATTTAACCGAATTAATTACACCACTGCATCGTATTACAAGGGTCGCAGTTATCATAATATCAGGATAGGATTTTGTATATATCAGATCGCGAGACCCATAATTACTTAATAACATACTGCACATATAAGATGTGATGATAATGATGGAGATTGTATGTTTTCCATTGAGAGTGCATGTTAATTTTTATATGTAGGTAGAAGTGATAATATTTTTTTACTGGCAAAGGGTAATTTAAAGAGAAGGCCAGATTTTAAACTTTATTTTTCGGAATTTTTTTTACTTATTATTTATTTTAATGTCAGTTTTCTATGCTAAGGGTCATGGAAAAAAAACATAAAGGAGATGGGGAAGATCGAGGTTATGAAGCATCCGGTTGCTCAGATCTGTCACTAAACACGACTTAGGTCATTTCAAGTAATGTTTCAATTCTGAATGGTGGTCTTCCACCAGGGATATAATGAGAATATCTACCACCCTGGGACGTGGTGCAAATTAAAGCTAATGTCACCCTGTCACAGTACAATATTGCATTTAGACCAGACCAGAGTGGAAGCTACTAACAGTTTCACCCAGGGGAGAGGCCACTTTCCAACCTTCCTCTTCCCCATCTCTTTCCCCTCTCCACGACTTTCAGCCTCACAACATACCCCAATTGGGGATACCATAGTCTCACTGGCTCTAGACGGTTGGGAGTAGTTAGGACTCTTGTGCAGTATTCACTATAAAAAGTAAAATAAAAAACTATTCAGAAATGATACGCCGCTTGAAATGCCCAGGTACTTCTAGCATTTCTCTTCTCCTCTCCCACTTTTTTCAGCTCCACAATATTCCCCAATAGGGATGCAATAGTTTCACTGGCTCTGGGCATTTGGGAACTATGTGACAAATCTGTTAGATGTACATGTAATGTAACTATTTTATATTTTGTCTCCCATATTTGTGTGTATAAACAAGGTAATATATTTTATAGCATATCGTCGGTGGAAAAGCAAAAGGAATACATAAACGACCTCCTACAACAAGTCAACGACACAAGGATTGGTTGCCATATCTGTGGACAAGGAAGTAATAATATTAACTACGCAGATGATATGGTGCTGCTGGCGCCCTCCATTAATGCGATGAGACGACTTGTGCAAATATGCGAAGAATACGCAAACTCACATAACTTGTTGTATAAACCTAAAGAGTTGAGCGATATTGAAGATATGGAACGACAAAGAAGAGTTATAAATATACGGGCCGGAATGCTCTCAAGGCGGTTCTACCACTGTAGTGATGATGTCAGAAAAGTGTTTTTTAAGACGTACTGCACTACCCTATACACATCTGAGCTGTGGACACAATACCCAATAGCGGATTGGAACAAGTTGAGGGTTTGCTGCAACAATGCCTATAGGCAACTTCTGCAACTTCCAAGATTCTGCAATGTCTTTACAATGTTCACCGAAAGGAGGATGCACTCATTCTCCGCCTTACTTCGCCACCGACTAGCCAGCTTCTGGGGCAGGACACGGAACTCAACTTCAATTCGGTAACGAAGACTTAAATTAAAGTGCTCTGGTGTAAACTTTCCAAAATGGCGGTTCAGCCCTTTTGCATTCTGGCAACGATATGTTATATGCTATAAAATAATATACTCCCTCGATGAAACTTAACGCAATGAAACTTGTAGGCAAAAAGTATTTCAATTTTACTGTGGGTGTCATAAAAAGTGATTATTTCATAATATATCAATAATGTCAAACCACAACCTAATTGCGAACTTTCTAAGAAAAATATTTTATTCTAATCACTGTAAAGTTCCTTGAGGAAATACAGCGCTATAAAAATTATAAGATTATCATCATTATGCATTATCGATAAAGAAAATCAACCAACTTCTTTCTGAACGAGTGACTTTATACAGCATTATTATCAAAGGTTTCATTTGAAAAAATATTTTTATACTAACGGACCATTGTCCATTAAAAAAAAAATACATAACACGAAATGAGAAAAAAAGATCAACAGAGAAAGAACAGCACATACATAATATTTGAAGCAATTACAAAAATATACATTTGAAAGAATATTCAATTCAAAGCCTGAACAAGGTTTTGGTAAAGTCGTAAAGAATGACAAAAATCATTTAGAATGGTCCATGGAAGACCATGGCTTGAGTTAACAAGTCTCGACATTCTGGACAGTGGAGAATGATAAGCATAATTAGTAGTGATGATTGAGGAACAGCAATTTATTGTTTCTGAGTCTACGGCAAGGAATGTTGGACTGGATGGGTTGCAACAAAAAAGGCGACTCAATAATACAATTAATAATTTTGAAAATTTAAATGAAATCAAAGTCTTTCCTAGACTTTTCTAATACAGATGTTGGGAGTGGAAAGTACCAATAGCTGTAGGAAATATGAAGAAACTTCAATTTACCTATAAAGGAGTACCCACCTTGGTGGGAAGAAGATTCAGATACCTGATAAGACATGTTGTGGAACTAGGAGCACCCTTGAGATGATTATCCCGTGAAAATGGCACTATAGAAGTAATCCATTTATTATTAGAAGACATATCCGAATACTTAATGACAACCCTGCTGAAATTCATTAAAGGGACTGAGCTACCATCAAGGGAATAAGGTCAAATGTGGAACATAGCACAATGGGTCTATGGCCTGAGAGCTCATAGAAGCCGTGCAGGTTGTTTATTAACGATAAAAAAAGGTTTAACAGATATTGTAATGGTTTTAATATAAATAATATACTTACAGCTACAACGTGAATACAGCCACTGGCCCTCCAATGTAAATCCACTTCCCTCCTGGCTTTGACGCTATCACGCAGCACCTTGAGTGCGCGTTTTGTTCCGGTGGTACGCTCGATGCACTGCACCACCTGCGAATGTACAGAGTTTGTAAGAAAGAACATGATATTGAATTGGGGTATATGCTTTCTGCAAAATTATCATTAATATTCAAGATTGTTTTATTTTAAATGTTTATCAAAGAGTAAGTTTGTGGGTTGATTTTTTTTTTGTCACCTGCATAGAAAAGTTTTGGTTTAAATTGGGGGTGTCACTACTGTAGATATTGTGAATACAAAAAAAATATTACTTGAAAAGATAGTTGATAAGTTTCTCTTTTTGGCTGCACAAATAAGTTTATGGATCGTAAGCTTTGTGAATTTGTTTTTAGGGAGTATTTCACCATATCTGAGTCAAATGTCGAGTAACTACTAGTTGAGTAACTTTAATCATAAGGGTAACATAGTGGTTAGCCAGCAACCGTTTTACCACTGTCAAATAGCTCACAATTAGTCAATCGTAGGATTAAGTGGAGAGTGGTTTGAAAATACATTTACTTGACAGGTAGAGTTAATCAGCGGTGTTGAAAGAATTTATACACGAAACTCGACGAATAGCGCTTATCGACAGATTACTCAGAGGAGGTGAAATACCTAATACATGATAAAAATATAATAGTGCAGCAAACTAATAACCATGTTGAGGTAATAATATAAGAAAAGAGAAGAAAAAAATAAATAATAATAATATTATTTATCATATTTGGCTTCACCATTATGTTTGTTTTGTTCCGTGTTACATTGTATTCTTAAACAGCAAATTTACCACATTCAATGTAAACATTAGTTGAATTATTTTCAAATGAAAAACTGCAACTTTGTGTACATCACTTTATTGAAATGAATATGTCAACCGCCATCGGCACAATTGTGCCATACCCACCTGCATATCGACTCACCTCCGTTGTTTTAATGTAAGTTAAAAATTAATGTCTCAGGTAATAATAAATATCATAAAATCTTGTTGGAATCTATCTGGAGTTTTTAATCAGCATTTTTGTTATCAAGTTGAGGTTGTAAGACTCTTTGATTCTTTTCACGTGATGTTAAATTAACTCTTTATAATAAATTATTTGACTCCAGTTTACGGATGTCATCAAACATGTGAGATTATTTTAAGATCAAAACAAATCAGTGACTAAAGTTCAAATGTTTTAGAAAGTGATGCGTGATTGGTGAAACTCAATCGGTAAACATTCGGGAAATTTATGACTAACATTACTGTGATGACTGACAGAGACCATGTCGGCGAGCCAAAACATTTTAAAAATACCAAAACATACCTTTCCGTTGATCCCGAGGCCCAAAACTGTGTCCGATATATCATAGTCGTTTGTAATAGGCGATTTTTTAGGCTGTTTCGGTGGTTGGTTCATGGTCAAACTTTTCACAAATAAGTGCAAAAATTTCAACAACACGAAATGTCAACAAAATAGGAAATTTTAAATAATTACATAAGATTTGTTTTAATGCAGAAGATTTAACACTGATTGTATGAGTCACTAATTGAAGACAGGTATCTGTATTCCTCAGCTGTTATTATTTGTTAAAGATTCCGTGAGGATTTACTTTTTTCTAAAAATACTTCGCTCCTGACAAGTAGTGGTGTGTTGCGATCACAGACGTGAAGTTCGCCTAAATCGTGAGAGGATGGCATTAGTGATGTTAATACCTGAGTAATTTGTAATATCGGCTTTTATTTAACTGAATTTTAGTACAATTTATATCAATGACGGCGCACACTGTACACATATTATATGATATCAAAGGTTGGAATGTCCTTGGGTGGCACACGAGTCAACAATTATAGCCACACCGCTGAGAGTTCAGTTGTGATCTTTTTCAATCACGCGTTCATTTATAAGAAGGGAAATGTTTCAACGGAGCTATTAGCGATGAACCTTTAACACCCCCCCCTCCCCCTCCTCCATAAAAATCGCTTAAAAAACGATTTTAACGATTGCTACATTGTTGAAAAAAATAATATTGGTACAATGTCTTAAAAAAATGTAGCGCATTTGCATTAAATAATTATTATTGCGTTGAAATTTGCCTATCGAACCTGAAACACGAGTTGCAGCAAATATTAAAATTTATGGTCTTGCTAATAGAAAATATTTTAATCTATTCTAGTTGAAAACATTTTTTACAGATTAGTAGTTTTAAATATGCAAAACTGTAAGGCCAAAAATAATTTAAACCAAAATCAATACTAATATTTTTCAAAAAGCTACTGAATGAAAAAAACACTAATATTACAATAAAATGTAAGAGCTATTTCGATTTGAAATTATTCGATTGCAGCTATTCGTTTACTCTGCCCATCACTAGCGACCACTTCGGCTACAACTTGATAACCTTGAAGAAAATGACGCAATCAAGTCTTGGAAAATTTTGACTGCTTCTCATTTTCAGTTCTTACTTACGGTTAGTGATCAAAGATCAAACTTAGCTTTTTTTTACCAGTCTCTGATAATCAAAATAACCAACATATTGAAAACAAGCAAAACATATTTCTTCAAAGAGTTATTGCTGAACGCAATGTCAAATGTGTTTTTAAATTTAACGTTGATATAAAAATAAATGGTAAAATTATTCATTTAAAAATATATATATTTAAAAGAGTAACATTGACAATGAACATGTATCAAGAATATTATTGAATATTTGTGTTTCCCGTGTTTTATTTTACTAACAGATGAAACATCTGTTGGGTTCGTTAATTTTTGTAGATTTAATTTAATATTTCTATCCCTGACTGTTTTTCTTTAAGATGCTAAGATTTTCTATTGCGTTTTTTCTATTTGAAAAATAGTTTATAGTTTTAACTGGACTTGGCTAAGTTTTTCCAATGTTTCTATTACTTCATTTTCAAAAAATTGATTGGTGCTATTTTTTAATTTTGTCCCCTCTATTCAAACCTCTGAAGGCAAAATTATAACCAAAGCTTTGTTACTGTTCAAATGTAAAAGTGTTCCTGCACATATTGATTTGAAAATCTATACAGTTGGTTGTTGATATGATAAAAGTGACATGAAACCTGATTATCTTCCGTAAATAATTGTTCAATAGCTAAAAAAATAAATAAAAATAAATTTGACGTTGGGAGCGCACGAACTTCATGCTTGATATTATTATGAAAATTGTCAAACTTCTTCCCTGAAATTGGCAGAAATTTGTTCAACATGGCTGGTCTGCTCGGTACTATTCTAAGAAAATCGGCCAATGTTCCTCAGGGAACTGTTCTTTTGAAGAACATTCCGGCAGTTAACAATGTCAAGTAAGTTTCTCACGTTTCTGACAATTGTTTTAGAAATGATATGTTACTTTTTCAAGACATCTATAATCGGATTATGTAATTAATTTAAGGTTAGATTTTGACGTCTCTCGAATTCAGTTTTTAGATAATTTTGACATACAATGTAATTTATATGGCCATGGCGAATAAGCTGCGGCAATATGGTAGTTAAAAATGTTTGGTGAAATGATTCAAACACCATTTTAACTCTCTTTGATCTGAACATTTTTTGTATTAACAACAGCAAAGGGCAGATCTCTATGTTTAAACTGTTCTGTACTGATTTATTCACTTTTATGTATATACTATGATGTATGCAGGTCATCATTATACTTTCCCGATTTCACAGACAATATCTCATTATATCAAAGCATGTAACATCGTACTATGTTGACAAAAATATATTATGCATTCATTTTGGGTACTATGAATGTTAGTTGATTTATGAACCTTGCAAACATAGATGTGCAGCTGTCGTAATAACCAGTATTGATTTCCACATATTTCAAAAAATTTAGTTAATTTCAACCTTCAGTGAGGTTAGATTAGTTTTGGTGAGATCTAGGTTAGTATGGGAAGCTGGGCAATATCTATCATTGAATTCTTGTGGGCCAATGCCTTTATGTGAAAGGAGTACTGGTAAATGTGGATAAGATGTGAATAAAAAAAATGCCCAGAATTTTGCTAGAATCCTCACCGAAACCAGAAGACATTTCCACAAATGAGTGTAATATATATTTTCTTTCCAGCTACACACGCAAGAAACTGTTAGTTTTTTTTTTATATACTTGCTAATGCTAGCAATTCAAGAAAATACAAATCTACCGTCTAAAATCTAATTAACTTGTTTTAATAACAACTTTAAAGATGAAAATCACAGATACAAATCTGTTGATGTTCTGGGCTTTGTATAATACTATTCTGTAAAACTTTGGTGTTATAAAATCTTAAAGGAACTGGAAACCCGGCTCCATTTACATCTACATTTCTATTGCGCCAGCGCCACTATGTATGATTTTTACTAACTATTTCTTAGAACGCAAAGTCGATAGGTGCTGAGTTCTTTTAGCACGCATAGGACTCATTTCGACCTCGCTCTTGGACAGTATTATTCAGACAAGTGGATGTGACTAATGACCAAATTTTAATGGCCCGCTGTTAAAAGTGTAGTAAAATTATAATACAAGTTTGTCTTATTTTTTAATAAAATTTCACTGCACACGCTCTTTCGAGTATTTTACGAGCATAACCTGACATTTAAATCTACCATAATTTGTTCTAAAATTGGTCTTACTTAGTGGTGCTATAGTAATGAAAAATTTAGTTCCACTTTATAAAATTTCTTCATTTTCTTGTTAAGCTTTACAAAAGCTCCATAATGTTGCCTTGTGGTTCTAGCTCCAAGAGGGGCGCGTCTTGGTTTCCGGACCCTGAGTTCTTCCAGGCAACGAAAGGCCCACTGATGGTGAATACGGAGGCGACTAAAGCAATGATGAGCATGCCATTCAATGGTAAATATTCTGTTTTTTCTTGGCTTTTCGTGGAGAGCATTTTTAAGAGAATTTCAACTATAGGCTTAAGATATTGCCTGGCTTTGTTAACCGACTTTTTTTAAAGAAAGACAAACATGTTCGGGTTAGGAATAACCTGACAATATTTGAATTCCTTTTACTACTATTATAATCGGAAAATGTTGCTTTTGCAATGATGGAAGACTTTACTAGCAGAGGATTGAACCTGTGAGGCCTGGGTGAAAACCTGATGCTTTGGACCACTCGACCTACTAACCAATCCAACCACACGCATACTTTTAAGGTCTGATCGTTCCGTGTTTTAATTTACATATCTTCGCTAAATATCTTATATCGAATCTCTTTATTCAGTCATCTCTCTGAAGTAGCCGAGAAATGCAAATTTTCCTGTGATTGTTCAGAATACATACCATTTTGCTTTGCATTTTATTTTGTGATGAAAATATTATATTTATATTGTTTAATCTTGCCCTTTTTGAATTCACTGTAATTGTTTCTTTGTTATCTCATCTTCGGTTGAAACTGTTTTTTGTTCTTTTTGAATGAACAATTTATATTTAATGGAAACTTCACTGGTTTGTCCACTGCAGTGTTTACATTGCGGTATGTTTCCCTAACAAAAAAACAAAAAATTATGACAAAATGCAACACCGAAAATCGGGCGACATTCCATCATTTACTGGAAGAATTGTAATAAATTGATAAATCAATTATTGTTTCCAGGCAAGTTGGCCCCCGTAGAGAGGGAGATCAAGAACATGTTCCTGAACTTTGGACCGCAGCACCCCGCTGCCCACGGAGTGCTTCGACTGGTCTTGGAGTTGGAGGGAGAGGTTAGTCTTACTTTCAATTAAATTGTAAGCCCATCTTATATGTGGGCTATCTCTGGTTCTCTTTCTCAACCAAGAACCCCATCCGACGATGTTGCATTTCCAACGGTCCTCTTTTATTTTTGCAATGTGTCTAGCCAGTGGCGGCTCGTGACTTTTTAGTGTGCTAGAGTGCTAAGATTGAAAAAAAAACGTCATGATTGATGTTGTTGTGGCCGAAAATGAATTTTAAAAATACATATATAAATATATATTGTATGAAGAGTTTTCAAGATTTTTTCAGTTTGGGGATAAAAATCATTTTCGTCTACAACAACATCAAAAACGTCGTATTTTTCAATCTCAGCCCTCTAACAACCTAAAAAGTCACGAGCCGCCCTTGTGTCTAGCATAGTTCTATTTCAGGTTGGAGATTGAGATGATAATGTGAAAAACTGATCAAAACTGCATATTTAACTCATTTTCGACCAAAGTATCGCCTAAGCCCTTTTGGCTCTCCAGCGACGATATGCTCTATTCGCCTTGGTACTATTTCTACATTTGAACGCGTCCTCTAGGGCACACTGCACAAACATGAGTTGGTGGGAATCGTTATGATCATTTAAAATCCTTCACGGCAATTTGTTGCAATTCACATGAACATTGAGCGCATACAGAGTTTATTTTTTATGTATTTGTTTCGGAGTTTTGTTTAATTTGCTTCGCGTAAAGGGCTAATCAGATGACCGGACTTTGTTAGTGCGTATGATAATGTAATCTATTTTGTTATAGTCTTATTTATTTTGGTAGCACAAGCGTCTTTACATTAATTTAAGGATGATACATAAAAATAGTAATATCTCAACAATCATAATTTCCTTTTAACATTTCTTAAAAATTTACTTGTTTGATAGTGTATTATTGTTGTTCCCAGAGTGTTCGCAGCGCGGACCCGCGACATCGGCCTGCTGCACCGCTCGTGTACGGGAGAAGCTGATCGAGTATAAGACGTACACGCAGGGCGCTGCCGTACTTCGACCGCCCTCGACTACGTGTCCATGATGTGCAACGAGCAGTGCTACAGCCTCGCCGTAGAGAAGCTGCTCAACATCGACGTGCCCATCAGGGCCAAGTACATCAGGAGTGAGTGAACTCGTCCATATTTATTTTAGATATTTATTTCTTTGGTATTTATCCACGGTAAGCCAAAAAAGTTTTGTATACTATATAATTATTAGTGTGTGTACATCTTTTTCTCGAGTTTTTGCCTCATTGTTCAGGATCTGATGGCCCGTTAAAAAAATATAAATTATGTGACATATCACAAGAGCACAAGGAACTATATTACCACCCGGCTGGGCAATGTTGTGAGGCGGGTCAAGGAAGGGGCTATAGGAAGGGATTCTTTAATGAATCATTAAATGAAGGAGGAAGGACAGATGCCGGTAGCTCGTTCCACATACAAACCGACTTACATAAAAACGAGTCGGAGAAGCCACCCATTCTCATGAAGCCGACATCAACTGTGATCAGGTATTCTACTTGTGTCCATGGAGTTTCACACATGTGCACCGGCGCACAGGGGATCAATGTTGCTAGCTCCTTCAAGCAGGCTCCATTAAAATATCTATAGAACAGACTCAGCATACCTATGTTGCGTCCATGCATTAAAGATGGCAATCGGCGCGCAGAATCAAGCAGGTTTATGGGTGCTTTAGCCCAGAGGTGGCTCCAAAATTCAACTGTTGGACATACTTGAGATTTGTATAGTAGCTGTTCACTATTGAAGAATCTGCGAGCCCTATACAAAACACCCAGTTTCTTGGAAATAAGATTTATTCAGGTCTCTATATAGCCCCGATACGCTGGTCTCAGATACTTACTCTGAGATTCTCTGAACTTGTTCCAATGTTTATTCTCTGGCTTGTTCTAATGTTTGTTCTCTGACTTGTTCTAATGTTTGTTCTGTTACTTCCGTAGCCCTGTTTGCGGAGATCACTCGCCTGTTGAACCACCTAATGGCTGTGGGCACGCACGCCCTCGACATCGGAGCCATGACTCCGTTCTTCTGGCTGTTTGAGGAGCGAGAGAAGATGATGGAGTTCTACGAGCGCGTGTCCGGCGCGCGCATGCACGCCGCGTACATCAGACCAGGCGGAGTGTCACTGGTAAGTTGCCACGTGTTTTCGGCTCTAGTGTGATGTCACGTTTGCCGCATATCTTGAGTTTTGACTTATATTTTCGAACTCTGACATCTATGAGCGACCCGTAAAATTAATCAATGAATTCATGACAATACCTAGTGGCGATTCAGTGATTACGCCAACTTGATTGCTTCAAATAGGTAGTAGGTGCTTCTAGCGGATAAAACTTAAAACAATTAACAAATTATTTTTAAAAACTAAAGTATTGGAGAAACGTCGAAAGATTGGTGCGATAGCTCAGAGTTTAGAGGAACATTTCAAGCTCAAATCCCGGTTATGGCAATAGCATTTTTTCTAATACATGCATATTTGGATCTAGTTATGCAGAAAGCATCCAACCCACAAATTGCCAAAATTGAGTTTTACATGTTTTCCTATAGATACATACGAGATTTCTATCTGCTGAAAACCTCCAAATGCAATAGATTTTTGGTAATTCAATTTTTCAACTGTTCCAAATTGCAGATATTTGACATATAACAGAAAATGAAATAATTTTTTTAATAAATACATTGATAGATTATAAATTACCTATTTATAATAATTCTCATAAAGAAAAAAACACTGATATTCAGTTTAAAAATGCCTTAATATGCTTTTGTATCGTCACATTTTTAAACGCCTTTTTCTCAGTCATCTTTTTAAGGTTGGATGCTTTCTGCATAACTACGTCTATTTACGATTTGATGATTACTAATATTAACAATACATATTTGTTCAACCCTGAAGAAGGTTCAGGTAGAGCCGAAACCGGTTGGTATATGTATCTAATAAAGTGGTGTCAAAACAAAGTTACTTTTATTTAAATTTAATTATAAATATTGTTTCAACATTTGATATTATTAAGGAGGACTATAAATTCTTCAATATTGTCTTTCATTTTCGATAAACATAATACATATTTAAAAAATTGATTGAGGGCTCGGACATGCGACCATCCTTTCCATCACCCGTTGTCGGTCGACAAAATGGCCATTAACCTCTAGTGTGCCGGAGGGTCCTATAGGACCCGGGCATTCATCATTATCTTTTCAGGAGTTTTTATCCTTTCAACCTGTTTGCATATTTAAATGAACCGCAATTGCGTCAACAATATAATCAATCCATAGAGATATTTTGTATTGCAAGTTCGGTCTCTGTGGTCGAGTTGTAAGACGCTCGACTACGAGTCCAAAGGTCGCGGGTTCAAACCCGGCGTGCGCAAATAAAATAAATTGAATTAATATGTGTCATAAGACATTTAATTCATATAAAATAATATTGAGGTGATTTTTCACAAAAACGGCGCTATACAAATTATCCAAATATTATTATGGTATATTTGCAGCACGTTCCAGAGTGCTAGATACTCCAAGTATCGCCCTGTTGAAAGACCACCATTCAGAATCGAAACGTTGCTTGAAATGGCTTCAGCCGTGTTTAGTGACCAGATCTGAATAGCCAGGTACTTCAAAAGCTTCCTATTCCCATCTCCTTCCTCTCCCTTACTTCAGCCCCACAACATATCTTATTTGAGGATGCCATAGTCTCACTGTCTCTAGACGGTTAGGAGCAGTTAGGACTCTTGTGCGGTGAAAACTATGAAAAAATAGTTTGCTTACGTCAGAAGGGCTGAAAAAAATAAAATTTCAAATTGACATTGCTGTTTGTATTTATAGGAAAATCTCATGCAATTTTATGTTTATTTGGAAGGAAATTTATTCAGCCACACGAAAATACTATAAAGGACAAAAAATCTTCACATTTCTTAATCAAACTTTTTTTAGTGACATGACGGAGAAAAAAATCAATTCTTCAAACGTAAGTAGCTATTCCAGAAAAACCACTTATTCCACCAACATACGTTTTGAAAAAATAGATAAACACATTATCTGAGAAAATAGCATAATTGGCAAAAAAGGTCATTTTGTAAAACACAAGTGAGTTATTACGAAATTACAGTCAGCAAGGTACGACTGAAGTTGTACCTTGCGGCAATCCGGTATTCCAAAGGTTAAGCCATATCCATATTCCGACCTCTTTTGACACGTTTCATTCAAATTATATGAACATAATCAGTCTGTAGGTGCCTTAACATTTTGTTCTCGAATCTAAAGCTTATCTAAGGGTTAAGGTTGTCAAGTTCGTTCGTTTCGCAAAATTATGATTTTTCTTTGAACATTTTATTTACTTTTCTTCTAAAGCTTATCTCTAAGGGTTAAGGTCGTCAAGTTGTTTGTTTCGCGAAATTATGATTTTTCTTTGAACATCTTATTTACTTTTCTTCTAAAGCTTATCTCTAAGGGTTAAGGTTGTCAAGTTCGTTCGTTTTGCAAAATTATGATTTTTCTTTGAACATCTTATTTACTTCTCTTCATCTGATTTTTGCAGGATATGCCCCTGGGCCTGATGGACGACATCTACGACTTCTCCTCCAGGTTCGCCGAGCGACTGGATGAGGTGGAGGACGTGCTGACAGTGAACCGGCTGTGGGTGCAGAGGACCAAGGACGTGGGCATCATCTCGGCTGAGGACGCCCTAAACTATGGCTTCAGGTGAGTCTGCAGGACAACTACGACTTCTCGCCTAAGTTTATCCATAGGAAGTGGGGAGGGAAAGGAAATGGGATAGGGGAAAGTTGGGAAATATTTGATTACTGATCACTAAACACATCTAAAGCCATGATTGACGGCCTCCGTGGTCGAGTGGTTAAGACCCTCGATTACGAATCCAGAGTTTGCGAGTTCAAATCTCGGCGTGTGCAAATAAATTAAATTAAATTAATATGTTTTATTTCACATTCAATTCATATTATATAGTATATTTGCAGAACGTTTCAGAGTGGTAGACACCCAAGTATCGCCCTAGTGAAAGACCACCATTCAGAATCGAAACGTTGCTTGAAATGGCTTTAGCCATGTTTGGTGACCAAATTTGAATAGCCAGCTACTTCTCAGCCTTCCTATTACCCATCTCTTTCTCCTCCCCATTACTTTCAGCCTCACAAAATACCTCAATTAGAGATGTCATAGTCCCACTGGCACCAGAGAGTTGGAAGCAGTTGGAACTCTGGTGTGGTATTCATTTTAAAAAATAAATGCTTCGTTTATGTCTGAAGTCTTTCACCAGGGCAATGCTGAGAGTATCTACCTCTCCGATTGCTTGGTTTGGTGTCCAGGTTTCCATGAGATATAGTTCCATTCCTGAATTAGTTTGTTATAACTTATTTGGAGTGTTTTATGTTATGTAATATTTATAAATAAACAGATACATAAATAAAAAGCAACTAAATATTTGCAGTATTAAGAAACACTAATAATTGTTCATTTTATTCCTTACAGCGGTGTTATGCTGCGCGGTTCCGGCATCAAGTGGGACCTGCGTAAGACCCAACCTTACGATGCGTACCATCTCATGGAGTTTGATGTTCCCGTTGGAGCGTACGGAGATTGCTACGACAGGTGAGAAGACAACCACACAGATGCATGAGGATCACTCTAACTATAGCTATTGACGGCTTAGTTATAGTCGTTCCTCATAATATGACAAAAGTATTTGATTTTTGTTATTTTTATAACTAGGACGATTTGATAATTTTTGGTCATTCGACGAAGAACTTCTAAATTGGTTATTCTATCTGTCCATGGTAATTTGAGGATACGTTCATACATACATATATCCATATTTTAGAAGCTTTCATATTAACGCTTGATTCAGAGCGTATTTCACCAATTCTGAGTAAACTGTTGAGTGGACTACTCATCACTTGATAGGTAGCTTTACTCAGCGTTTGTGAAACAAATAATGAACGCTACTCGACAATCCACTCAAAGGTGGTGAAGTACCCCCTTAATGTCCACATCTGTTTAGCTATAATTTGGCCTAAATATTGTACAAACGCGCAAGCTCACTGTTTCCAATGTGACCCAGTGTAACTTATGCCAATTGGTACATCTAAGTTATGCCGCCCATTTGTAAGGATTTACCTCGGCTAACCGATGGAGAAGTTTGATAAACTGTCAACAGTGTTTGAGAAGTCATGTCCTCCCGGTTTCATATTAACTAACTAACTAACCATCATGCCGTTTCTCCGCGGGGGTAGGCAGAGAAGATGGATCACTATACAACTCTGCCTTGCTACACACTCCTTGCTTCGCTCACATTAATACATTGTCTCATACAAGCTTTTCTGTTGTTCCGACTCTTCACATGGCCCGACTCAAGTATTTTGATTCACTTGATCGTGCCATATCTATCTCGAAAATTGAGCTTTCTTTGGGCACGCGAACACACCAATTAATTAACAAGTACATTTTGCAAATTGTTCCACAATAAATGTTGAATTTGGTCGTGAATCTGCCACACTGGTATACACCGATCAGGCCTGGGTTTTGCACCCGTTGTCAGAATCACCACTTTGAGATATGTAATTGTTTTTGTTTCTCCCCAGATATCTCTGCCGTGTGGAAGAGATGCGTCAGTCGCTGAGGATCATTGACCAGTGCCTCAACCAGATGCCCCCCGGTGAGATCAAGACCGACGACGCCAAGCTGTGTCCCCCTTCCAGGGTGGAGATGAAGGTAGGACTACAGACCTGACGATTTGTCTTGGGAACCTTTCCACTCTGTTACACTTATAAATAAGATTGATTCCGAAATGGTCTGCATATCACCATATTGTTACTTTTGTCTTAGAATCACCGCAAACCTTGTATTAACATTTATGTATGTTGGTTCTTGCAGCAATCGATGGAGGCCCTGATCCACCACTTCAAGCTGTTCACTCAGGGCTACCAGGTGCCCCCGGGCGCCACCTACACTGCTATCGAGGCCCCCAAGGGAGAGTTCGGCGTCTACCTGGTGGCCGATGGCTCCAGCAAGCCTTACCGGTCAGTTCTTAATACAGTAACGTACCTTCTTATTGAGTCATTTCCTCATTGCTTAGGATCGAGACTATTTTTTTCTTCATATATTTATTACTCGACTTGTACTAAACTTAATGCAATGGAAAGTATCTCTGGATTGATTATGTATTTTATTGACAAGCGATTATGGTTCATTTAAATATGTGAGCAGTAAGTTTTAAAGGATAAAAACTTGTGTAAAGATAATGATGAATCCCCGGGTCCTATAGGACCCTCCGGCACACTAGAGGTTAAGAGTAACTCTGGACTGTTATCTTGTTTCTTATGGTATCTTATTCCTCTGCAGCTGCAAGATCAAGGCGCCCGGCTTCGCCCATCTCGCGGCCCTGGAGAAGATGGGCAAGAACTCCTTGCTGGCCGACATTGTGGCCATCATCGGAACCCTGGACGTCGTATTCGGAGAGATCGACCGATAAAGTAGCAATCTGCAATCTCCCTTACCGGCCGGACTCTCCCCGCACAGTTCGACACCCTTATCGATGCAGTCGGGGACGACGCCACAGTAATAATCTATGGATTTAAAAAGTAGTTTGTTCGTTTATCTGCCTGCAGAGATAAGTATGTCAAGCTGTCAGATGTCTATAACCGACAGATATTATTATCTAAACAATGATGCTATTGATGTGGGAACTGAATATCTCACAAATACCCAACCTAACCTAACCGCTAATTGACTTATTGAGATGTTTCGATATCATCGATGCTTTCATGTGATTTTTTAAAATTTTAATTATCACAGTAGAGTTTTACTAATCTGGCACTACATAAAACCTGTACTGGATTACCAGATTGAAAATTAATGTCATGAAAATGTCAAAGTTGTGCTTCTACTTCTTTTAAGAACATAATACATATGTATTTTCTACATAGGTTTTTTTTTTAGTTACTTAAGTTTTATGGGTAGTATCATAAAACAATACATGTATTTCTATTGTTTACCCAATTAATCTCGATTATTTTTCTCACACCAAAGTGCCGGAACTCTGAGATACCGTTTTATCGAGATTCGTCTGTATTTATTTCCTTCATTGATGCAATGTTTGAAAACAAAAATCACTTATCATTATTAGGCAACAAACTTACGATTATAGTATATAATACCTTTGTATCGTCTGGCTGGAATTTAGATATTTTCTTTTGTAAATATTTTATAGCATAAGTAAAAAATAAATGATAATTTATGTAATTTGATTTCATTTTAATTTTGGTGTTCAAATTCAAATAGTTTTGCAAGGGATTTCAATAGTAACGATTTACTAACTTTCCGTCCTGTTATATTTCCCTCCAGGGGAAGGCAGAGAGGATGAAACGTCACACAATTCAGTCTTTGCACACGCTCCTTGCTTCATGTACATTCATATACATATTTGTAAACATTTTAATTCACTTGCCCGTCATGTATTATCCGACACTCTATTCCAGGTCTAATTACTTTACCTTAGGACTTAGCCAGCAGGGGAATTGAACGCACGACGCCCGGGTGGGAATCCGACTTGTTTGTCCACTCAGCTACCGACTGGTCGAAAGTTGCCTCTAAAGGTCGGTTTTAGAGATAATTGCGACCTGTCAACAATTTGTATGTTTTTCAGTTTGCTAGCAGGTACGAATCCTGGATTATATTTATGCGTTACTTAAACTAGAAGTAGTTCATATTCTAGACGCAGTGGCGCTAGTAGTGACTCATTTCGCATCTTTCACATTTGAAATTAGTTTACGTAAATTGCTTACTTTGATTTGTCCTTTAACTTAATGAGTATGGACTTGGATTATTCTTGACCGATGAGGATGTTGATGACATCAACTTTGTAGTTCACTTAAGCTGGCCTTGCGTTGTTTGAGTCTGTAGAAATCGAGTGATCAATTTATGGAGTGGGATGACATGGATGTTCATAACGGGTTTCGTCTATCGAAGAGAATGATAAAATTTTCACTAGCATTGAGAAAGGATAATATTTAATTTAAAACAGACTGGTAAGTGAAAATGTTTTTTAAAGAGATAAAAAAGTAATAATGTAAGTACATTCTTCGGTTCTAACGGTTTGTTCTTCATAATTTCAGGAATAATGCAGTGAAAAAAACAACCTGCCTCTGAGCAGAAACGATAGATTCCCCTATTTAAAAAAAAACAGTTTGCAGTCTTTGGAGCGCAGAAGTCAGTTGAAAATACTGTCCTTGTTCTACTGGTATTTCGATGGAAGATGCTCTGAGGAACTTGCGCCATTGATCCTCTTTTTTTCGTGTTAAACAGCTTGGCTGTGGAATGATTTGCTGGCGGGTTACGAATAACCAGACAATATTTGAAAAACTCCTACTGCCATCATAATAAGCGGAAGATGTTGTTTGTGCAATGATGGAGGGCTTATAGCAGAGGAATTGAACGCACGACGTCCGTATGGGAATCCAACGCGTTTATCCACTCAGCTACTAACCGGTCTACATAAATATTTATCCAAAACAAATAAAACACTATCTTATCAGAACACTAATCATTTTATGGTAGGTTGTTGAGTGCACTCCATCGTAATGTTTATTTACGATAAAACCCTCGATGATTCACTGATATATCCTTGTAAAAAAAACAGGAAATATACAATGTTACCACAAATGTTGAGTAAAAATTGTTTATTGGTCTGTTTTTTCAATGCCTACTAAAACATTTTAGAATATTATAAAGTTATTTGGGCATAGCAATGCAGATTTTTAATTTTGATAAACCTTACAATTATCATTTTATTTTTACCTGAATTTTCAGATCTGGTCACTAAATCCCTTGAGGTGATTTTTCACAAAAACGGCGCTATACAAATTATCCAAATATTATTATATTAAATAGTATATTTGCGGCACGTTCCAGAGTGGTAGATACACCCTGGTGACAGACCACCATTCAGAATCGAAACATTGCTTGAAATGGCTTTTCCCGTGTTTGGTGACCAGATTTGAAAAGCCAGCTATTTCTCAACCTTCTTCTTACCCATCTCTTTCCCCTCCCCATTACCTTCAGCCTCACAACATACCACAATTGGGGATGCCATAGTCTCGACGGTTGGGAGCAGTTGGGACTCTTGCGGTATTCACTATAATTTAAAAATAAAAAATTTTAGTCTTATAAAAAATTATTAATTATTATTAATAACAACTCCCAATTTAAAAACTAATGAACCAACGTTTAAGATCAAAATAAGAGCCCTGAAATAATTCCCAAAAATTAAAATTAATTAATAAAACATTTAATAAAATTGTGTTGGGTTTTTCTTGTAAAAACTCAATACCTTGAAAATAGCATTTTATAAATCCGGCCCGAGAGATAATGGTGACTTTTCTCAGAATTGTTGTAAAGCGTTATTACAACGAACTTGGTGAGTATTTTCACTGTCACATTCTTAAAGGGCCTTTTTGTATTCAGTTGGCACAAGTTAATCAACGTAATTGTTTATAAATTTGACTAAATAATAATACTAGTTATTATAATTTTATTTATGGCTTCGAAATCTATGTGACTGGAAAAGTGAAGTTTCGTGCCGCAGCCTGCATAGCGAATGTTGGCCTGATGATACCCAATCTCCGATAAGAGAGGCTACCAGAATAAGAAGAAGTGTAATGAAGCACTCAAAATGGATGAAGAAGACCAAGTTTATGCGGCAATTAGCTGCGGCAATGTGGACGACTTTGATAAGTTAGTTACTCAATTGCAGCAGAGGTATTCTACAGAAGAAACATATGCTCTCATATCTGCAGCTTACGATCAGCTCAAGTTGAACAATGTCCTGCTGCCAGATGGAATGGATTTCATCGTTCAATACAAATTGATAAAGATCAGTTTCTACTCCAAAAACGATACATTTGTTCCCCTAACTGCCAGCGATATTGAAGAACGTTTATGTTTAGTTCTGGAAAAGATTAACGTTCTTGGAAACCTAGATAACATTCCGAAAGTTGATGCGAGATTCCTGTACATTGTGAAGTTTATAGCAAACAATCTGTATATTTTAAAGCAGAGTTTAAAATCTACGTATGTGACTACGCCATGGGAAGAACTTGTGTTTTGTTTAGTGATATTCGTATCGGCGCACACAATTCAAAGTGATTTAAATGTAGTTTACCTTACCGTATTGAGTAAACAAAACATTTTGAAAAAGATATGTGATTTTCGCAAGTCTTTGGAAGATTTAAAGTTAAATTTCAACACTCTAGATGCGAGCAAACTTAATGTTTCAGTGAGGAGTGGTCGACAAAAGGTGATTGCTGGTATTTTGGATGTTCATCCCGAGTTTCAAGACTTATACAATGACTATAAAGATGTTAGAGATATACACTCTCTGGATAAAATGAAGGTGTGCGTGGATGTGGCCCTGGTGGCAGATTGTGGAACTAGAGAGGGGCAACTGACAGTAAAGAGGAGTTTGCAACTTCTAGGAGAGCATTTAAAAGATACTCTCGAGTCTCCAAATTTGTCGGAATCTGTAAGTGATTTGCTCCTTATGTCAGCCCCTCAAGAAACCAGACAAGTCCTCACAGCTTTGAGGAACTCCTTGGCCCATGCACATATTCTTCAACAGATGGTTGGAGACCAAGCTGCCAAGTTCTACACCAACATTCAGAACGATATCAAGAAGATTGGCATTGTGATTGCACAAATACTTTACTCCAATAAAATAGAGAAAATCAAAATCACTTTGTCTAATATTGCAAACTCCGAAGACATAGATGAGATTGATGAATGTCTTAATGTGTTTGAAGATATGCGTGTCTTAGAAAAGCCTGGTTTCATATTCATCGATCAACAAACGATAGAGCAACAAAAGATCGAAGAACTATTCGCGAAAATTTGCCATGATATTGCCGATAAAACAAAGTATGAAGAAAATATTATTAAAAAAATGAGTGACATAATCCACCGCCCAAAAAATACTAAAAAGATGCTAAAAGATTACTCGGTGGGATTGGTGTTGGTGAAAACATTTAGCGACCATTATTTGCAGAGCAGAGTCCACCGGGTGCGGAGGAACAATGTTATCCAGTTGAAATGTGCCGCCTTAGTGATCCTGGAGAAACTCTCACCCCGAAAGTCGGGTCACTCATTCAGCTATCAAATGCTACACGAGTTGGGCAATCTCTTGATTGAATTTTATGAGAGTGTCGAGCCACGATTATCTCTCACTGACAGTCAGTCAATTTTAAATTTTTCTCTTGATATTTATCGTATTTTTGCCTACGAAACGAACAGCATTCGATGGATAGACGAGTTCAAAGAAAGGGTGGGAAAGCACACACCAAAAAAGAAAGCAAACGAACCGATCAAGACGAAGAATCTTAAAAAGAAACCCGTCATAGAAACAATTGTAGCAGATGTAGAACTAACTCAGAAATTGACCGAATTGAAAATGATTGTATGCGGCGATACTGAAAGCAAAATACTGCTACATCGTGTAAGTACACATAAAAGGTTTGTGATTGAATCCCTTGTTCTAGACATATTGTCTGACTTGGACAGTTCCAAGTGCCTGGTGGGAAGTGTGCTCTTTATAGAGATCAATGCTCCCTTATTAACTGGCAAAATTCTGAGAAACTACTTAGCGCATGGAAATCCATTGTTCGATACGTTTTCCTCCGACTCTTTTCTGTCTGTATTCTCAACTGCTAGAATTCTAGTAGAAAACACAATCACTTACGATAAGAAAATTGGTAAAATTGACATGCATGATATTGACCGATTGAAGCGTAAGTATGGTAAAGATTTGAATGTAATTGACAAACAAGGAGAATTGTGCGAAAAATTGACTAAAGGAAATCTATCTGGTTTGAAGAGGTGTTTGGAAGAAGGGGCCGATGTTAACTATAGAAGTGTTCATTTGTTGACTGCCCTGCATCTGTCTGCTCAGGGTTCAAGTCTGAAAGTTATTCAGTTTCTACTTAAGGAGAAGATCTTAAAAGCCGACACTGCAGATATTTACGGTCAAACTGGACTTCACGCCGCCGCTGCCTATGGAAGGACGTCTACTATAACATTCCTTGTGGAAGAAGCTGGGCTATTTGTCAATCATATCGACAAGATCGGTCAAACACCTTTGCACATTGCAGCTCAAGAAGGGCAAGCGGAAAGTGTGAGAGAGTTGCTGAGACTCAGCGCTGATGGCTCAATTCGAGATATCTATTGTGAGCAAGCATTGCACATTGCTGTAAGGAATAATCACGTTGACTCTGTGAAGGTTTTATTGGAAGATGGTAATATCAGCATTGAAGATTATGAAACTGATACAGGCTCCAATTCTCTTCATCTGGCTGCAGAGTACGGCCATGAAGAGCTAATTGAGCATTTATTGGATAATGGTGCTGATGTTAATGCGAAATGCTTCTATGGAGATACCGCTTTGCATTTAGCAGTGAATCACGGACACCTGGCAATCGTTAAAATGCTGATAAAAAAAGGTGCCAACATAAACCTCAGGGCTTCTAATACTGGTAATACTCCTTTAAACAACCTTGTAGGCAGAACTGACTGCCTCCTTGACATTGTAAAGGTTCTTTTGGAGAATGGAGCCTCTGTCAACGAAAGAGATGACCAATGGAACCAGACTCCACTGCATTCTGCCTCATTTAATGGAAACAAAGAAGTCTTGGAATTGTTGCTGAAACATAATGCTGAAGTTGATGCTTTGCGATATAATCTCATGAGCCCACTAATGTGTGCTGCGTTCCGTGGTCACCAACAAATTGTTGAACGTCTTTTAGAAAAAGGTGCTAAAACAGATTTAGTAGATGCAGACAATTCAACTGCTTTGCACTACGCCGCAATATCTAATCAGAATAATGTGAAAGTCACTAATTGCCAATGGAGTTGAAATTGATTGCAGAAATAAAGATTCTCACACCCCACTACACATTGCTGCACATTACGGCAACTTGGATGCAGCCATAACTCTTTTGGAAGCGAAAGCCAACGTGAACTCGGCTACCAACACTGGAACTACGCCGCTTCATTGTAGTACTGTTGCCTGCCACCAGGATGTTACAGAAGCTTTGATCAATTGGGGTGCAGATGTCAATGCCGAGGACATTGATAAATTTACACCTCTCAATGAGGCAATCAATAGTACGTGTTCGGAGGACCTCATTCAACTTTTGATAAATAAAGGAGCTGACGTTAATACAAAAACCGCCGAAAATCTCACTCCTCTGCATAGAGCTTGTTTTAGGGGATACATTGATATTGTCAAATGTTTAATAAAAAATCACGCCAATGTCAATCCTCGAACATGTCAAGGTTTTACTCCGTTGCTGGCAGCTGCCGAAAGTAACCACCTGCTAATCGTTGAGATCTTGCTAGATCACGGGGCAGAAATCGAAGCGGCCAAACTAGAGGGTTTGACATCTCTAAGCTTAGCAGCCAGGTATGGCTACAAAGCGTTGACCGAGCTTTTGCTTGCGAGAGGCGCTGATATTAATTCTGAAGGCGGCGAACCTCTGAAACAAGCAATCATAGCAGGGAACAGAACCATCACTGAACTTTTACTTAAAAGGAAAGATATTAAATTGGTCGTGGCTGATGACGGATCCACTCTCTTGCACCTCTCCGCTCGCAACGGAAACTGGAATATAGGCAAAGATTTGGTAAAGAGAGGACTTGAAATTGATGCATGCGCTAAGAATAATTGCACTCCATTAGAAATCGCCGTAAACCATCAGCATAAAGAATTTGTTGACATGTTATTGGCGAGTGGAGCTGACGTCATTACTAAAAATCAAGACCAATTGTATCTCGCCGTAAAAGCGGGATTGTTGGAAATAGTCGAGAGCTTATTAAAAGCGGGAGCTAAGAACGTTAGACACAAATGTGACAAAACACCATTGGAGGTAGCTGTAATTGATGGGCACTTGCAAATTGTTCAAATCTTCTTTAAGCATCAAACGATTGATCCTAATTTAGAAGATGAATCTAAATGCACATTGCTACACATTGCGGCGTACTGTGGGCACGTTAACATCGCTGATTATTTGATCAAACAGGGAGCAATGGTTGATCACAGAAATATTGGAGAACTAAAACCGATGCATGTAGCAATAAATCAAGGTCAAATCCAAGTTGTAAAACTCTTCTTAGAGAGTGGAATGAGTGTGGATGATGCAGATGTTAACGGGGTTACCTTGTTACACTATGCGGCCCACATAGGTCATCCTGCCATTGTGGAGCTTTTGATAGAGAAAGGAGCCAATGTTAATTCTGTCAATTTAACTCTCTTGACGCCTGTTCACTTGGCCGCCATGAGAGGTTATGTAGATGTTGTTTGTGCTTTATTAGTTGGAGGAGCTATTTACAATGTTGAGGACGTTTCTGGGAAGAAACCAGGGAGTTATACAGAAAACAAAGACATTTTAAAGTTACTTCAGTCAATAGATGATATTTTCATAACTGTAGATCTTGATGATTCTCAAGCAGTTGAGCAACTGATTAATGAAGGAGTCCCGTTGGATGCAAAGAGTGTGGGTTGTTCCTCACTTCTTCATATAGCTGCGAGGAAGGGGTACAATCAGATCTGTGAACTATTGCTCAAGAACAAAGCTAATCCCAACACTGTTGGAAATTTAAATAAGACGCCCTTACATTACGCAGCAAAATACTCGCACTATGAAATAGCTAAGTCACTTTTAGCAAATGGCGCCATCTACAATGCTACAGACGCTAATGAAGAAACACCGATGCAACTTGCTGAATTGAAGAGTATTTTAGATTTGCTTGGAATTATAAATAGATCATTTGAGAAGGTACAAAACTGTGATATTACAGTTGTCGACGACTTAAAACAAATACAAGACATTGGAACTGTTCAAGCGGTGATGAGGGCTATGAAAAAGGAAAGACAAACATTGGTAGTTGTAGCTATTCGCAGTTGCTTTCCCCAAATAAATATTTTACAAGAAATGTTGCAGAGTGATGTCTCCTGTAATCTGGACAAAGTGAATCTGTTTGTCCACCTCGAGAAATACGAGTCGGCTTTGAGGTTGTTGAAAAGGTTATTAAAAGAAAGAACTGATATGTTAGGAGAAGACAATCCAGGAACTCTAAATATTCAAGAACAAATAGCCACCGTTCTATACAGCCAATCTAAATATTCAGAAGCATTAAAGTTAAACCAAGAAATACATTGCAAACTTACTATCTAAAGAAGAAGCCACTCTCAGGATCAGAAGCAACATTGCTTTAATACTAACGAAGCAAGCGAGATACCAGGAAGCTCTGGAAATGTTCCATAAAGTCTTTAACGCTCAGAGGGAAACATTGGGCGAAGATCACATAGATGTCTTATACACGCGGTCTTACCTAGCGTCAACGCTTGCTCGATTGGAAAAATATGAAGAAGCCATCACATTGAACGAAGAGACCTACAAAAAGTGTTTAACAGCTTTACAGCCTGATGATACATTGACTTCAAGTGTGCTAGGTAATTCTGCCGCAATTTTGACCAGCCAAGGAGACTGCGAAAAGGCTTACAGAGTGTTTGAAGAAGTTTACAAGGCAAAAAAAAAACTATTGGGTCCGATGCACTCCGATTCGTTGAAGGCCCTTCTAAATATGGGGAATGCTTTGGCAGGGCAAAAACACTTGAAGAAGCGTTTAAATTATATCTAGATGTTTATAGGTGTCAGCACATCTCTGTAGGGCCAGAGCATGCAGACACTCGGGAAACTCGAAACAAAATTTTAGGCATACTTATTGTGAAGAAAAATAAAATTATGCTCAGGAAAATATATTTAGAATTTCGAGATCAGTTGATGTGTACCCTGGGCAATGATGGCAATCATCCTGATAGTGTTATGTTTGATCAGTTGCTTTTAAAAGATGATTAAAATTCCAAATCTGAGATTAAGATTTCGTATTTGTTATGTGATACCTACAGCACCAGAGTATTAAATGCCTGGAGCCATTGGAATTATGGCATCCCCATTAGGTAAATGGTAGGCTTAGAAAGTGGGAGAAGTACGGTGGATCTACCGGCAGAGGCGGTTCGTGACTTATTAGTATGCTAGAGTGCTAAGATTGAAAAATACGACGTTATTGATGTTGTTGTAGCCGAAAATGATTTTTATTTTTTTGAAAAAAAAAATTTTTTGTATGAAGTTTTTCAGGATTTTTCAGCTTTGGTGGTGCACTGCACGGTTTTCTGAAATATCTTCACACAAAAAATTGAAATTTTGAAAAAAAATAAAAATCGTTTTCGGCTACAATAACATCAATAATGGCGTTTTTTTTCAATCTTGGCACTTTAGAACACTAAAAAGTCACGAGCCGCCACTGGGGAGAAGTACGGTGGATCTACCGAGATGATGATTCATGACTAATGGTAATGAGTTTGTACTGTGTGGTAGACTTCGTCAGCATGTCTTTGTAATAAATAAACAATATTTTAATGCATGTTTTAAATAAATATATTCGTTATCTTTTTAATTGTCTACTAAATTTTTCTCCAGTACTAAGGGGGTATTTTACTATCTCTAAGTAAACTGTCGATCAGCGCCACAAGTATTAACACGCTCTTTACGAAACTAAAATCTTTATTGAATTTTTTGTATACACCTTTAAATTACACCACATTAAGAGGGGATTTCACTAACTCTGAGTAAACTGTTGAGTAACTACTAGTTAAGTAACTTTAATCATAGAATCAACATTGCTGTAAAGAGACATTTACTTGACGGGTAGCATTACTCGCGGTGCTAGAACAGATAATATGCACTACTCAACTAATTGACTGTTTACTCAGAGGTGGTGAAATAACCCCTCATTTAATTTAATTTTAAAAGTAGATGCTTATTTTCTCTTTACAGATTCTCTCAATTTTATGTTGTTTTAAATGACATTATTCTTATTGGTTTATACATTGTTTACTGATTATATCTAAATATGTAATGTAAATGGTATGATTGTCTATAAATAAATAGTGCATTCTAAATTATTAATAATAAAGCTGTTTAATAAGTAGGACCTGGAATCTTGTCGTATAAACCGAAAATCGCCTTTCAAGAAAAAAATAATTATTGATTAAAAATATTGTGGATAACCATCACTTCCAAGTTCCAATCATCTCATTAATAATTTTAGTAGTTGTACGACATACACTATTAATTCTTTAGAGCAATAATATACAGGAGGGATAGCTTTATGAAACAGTATAGTCAGGATTGTTGATTTTTTCCTGACTAGGGCATGGCTAGGGTTTTTATGGACACACATTTTTACATCCATTCATAGCCCATGTCGACATATTGTTTTGTTTATTTGTGTAACCACTTTTTCACAGTATTGTTATCAACAAAAATATAGGATATAACCTCAAAAACTGTTGGGTTATGTCGCATAACAAAACGTAGTGGGCGGAGTCACCGGAGATGCGGAAGACGGAAAACATGCTTACATACCTAAAAGTGGTGCCATATTAATGTGACAAATTGTCTGGTCTCTTTCTCTCTCATAGTTTACGACGTGAAAACCCGGATAAAGTGATTTATCGTAAATTTGTACAGGTTGAATGAAAATATTTAGCTCTCTCTCCATATATGTTTTTTTTCCAAGGTTAATTCATATACAGCTCACTTTTCATTGACCAAATAATGTAGCTTTATTACTATTACTATTATACTTTATTCACTAATTTAAAAAAATATATATCATACCTCTTTGACAATTATAGTAAGCCATTAAAAAAATACATCTCCTAGGGGACAGCGAGCCAAAAAATGTTGGGAACCTCTAGTCTAGCCTATGGGTTTTGGGCTTGGAGTAAGAATATATGGAGAGAGAGCTAATTTTTTTTACCCAACCTATACAAATTTGGGATAAATCACTTACTCCGGGTTTTCACGTCGTACACCATGAGAGAGAAAGAGACAGCAAAAAAATCGCAAAATATCACACCGCTTTTAGATATTGTAAGGATGTTTTCCGTCTCCGGCGACTCTGTCCACTTTTGTTATGCGAGTTAACTCGCCGGTTTTTGAGGTTATATTCTGTATTATTGTTGATTACTATACTGTGAAAAAGTGCTTTTACAAATAAACAAAACATCATGTCGATATGTGATATGAATTACATGTAAAAATAAACCCAAAAAGAGTGTTAAAAGGATCACTTTTCACAGTCAATGTTTTCAATGTTGGGCGCGCATTTGGCGAGTTTCCCGACTATGCACCGGTGCCGAAGGGATCAATGACGCAAGTTCCTCGGAGCATCTTCCATTGAAATACCTGTAGAACAAGGACAGACGTGATGTGGTATACGACGTAAAAACCCGGAGAAAGTGATTTATCGCAAGTTTGTATAGGTTGGGTAAAAATATTTAGCTCTTTCTTCATAAATATTCTTACTCCAAGGTTCTGGGTATTATTTAATGCGTGTTGGAATCAATAAATTATTATGTATAGGAAAAGTATTAAGTGTACAACTTAGCTTTTTATTAGAGATAGTCAATATTCCTGTCCCGGTTAAACACAACAAACAACCCCCCCCCATAAAATATTTTATTGGCGAGGAACCAGTTCCAGTTCTTTTCGTTTTCAGAATTTCTCTAGCAACCCCCGTTGTAAGTGGTTTAATCTGTTTATTCACGAATCATTTGGTTTGACTTAGTATATCTGGTTTAATCTGGTTTGTACTGGTAAGACCTGCTTTTATCTGGTAGATGGCTTAAACTGGCTTATACATGTAGCATTTGTTTTATTTGATTACTGGGTAAAACTGGTTTTATCTGGTTTAATCTAGTTTGTACTGGTTTGATCTGCTCAATCTGTTTTGACCTGGTTTATATTTGATGGCTTATACTGGTTTATTAATGTAGCGTTTGATTTATCTAGGTTAAACTGGTTTGATATGATTTTATCTGGTTTAATCTAGTTCGTACTATACTGAATGGGTTAGTACTGTTTTTTCTGCTTTGATATGATTTTCCTTTTATGGTTTTGAACTAGTTTGATCTGGTTTAATCTGTTATGAACTGGTTTGATCTGGTTTAAACTGGTTAGAACTGGGATGAACCGGTTAGTCCTGGTTTGATCTGTTTTGACCTGGTTTGATTTGGGTTGAACGGATTTGATGTGGTTTGATCTGTTTACTCAAGAATCATTTCGTTTAACTTAGTTAAGCTGGTTTAATCTGTTGCGACCTGGATTCATCTGCTTTGAACTGGTTTGATGTGGTTTGATCTGGTTTAATCTGGTTTAACTTAGTTAAGCTGGTTTAATCTGGTTTAACTTAGTTAAGCTGGTTTAATTTGTTGCGATCTGGATTCATCTGCTTTGAACTGGTTTAATGTGGTTTGATCTGGTTTAATCTGGTTTAACTTAGTTAAGCTGGTTTAATCTGGTTTAACTTAGTTAAGCTGGTTTAATTTGTTTCGATCTGGGTTCATCTGCTTTGAACTGGTTTAATGTGATTTGATCTGGTTTAAACTGGTTTGAACTGGTTTATCTGAATTGATTTGGTTTTATCTAATTTGAACTGGTTTGTACTGGTTTGACCCGGTTTGTACCGGTTTGAACTGGTTTGAAGCGGTTTGTATTGTTTGATCTGGTTTAATCTGGTTTGATCGGATTTGATGTTGTTTTATCTGTTTATTCATGAATCATTTGGTTAAACTTTGTTAAACTGGTATGATTTTTATTTAAGCCAAAAAGCATTTAATGACCAGAACCGGTTCCTCGGACAAACGATATCGACTTTTACTTGCCAAAAAAAGGAACCCGGGCAGGAATATCGACCTGCGAGTTCTCAAACCTTCTGAGGGGGTTCATTCGCAAAATCTGCGATTCTTTTGCGAAATCGTCGATGTAAATTCACATGTGTAATAATATACCAAGAGGGATACCTTGTGTAGTGAGGACGTTTGATTTTTTCCTGACTAGGGCTAGGGTATTTTTAGATCCATTCATAGCACATGTCGACATAATGTTTTGTTTATTTGTATTACCACCTTTTCACAGTATTGTTATCAACGAAAATATAGGATATAACCTCAAAAACCGTTGAGTTATGTCCTGTTATGTCGCGTAACAAAACGCAGTGGGCGGTCACCGGAGACGCGGGAGACGGAAAACATGCTTACATACCAAAAAGTGGTGCAATATTATGTGACAACTTGACTTGTCTCTTTCTCTCTCACGGTTTACGACGTAAAAACCGGAGAAAAGGATTTATCGTAAATTTGTATAGGGTGGGTAAAAATATGTAGCTCTCTCTCTCCATATATATTCTTGCTTAGAGATGTAGCCTTTTCTTATCCGCAAGCGCAAGAGAATTTGTTGTATAAGTTGTTTTTAAATGCCTATAAAAGTTTTCAATGTAAAGATAATTATATAATTTTAGGGTAATTATTTACCAAAGCCAACGACACATGTACAACTGTCGGCAACTCGTCCATGCAGAGATAAGTATGTCAAGCTGGTTGCCGTTAACTAGTTAGATTCATGTTTTTTTTGTATATTTTCGACTACTTCCGTAACTTTCAGTAATAAATTAATGTTTACCTCAATTCAATTTTTAGGTATTACAAATGCACCATTGAAATTGAAACTAAATTATTATTGTGAATATTAATAGGGATCATCCTATTTACATACGTGAGGAGTTCAAAATATTCTAAGAACTTAATAGAAAGACAATGATTAAGGTTGCGTTTTTTTATAATTTCTTAAAATTTATGTATTTAATTATGAACGCCCTCATGGGCTTTTACATAACATAAGATATAAAATAACAGTGACATAAAAAATAACAATGACATAAAAAATAACAATGATTAGCACCCAAAAGCATGATAAAATTGATAGAAATATTATCATGCAAATTAAAACTAGCATTTTTGAAAGAGGTATGCTATTATAGCCTTCTTGTAACTAGATTCAGTGCAGTTGAATATATCTACTATTTCAGCGATAGAATTACTCACTGCATGCAATATAGGTACAAGCGAGTATTTGAATGACTCAGTCCTGATATTGTTGTTACATTTAAAAAGAATTTTGGATCGAGTGGATCTGTTAGGTACATAGAAGGTAATTAAGCTAAGTAAATCAGGGCTGTCTATAATACCATTAACAATTTTAAAAATAAAAGTCAAGTCGGAAACAAGCCTCCTGTCTGAAAGTGTTAGTCATTTTAATTCTTTCATTAAATAATTATAATTTATGGCTTCAATAGGTAGACCGAGTTTGTAGTTCATGTATCTTAGAAATTTATGTTGCAATTTTTCAATGGAATCAGAGTGGATTTTAAAGTGAGACAGAAGAATTATATTCGACTTGTCTTCGAACTAATGAAGAGTACAGGATTTTCAATGTAGAAATATTTTTAAATTCACTGGCATTTCGAAGAATAAAGCCTAGCAATTTAAAACCTTTACTTGTTATTATATTGATATGTGAGAGAAAATTTAATTTAGAATCGAAAGTAATGCCTTTCGAGATTAAATAATTTCATTCACCGCTGTTCGGATGTCAATATGTTGATTTTAGGTATGATTTTCCAAACTCCAGAAAATTGACATCACTTTCAAATATACGCTCCTCATTTGCAGGGCCGGTCTTGTGCAGGCGCAATTGGAGCAGTCCGCTCCAGGCGGCGGATCGCCAAGGTGCTAGTACCTAATCACAGTGCTTTATATATATATGATATAAAGTTTAAAAACATATCATTCATAGACGGCAATTGAACCCGTAAGTTCCCGGCCCAACGGCGCTGAATAAAAACCCGCGCCTCTCGTCTTATCTTGATACGAGTTCGTTCCAATCTTCTGTTCGAACGAAAATTTTACCTGCGCAAGGCGCCGTTTGACTCGGGGCCTGCTCATTTGTCTATGAATTTGGCAGTGAACACTTCAATTGAAGTCGAACTAGCCAAAAAGAGATTTGAAATTAGAGATGGTTCCAGTTACCGGTGACCGGCAAGGAACCGGTTATTTGTCCAATTCTTTTTGGAACCGGTTCCTGGAGATTTTTTCGAAAAGTACTAGCAAATCGACGAAAGATCCTCACCCAAAAAACACGAAAGTAACGGACAAAGGACATCGACCGTTCCGGTGACCGGCTAGGAACCGATTCCTTTTGATCGGAAAGTACTAGCAATTTAACAAAAATTCCTCTCCAAAAATGGAGTAGTTCTTTGTAGTCTTTGAAGTCGAACTTCTATTCAAGTAGGTACTTCTTTGTAGGTTTTGAAGTTCAACTTCGCAACTGAACTGCCGCAAAATAAAGTAATTCTTTGTAGTCTAACTTCAATTGAAGTATTTGTTCAATGAAAAATGAATGAAGTTTGAACTGCCGAAAAATGAAGTAGTTCTTTAAAGTAGTTCTTACGGAGCGGTCACAACGCTAGTATCGATGGATGAGCCTGAACATTGTCTTAATGAATCAGAATCATGTTACGTTGTGTTGTGGGTTGTTTCATCAATTACAGCTTCTAACTTATCAAAAACCTCTCAGTAATAATCTTTTTTGATTGATCTCCCCTTTTGCAAAAATACAAAAACAATTATTTTCGTAGACAGCATTTTTTAAGTTCATCAAATCAAGTTTCGCTTAGCCTAAGCATCACCATGTAAAATAAAATAAGAGAACAGTAAAAGTAGATTTCTCTTATTTTATTTTATATTGTATTCTCCCTCTGTATGTATGAGTATATGTAACCACACACTATGTATTTTTTGTTTAGTTTAATTTTGTACCCTGATGATACTTAGGCCAAGCGAAACCGGTCGGTCATAAAAATAAAATAAAACCTGTGGTCTTATACAAAGTTATTATTTAATTTTTATAAAAAAAAAATTTTAACCACGCCAACAAAACTGAAGCCATGACTTTGTCTGCAGATGGACAAGGCTTGAATTTATTTGGCGGCGATCGGCCCATCTCCTTCTATTATCTATCTCCTTAGAGTATACTAGAGGTAGCCCAAGCCAAGGCAGTGAAGTCAGTTTTTGACTTGTTTTTGATGATTTTAACATGACTCGGCGTTTCTGGGCGTGAAGGCAGTGAAGTCAGTTTTTGACTTGTTTTTGATGATTTTAACATGACTCGGCGTTTCTGGGCGTGGCTAAGACTAAGGCTACGGTATTTATACATCCATTCATATCACATATCGACATAATGTTTTTGTGTATTCGTATAGCCACTTTTTCACAGTATTTTTATCAACAAAAATATAGCATCTAACCTAAAAAACCGTTTAGTTGTGTCAAGTTTAGTGGCATAATAAAAAATGTGGGCGGAGTCCCGCCGTTAACCAGCACTTTAAGATCATTGCGACAGTATATAGAAGCGGTTTAAGAAAGTTGTTGTCTCTTTCTCTCTCATGGTGTACGCCGTAAAAGCCCGGAGAAAGTGATTTTTCGCAAGTTTGTGTAGGTTGGGTAAAAATAATTAGCTCTCCCTCCATATATTGTTACTTCAAGGTAATAACTAATAACGAATCCATGTTATTAGTGGTCGCAAAGCAATAGATAAAACTGTTTTATTACGGTTCATCATTCCTAAATACTACTTTTGTTTTTTGCGCAAGGTCAGACTGTGCACTCGACAAAACTTTTGATCGACCTAAATTTTCAGTAAAAAATAATCGTACGCTCCTTGTTGCTCGATTCCATATCAATTGATAGTCTGTTGTTCTGCCTATTTCCGGGGTGACCGATAAACTGAGAAATTCAAAAAACCCTGGAGCGGGCCCCTTGCATTATCATATTTTTTGTTCGAGGAAGTATTTTAAAGGCTTATATAATTTAATTGAATTAAATTTAATATTATTATTATTGAGTTCTGCTATTTTCAGTTTTATTTTTATTTTTAGTGACAGCTGTTTCGGCGTTTAAGGCCATTGTCAAACTGTAAATAATAATATTAAATTTAATTCAATTAAATTATATAAAAATTAAAATGGAGTTCTACAAATTGCACACAAAAACTATAAATATTTTAAAGGCATTCAGTATTAATTTGGCATTTAGTATCAAGTTTATATGATAGTAACAGGGTTCATGGTCCAAGACACAATGATAGATTTAGATAATTAAAATACAAAGAAATGTTGCTTCCCTTACAAACACGGCTCTTAATCATTTATTTAGAAGGATTAAAATTGAGTTTCGTAACAAACTTAGCAAAGTTCACTATTATCGAGAGATGGTTGATATTCCTGTCCCGGTTAAAAGGAACCGGTTCCAAGCCGGTCACTGGAACCGTCGATATTATTACTCCGACGAACCGGTTCCCTTTTTTGGCAAATAAAAAACAATATCATTTGTCCGAGGAACCGGTTATTTTTATGGGGAGGGTTTTTTGTCGATTTGCTTTCAAATCTCTACCGACTAGTGCTGTTTTTCGGAAAGGATTTTTTGTTGATTTGCTAGTACTTTTCGATTTGAATATAAAAATCTCCTTTGTGAAACTTTTCTGGCACCAGAAACCGGCTCCAAAAAGAACTGTATAAATAACCGGTTCCTCGCCGGTCACCGGTAACTGGAACTGCAGGTACACCCAATTCTGATATCGACCATCTCTACTACTATCCAAACCAAACACGGCAGTTTTCAAACTGACCAATAGGAACGTTGTAAATGGCATTTTTCAAGATGGCGGTTCGTTAACACTACTAGGGATGGTGGATATGACAGCTGGTGACAGCTTGTCTTTCGAACGAATGTTTGTGTGATACTGAACGCAGTAAATCTTAGGTATGTTTCGCGGGCTAGGTTTAGTGCATTCACGCGCGTTGTCTCAGTAACGTATCTACATTATTTAATTCATCTAAGATTGACAGTCACGAGAAAAACGGAACAGTATGACTACCGTATCTTTCGACTGCCAAAAAATTGGTTTTACACAAAGTTCTTGGCCAGCAGGCTTACGTTGTGGTTGGATCGTCAAATCAGTTTTTGGATAAACGTAGTGTTTTCAGCTACTGCTAGTTAGAAAACATCCGCGCAAAAGAATCCAATGAAATTGGGTCAGTTTACTGATATGAATACAATTTATCTCATGGCAGATAGGTGCCACTGCCCAGGGAAAAATGAAAACTCAACTGCCATTGGAATGTGTTTACGCTGGCTATTTAAAGGTTCAATCAATGTGAAAAAATCGAATTTTTTTTTCTGTATCTTGTCATTTCTTTACGCCAGCAGAAAAAAGTGTTTGGAAATGTAAAAAAAAAAATACACGCAAAAAAGAAACAATTGTGCACCTAGATGAATACAACGATATTATGACAACCAATGCAAAAATGCATAAACTGGGTACTGATGTGCCACACAAAATATTTTGAAACCACCTCTGGTTGGCATCTCAAATTTTCGAAGACAAATAGATTTGTTTAAAAAAGAAAACCCGACTCAAACATTGTTCTTATTAAGGGTCAGCACCCAAAAAACAGACATTTTTGGCTTTCTAGTGCAAGCAAGGCTACACATTATTTATTTGTCAATACTATATGGATAGTTAGAAAAATGTCTAAATTTTCCAATGAATACAGTTTTTAAATAGTAATCTTTTAAATTCTTCATGAAATGCATACTAGAATTTCAGGTAAAACGTTAAAAAATGGCTGCGATGGTTTTCAAACTGCACCGTTTACTGACTTTTGTATGTTTTTCATAGAAAGATCAATCAAAGATTACAGCTTAAAATTTGTATTCACTGGAAACCTTAGATATCTTCCTAACTGCCCGTGTAGAATGTATAGATAAATCATGTGCAGTTTTGCTTGTATGATAATGCTACAAAGTGACATTTAGCACCATTTTGGGTGCTGAGCCAAGGGAGTACATTATAGAAACGATATTGCGAATTACAGGAATGTTTGTAAGAAAAACAAAAATGTATCAATGATCATTCCCAGTAACACAAGACCCGAAAAAGTTGCTTCGAAATCGTTAAAACTTAAAGATGTCAACAATCTTTTGAGCAAGCATTTCGGCATTAAACTTAAAAATAAATCTATGTAAAAAATATCAGAATGATATTTATTATTCTTTTCTTATATTCGTTTTTATCATTTTTAATAATTTGATTCACCTACTCAAAAAATAATTTTGTAAAACATTATTGTTTTGTATTTGTAATGTAAAACTATGTTGTTAATGACTTTGACTGCAAGTTTATAAAACAAAAACGTGTTCATTTAAAAACTGGCAAAGTCCAGTTGTGTTGAAAACAAAGGCGGCAATTGTGAAATGTGAAAAACAAACACAGCAAAGTTAATTGTTAATTTGAATATTTTTTTGTTTTGCACCAGTCAAACTAACACAACAAGATTTTTTTTTAGTAAGTATAATATATTATGTCGAATTTATTTCTGTGACAGTATCAACATTGTTTATAAAGAAAAACTGCATGTGTTTTAATATTGTTTCTAGCATTTTTGTCTTCTCTGCGGAAAAAGCTATTCAGATGATTTTTTCTACGCCAGTTGAAAATAAATCCATCATATTTATGAGGTGGCATCAAATACTTAAACGGGTATATGTTAAAGTTATTAAGATAACCAAAAAGTATCCATATTTTATTTGTAACATTTCCTTATTTTCAATACAAACATCAATTCACTCATTTTTTTCTAAGCCAATTAAAAATTTATGCAAAGAGCTCATCTTGGGAATGACGTAATTCTTGAATGCATGCGTAAATTAGGCATTATGTATATTTTTTTAGAACAAAGGTCAGTTACACGAAAATTTAGGTAAGTATATCATTAAGTCACTAGATAGGATATTTAAAAGTCACTGGGGGTTTTTTTTTATTTAATACTAAAAATACTAGTTTACGAGAATAGACCGAACAACCTTCGTGCCAAGATAGTAAGCTACTTGGCTTTTCGGAGAAGATCGGGAGTTCGAAACCTGACAAATAATATATTTTTACTGTTTTTTTCTAAGATGGTCGATAATCCTGTCCCGGTGACTTGTCGGTCACTGGAACCGTCGATAACTCATCCAGTCAACATTCCTTGCCGTAGACTCAGAAAAAATAAATTGCTATTTCTCAATCGTCACTCTACTAATTATGGGTATCTTTCTCCACTGTTCAAAATGTCGAGACTTGTTAACTCAAGCCATGGTCTTGAAATTTTTGGTACCAGTCTTAATGATTTTTGTCATTCTTAACGACCCTACCAAAACTTTGACTTGACCTTGTCATTGCTTCTTTACTATAGATATTATGTATGTGCTGTTCTTTCTCTGTTGATCTTTTTACCCATTTCGTGTTATGTATTTTTTGTAATTGGATGGTTTATGAATAAATAAATATTATTTCTTCGAGGAACCGTTTCCTATTTCTGGAAAATAAAATAATGCAAATATTTATTTGAAGAGGAACCGGGAATTGGCTTCATAAGTAGCCGGCTCTAACCATCCCTAGTTTTTTTTTCCATAAACAATAAAAAATATATATCACACTTGCGCAACTACACCGCAATAAATTGAAATAGCGTTGTGACCGCTCTGTATGAACTACTACAAAAAATTACTTCATTTTGCGGCAGTCCACACATCATTCATTTCTCATTGTGCGAATACTTCAATTGAAATTAGACTACAAAGAACTACTTTAATTTGCGGCAATTCACACTTCAATTGACGTTGGACTTCAAAGATTACAAAGAACTACTCCATTTTGCGACAGCGCACACTTCAATACTTTTCAATTTCAAATCTCTGCCTACCGGTGCTTTTTTTCGGAGAGGTATTTTTGTTGATTTGCTAGTACTTTTTTGGGGAGGAACTTTTGTCGATTTGCTAGTACTTTTCGATTTCAAATCTCTGCCTACTAGTGTTTTTTTCGGAGAGGATTTTTTGTTGATTTGAGATCTCTGCCGACTAGTACTATTTTTTGGCGAGTTTGACTTCAATTGAAGTGTTTGCCGCGAAGGTTAAAGCGGTTCTTGAAGCATTCACAAAACTTTGAAGTTTTTCCCAACGCTAAATTGAAATATCCCACACTGGGATAGTGAGTGGACTAAAAACTTTTTTCATTTGACGTACTTTTATTGTTATTCAATACATTCTTATATATTTAAACCGTATATAAGAGTAGCATTTTTTATTGTATTTCACCTAAAAAAATAAAGCATTTTTCAAAAAATTATCGTACGCTTGTAATTTTTTTGTAATGCCTGATTTGGTTCCAAATACCAGTTAAATGACAAAAAACGTACGTAATATCTATCAATGACGTTACAAACAACAAATATATTTGTAAAGTCATCGTAATATTGGGTTAAATTTAGTAAAAAAAAAAATTCTGTACTCAGTAGAAAAATCAATTTACAAAATTTTTTCCAAAACCAATTAAAATGCATGCGATTAGGTCGTTGGTCGTGAAAATCTCAAACTACAATATTATATCTCAATATCCGCTGTATCAAATGTTAAACTAAATATTCAGGCTTACCAGCGTTTGGCTATCTAGTTTATTTCATGTCAATGGTAAGTCACAAAGTGATGTACTTAACCAATAAACAATAAATACCAAAAATATTTACTATTCCGTCCAGTACGTTGCTGTCTTCCGTAGTTACCAGCCACTTCCTGCTACACTGTGCCTACCTGTGGTAATTTCAGTAATATTTTCATTTGGTATGTTACATTAAGTTATGAAATAATTTTTGTAATCTTTATTTTTTCGAAAAAGAATGTACTTGAAGCTTGTTAGTGAGTTGACTAAATGAAAAACAGACATTCTGTTAGTTTACTATTTATTTTTTCCAAACAAGATTTCAAAATATTCAATTTGTTTATTTTTTTGATAATATAAAAATAATTCCGAAATATTTTTTTACAAACCAAAAAAAGTTTCTGTTCAATTGTTTTAGAATGTCGGATTTCCCACTTACGAACAGTAAAAAATTACATTTTAAATTTATGATGGAAAACAATCAGAAATTTGAGCCCGAGTTTCACAAAATGTGTTAAATTACACATTTGAGACGGGGGTTGACCCGACGAAGCAATTTCAACCATACCGCGATCATGCAATGAGTACTTGTACCGTTACCAAATTTCAATGTCAATTCAGAATATGGATCGCCTAAATTTTATTAATATGAGTTAAATTTCATGGAGTTTTTATTGTTTTTAAATATTCGATTATTCTCATAAGAATGAGATATTTCTATGTCTCGTTTGTGTATAAATCGGCATGTATAAAGAAAAATCTACCAGCACCTCTCTTTCTTTTCTCATTTAATTTCTGTTTTTTCTCTTTCCTACAATCGTTTTATTATCCTCACAATGTCACCCAACTTGTTAGTAATACAGTTTCCTTAGTCCTACATGGTACATTAGCTCTAGTGTCACATACAAATAATATATGATCTATTCTTTTTATAGTCCAAGAAATCTGGAACCGGAAACCCTTGACCACGATATACTAATCCTACCAGAGAACGGACACCACTGAACATGTCGCAGAGCCTTCCTCAAACAGTACTAATCAATGAAAATATGATGGAATGGGCCGAAAATGTGTTCGAAAAATCCAAAATGACCAACCCCTACAATTCTACCAATATCGACATTGCAAGCATTCAGAAAATTCGTCAGATGAGCCTAGAGTTACAGGAAAAAACTAAGACCAAAGAAGAACTACCAACTGAGAAAACTGAATCCAAGTCTTAATAAACAATTGATTTAGATTAGAGTTTATCATTATTTTTTTTATTATTATTCTCGCAAATTATTATTTTACATTTATGTTATACTTTTTAAAGAAGGAATTTTATTCATCTGTGTTTTTAATTTGAAGAACTCAAATTATATATTTAAAAAAAATTATATTTTTAAAATAATCATGCTACTATTATTTCTGCTAGTTTTTAGTTTATTTTTATTGTAACAGCTGTTTCCGCATTCAAATCCATTTTATAATTTTTTAATAAAAATAAAAATAAAGAAGAAATAACCATAATAAATATGTATCTTTGATGAAATAGAAACATGGCCCCACCAGTGTTTTATTTATTAGATGAAGATGGTGACGACTGACTTATTTGTATCTTTGAATTTTTTTTTCTTTTTTTTAAAGAAAGAAACATTCTTGGGTTACGAATAACCTGACAATATTTCAAAAACTTCTACTACCATCATAATTAGTGGAAAATGTTGCTTGTGCAATGCTGGAGGACTTTGCTAGCAGAGGAATTGAACGCACGACGTTCGGGTGGGAATCCAACGCTTTTGCCCACTCAGCTAGTAACTGGTAAAGTAAAATAACGTTCAAAGTGAGCTTAATAATAATAATAATGGATGACTTTTATAGCGCTGTTTTCATGGGAAAATTACCTCAAGGGCGCTTGTTACATTACAGCACTTTATTAAGCCAATACGATTGATTGTTTCGAATGCTTGGCTCAACGGTACTCCAATTTTTTTTTTTACTCGTTTGCGTTACCTGTGATTGATTTGTTTTGTAACCATCAAAAGGGTTTTGCAAAAAATCGTCAAATCTACTGAAGAATGCGGCTTTCATGTTCCAGTTATAGTTGCAGTTGTAACGCGTTACATTACAATGAAATGTTTTAAGTCATTTGCCAGATTTAAAATTATTTTTACTGAAGGTCTTCGTCAGAATCTATTTTATCCACTGATAGAAGAAGGGTACCAATAAGATAAAAGGGTGATTGGTGAGTTCTAAGCTAGGCAAGCAACTTTTTTTGAAGGGGTGTTATAAGGTTCCACACATTCATGGTTTCAGCACTCTTTAATTTTTGTGTAAATTATATTTTCCACACCTATTCATGTTTGCTGTACTCCTGGTACAAAATAAATACACAAGTTCATAGAAATTTTTAGATTGCTGGTATTTGTCAATCAATATATCAACCTATTCATGGTTTCTGTGCTCCTGGTAGATATTCTAATAAATATGCATATGAATATCAATGCAAAGAGGTTCATGGAATATACCTACTCAGTCTTTCTGTGCTCCTGGTAGATATTCTAATAAATATGTATATGAATATCAATGCAAAGAGGTTCATGGAATATACCTACTCAGTTTTTCTGTGCTCCTGGTAGATATTCTAATAAATATAAATCATCAATGCAAAGAGGTTCATGGAATATACCTACTCAGCCTTTCTGTGGTCCTGGTAGATATTATTATAAATACAATTTTTAGATAAGAGGTATTCTATATCCATAGATATTTTAATGTCAAGGCTATGTCACAAGTATTTCACGAGTACTAGGAAAAATAAATAAATCATAAATGCAAAGCGATTCATGGATTATATATGTTCATATTTTCTGTGCTCCTGGTATATTCAAATAAATACGAATATAAATAATTTATGAATGCGAAAAAATTCATAGATAGACCTGCTTTTTTTACTTAAGGAGAATCGTGGCCCTCTTTAGGTCCTGCTGTCTCCCTCCAGTCACTTATGCCTAAGGAAGCAGTGTTGGGGACTTCAAAACATTCAGTCATTTAAGTAGAGGTCTCCTAACACTCCTTTCTTCTGCAGGCTTATTATAAAGATGCCTCTGTTAGGTTATAAGGAAATTATTTGAATAAAAGCATAGAAATTTGTATTTAACAATATTTTTATTTCGATATGTGTATTTTTTACAAATAGTACGAACAATTTGGAATTAAAATGCACTGTTAAAATAATAACAGGTAAAAAAATATAAAATTAAAAATAAAACAAAAGCATTTAAAAAAATCAAGACACGCTAGACTAGACTTTGGATTTTATGAGAGCCAACCAATAATGCATCACATTATAATATAGGAAATTTGGCAATACCGTGTCTGCCTTATTTTATTTTGGGGTAATGTTTTTAAAATATTGTAAGATAATTGTGCCTACTCCCTCCTGCAGTATGAGTCTCTTCAAGATCCACAGTTAATTCTTCCTTCCTTGAAAAGGCCCTAAACACAGTGAAAAAGATGAAAAGCGTGTACCATAACATAAACAATAAGTAAAAAATGATGAAGTGGTATTTACACATATAAAAAACGACTTTCCCCAAATTCCCAGAAAGTTGTGAATTTTGTGAATTTCTTTGTGATAATTTTCCTTCCAGATTGTTCGTACAATTCCTAATATTGGGACCTCAACATTTCACTAGATTTCTACGACAATATTTTACAACATATTTGCATATTATAAACGTATAAAAAAACTTAACACTACATTCTATACAGGATAATACAAATAATTTACGCAACAATATAATATCATTGGATATTGGCTAGTATGGTGATTAAAATCATAGTAAAAATATTTTATAAAGTAGGTACTAAATTAATATTGTCAATGACATCTTAACATTTTGACACATAATTATAAACAACCTTAATTTTGAACAAATTTACAACAAAAACACTGTTTTTTTATGAAGGTAATATGATTATAATTTAGCAATACATATATTGTCTTAATCTTTACTTTAAAACAGAAATCTATTTGTATGAGGCAGCAAAAACTCTTGAACGGTAAGCTCTGGCATCATTAAATTTGCCCATAGATGTATCACCATGTTGATTTACCAAAAATAAATGTTTTCTTAAAAATCACATGGCCCCAGCATCAACACTCTTTATTCTTATTGAACAAGTGATAAATATGGAATTCACAAAATTTAGTTTTGTCTTATTGTTTGACACTTGAATATATATTTAAAAGTTCATGGTGGAAAAGACATTGGGAGTTGAAAACAGTTATGTTAATCTAGAAATTTTATACAGAAAAAGCTGCACAAAATGTTTGGCGTCAGAACTCACCGTTTCATAGTTTAAACTGCTTTATACAAACAAATGCTCTGATTTATAATTGAGACGAATTAATGAAAAAAGAGCTTTTGTTTGAACTATTGGAAACTAAGCTAACAGTTTAAAATGTCTTATTGGCAAAACTCAAATGAACAAAAAAAACCCAATGTGTGGTGGTGTTGCCAGGCATATTTATATTTATATGCAGTCAGCGGGTAAAAACGTCATTGACAATAACAGCGGAAACAATTTAGCAGTTTCATAAATTTTACAAAAGTGTATCAATTTCTTACGTCGATTGTATAATTTTATGATTTGTCATTATTTGAGGAGGGGTTATACAGCTAATATCAGTTGTATATACATTTAAACAGGTGAGATTACATTGTTTATACCATAAAAATATAAACGAAAACTCAATTGGATTATTTGAAAAACATCACGGTATATTCCTGACATAGAGATGTAAAATATAAATTAAAATAAAGTACAAGTTTTTGCATGGTTCTATTGATATGATCCTGTCTACTTATTTTTATTGCCGCATTTGACCGATCCCCATATACGCTCTATCTGTTTTATTAGTTAAGAGGAGCATGCACAATGCGATTGTGAGCATATCGATACAGCCACGCAAAAACTTGCCGTTTAATTTTCAATTGTATTTTGCGTATAAAAGTAATATTCCAATAACTGTTACTAATAATATTTAAATACTTCTATAAATAAAAATGACTACTGAGATTTACGTATGATAGCGTTTTTCTTTGGAAAAACTACAAAAATAATGAATTAAAATTTATTAAAAAAATGATTTTATTTAGACATTGTTCATTACTTTGTGTGACAGTTGGGAAATATTTGAGAGTTTTATAGAGAATAATAAAGCGACACAGCTTTATATGTGATAAAATGTAAAAAATTATAATATTTAAAATTGAAATATGTATTCAGATATTTAAAATAAAATTGTGAATATGTTTTAAAACAGGAAAATCTAAAATATAATTGGTTTGAGAGTTCAAAATTATACATAATTGTTACTAAATTAAGATAAAATTATTATCACTGATACGGGGCAAGTATAAATAACTATATACATACGTAATAATACATTTTACTATAAAGTCACAGGAATAATCATTATGAACGCATTTAGATTCACTAAATTAACAGAAATAAATTGTTGCTTTTGAAATTACACCTGTTGTTAGTCACTATAATTCTCATAATTGTAGTCAGTTACTCAATCTTTCGTATTCAGTGGAATCTCGGTTTGTGAGTGGTAACATGTTTTACAAGTAAATTATTTTAATAAATTTTTGACTTCAGAACAAGCATGTCTCGCTAAATGAGCAATTTATTTGTAAAATGTGGAAAACAGAGAAAACTTAGTAGTAAAGCTTCATCCAAGGCTGTAGTAGTGTGAGTGATGAAACTGTTTGATGAAGATGCAATGTCACATTTCCGCGAAATCCTCAAAAGTAGGCAGAAGTGATTCCGCTAGTGAATAATAATAATAAATTTAAATTGTAAAAATTACTTGTATTTTGAATCATTTTATATAAATATTTATAAGTTTAGGAACAAATGATGCTAGTTTCCATTACTTATTATGAAGAAATTTGCTTTAATATACAAGAGTTTTAGATTCCAAACACATTTCCAGAACAAATTATACCTGTAAACTGAGGTCCCACTGTATTTCACGAATATCCACAGTAAAAAAACGTGATTATATTTACATACATAGTCAGTTACATTTCTGTTTGGGCCACTTTCGTAAATCAAATTTAATAAATATGTATGTAATCCCTTTTGTAAATACAGTTGTTTTTCGAGTCACTACAGTTATTGTAATTTTATGTACTCTTATAATAATTGGAGTCACATACTAAGTAGTGTTTTTTATAATAGCATTGAGTCCACAACAAATAATATGATTATATTTACACAAAGTCAATTATGTTTCTGTCTATCTGTAGGGTGACTTTTATAATTGGAATAGAAATTAGAGTCAACATTGTAATTAGTAAACTGTATACATATAAAGTCACTAGGGCTATTATTATAATAGTCACTAGAAGAAACACTCTTGTAAATATATGTAATACTTATAATAATAATAATTTGTTCATAATTTTATACATAATTTTATGTACATACCTACATAAAAAATGGCACCACAAACACTTATTAATGTCTCAACAAGGAAAAGATAGGTACATTATCTAATAATTTTTGAGAATTAGTGATATATTATTTTGTACAATGTTAAATACAAGGTACTTTTATAGAGAAAATGAATATAACAGATGACAGACAGTGGGTTAATGATTATGTTGGTTGCGGGTTTGGTTTTATTCAGTTGGCGAGGGTTCAATCTCTAAACGAAAACACTATGCTTTTTCTAGAATATATACTGTTTAGACCTGTTTCTGTGGGCCAAAAGAGAAAGAGGATTAATGATTTATAGATCGCGCAATTATAGTTGACCCAAACAACATACACAACTAGGATTGTGTGAATTGTTGTATATGTATACACTTCCGATAGTGATAATAATAATATTTGGATAATTTGTACAGCGCCGTTTTTGTGAAAAATCACCTCAAGGGCGCTGTAAACGTCACTGAGAAACAGCCTTTTATCGTACTTACTTTTTGTTTTTTTCTGAAGACGAATAACAAGATTGAAACATGCTGTATGCAAGCAATGCATCTGTGTAAGTACTGTGTGCGTGTCAACTCTCACTTCAATATCTATAAATAAAGTCACCTTTTAGCTAAGCATCTGGCAAGGTGCTATGTAAAATTGAACTAATATTAACTCAACTTCTTTTTTGATTCGCGTACAAAAAAATATTTGAAAATTGAGTTTTTTTTTGTTTCAGTTGAATTGAATGCTAGCTGTAGAAATAAATATGAAAACCAAACAGTGATAACTGTAATAAGAATGATCTATAATATTAGATAATATAGAACAACTTACTGCTTGATAGAGTTAAATATATTATAGAAATATTTTTTTACCTGTAAGAACATTTGATCAACTTTAAGTTAGTATAGGTCTGCAGTAGAACTTTACTTAACATCTGTATTTTTACACAGAAATCTCAATAACCTCAAAATGCCTTTATAATCACATTTATGACTTATAACCTAGGATACGCAAGTTATGCTACAAAATTATACAAAATCAAATTATATTTTGACCACACTATTTACTATTTTATTTATGATTTCAAGTTATTACTTTAAAACACTTGAATATTATATAAAATATATACACTTCACTTAAGTTGTGTTCTTGGGTAGGTCCACACTACGATACTTAGCGTAGTAATGTTTTTATTTTAAGAACAACACATTGAGTTCGTCGTTTTGACGGTTATTATTATTCTATAGTCAAATCTTTGTTAGCGGCGTTCCTGCTATGTATGCCGATCCAGAATTCAGCTGGCCATTGTTTGACTGAGAGTTTGTCATCTGTTTTGTCTTATCTGAAAATATTAAAAATAATATATTACTTTTCAGGTAAGTAAGTATTTGGAACATTTTAAAAGACGCAGAGACTTATTTTGACCAGTTGCGGGCATTGCTTTAAAAAAATTATGAAATACAGCACAAGAATTCTAACTGCCTTTTTGATAATGTTAGGAGGTTTGAGGAAGTGGGAGAGGAGGCTCGGTCCTGTGCAGGCGCAATTGCAGCAGTCTGTTCCAGGCAGCGAATTGCCAAAGTGTTGATAGTACCTAATTACAATGCTTTTTTACACGCCCAAGGTCTATATATTATATTAAATAAAAAACAATACTATCAATGGACGGCAATCAAACCCATAACTTACCTGACCCGACGGCGCGTAAAAAAAATTAACACCTCTCATTTTATAGTTGATACGAGTTGGCATCTACCTTTTATTCAAACGAAAAATTTACATGGGGTGTGAAAAAGAGACAAAATTATGCAGAAATAAGCAGTGCAAATGAGAGAGCATTTGGCGAAAATTCATTTTGACGAAAGGGTGAAACAGTACAATATGAATTTGTAGTGCTGTCGCATTTTTCCCGCAACACCAGCCATTTTGACATAAGACAAGGTTTTTAAAATTTGAATGCACATACATTTGAAACGTATTTAAAGCAAGGTAAAGATTATTTTTGCACACTGATATAAATGTTAAGATAGGATAAAGAAACACTGTAATAGAAACATCTAGCTACTTGCAAATCATTTTTAAATTTATGATGCATATAGATGTTTTGTTAATAATTTATTTGAACACACAAATCATAATATTCCTTGCAAATTTTGCAGAACAAAACATTTACACTTTGTAATTTTTTGGATTCGTTAGTTTACATTTAATTATTTTCAAAGGGGAAACTTGCGAAAAGCGAGTGGGTAACAGTGATGACATTTTGTATAAAAGTGATGCTTTTTGTATATAATACTCATTGGTCTATGTGGTAAATAGCGAAGATACCTATTATTACCAAAAGTTATTTTATTAGATTTAAAAAAAAGTTTTTCGAAAATTTGGTGTTAAAATTTTGATTTTGACAAGGGGCGCCAAAAATTTAACCTGAGTCAGATGCCGTTTGGCTCAAGGCCAGGTCTGTGAGAGAGGGTAAAGAAAAAGGCAAGATGAATGATAGAAAGTACCTAGCTATTCAAATCTGGTCACCTAATATGGGTAAAACCATTTAAAGAAACGTTTCGGTGCTAGGGCGATACAGAAAGTATCTCCCACTCTGAAATAAGTTGCAAATATACTATGTATTTATTTTTTGTATTTGTATAATATATGATATTACAGAAACAATTTATAACATGATTGAAGAGAAGAATGTGGCATTTCATCCTCTCTGCCTATTCGATTGAAAAATGCAGCGATGATTTGTTAGTTAGTAATTAATACAAATGAATCACAAACCTCCGCATTTCTTTTTCTCACTGGAAGTGGTGTAGAAGTCTCTTTTCTCCGAGCTCCTCGACCGCGAGCGGTGACTTTTACCACTCCCATGGCTTCCCCTTCCACTCGACCCCACCAGACTCTTTCCTCTTCCACTCCCATTATTGCTATTAGCATTACTGACAGCCCGGGAATTGGCGTAATCGTTTTCGAAATAGCTCGAATCGGTCGAGTAATCAGGACTATGCGGGCGTCTCTGAGCGCTGATCGCTTTGGCTTTATCCATCTTCCCGCTGTCACTGTTGTTGGAATAATGTGTTGCAGATCTGTCACTGTTATTGGTTCTGTCACAGTTGTTGTAACGAGTTGTTGGCTCGCCGTTGTTTGAGTGATGCGAGTTGTTGGTCCTGTCACTGTTGTTGGAGTGGTGGGTATTGGTTTTGTCGCCGTGGCTGGAGTATTGCTGTGGGTTGTTTGACTTGCTGTTGAGATATTGGAGGTTATGTTGGGTCGGCGGAGATATGGCGCTGTGTGGAGGGAAACCGTTCTGCGGAGTTAGGTCGGTTTGGGGGAACTCTGGTTGGAATTGGGCAGTGGGCGTTTGTTGTGAACAGCTCATCGGTGACGGACATGGAAACTGAAAATAAAGAAAAAAACTGATGAAATGCTGCCACCTTAGGAGATGCATGCAGTTGTTGAGAGTAAAAAGTACTAATAGCTGTAGGAAAGGTGAAGAAGACAAAAAAAGGTCCAATAATTAAGATTTGAACAAAACGTATAAATATATCTAGATTATTAAGACAAGCGTATTGAATACCCCGATGTACTAGAAAAACGGTAAATTAAAAAAAAAAAAAACGGCAACATCGAAACTGGTTGAATTAATCAATTATTTTCAGTCTTTGTCAATTATTTGTCTGTGCTCGATCTACTGATGTAATAATTACTTAAAGATAGAGGACAAATTGAAGTCTATGGCATGAAATAAAGGATTAACTATTGATATAACCTGGATATTTGAATTCGTGCAAATAACATTTTTAAGGATTTATTTGCTCTGTGGCTGAAATCACTATGAAAAATTGGGGTAAGTTGTTTCGAATTTTTTCAGCCGCACTGATGTAAGAAAACTTCAAATATGTATTACACGACTTGTACCAAATATAATGCAATGCAAAATATCTCTATGGATTGATTGTTTAGTTGATAAGCGATTATGGTTCATTTAAATATGCGAACAGCAGGTTTTAAAGGATAAAAACTCCTGAAAAGATAATGATGAATGTCCGGTGACTATTAGCACCTCCCCCACACTAAAGGTTAAGGAATGAAGAATGGATTCTGCCTCAAATTAGGAATCAGATTCAGAGTGTTAAGCAAGGGAATTGATTTTGATGATTCGTTCAGTTGGTTTCGCCCAATTCGAAGTTTATGACACGAAGAAAAGATGTAATAACCTGGATATTTGAAGCAACTGTGAATAATAAGTTTACCTGGTCTCCGGCACAACTGCTGCTGATGTCGCTGCCCGAACAGCTGCAGTCGCACTCGTTGATGCTGAAACAGTTGTTCTCACTCTCCCCGCCAAGGTTTGAAGAGGTACAGTCCTGGAAACATTCATTTACACCTTTGGATAAAGCTAAACAAACTTTAGATGGAGAAATATATGACGCGATGGTGTATGGTTGACAGTCTCCATGGTCGAGTGGTAAGACGCTCGACTACGAATCCAAGGGTCGCGAGTTCAAACCCGGCGTGCGCCGATGACTTTTATTTAATTAATATGTGTCATAACACATTTAATTCATATAAACATAATAAAAACTATATTTGCGGCACGTTCCAGAATGGTAGATACTCTAAGTATCGCCCTGGTGAAAGATCACCATTCAGAATCGAAACGTTGCTTGAAATGGCTTGAGCCGTGTTTGGTGACCAGATCTGAATAGCCAGGTACTTCCCAACCTTCCTCTTCCCAATCTCCTTCCCCTCCCCACTACTTCAGCCTCACAACATAGCCTATTTTGGGGATGCCATAGTCTCACTGACTGTAGACGGTTGGGAGCAGTTGAGACTCTTGTGCGGTATTCATATAAAAATAGTAAAAGAAGTTGGGGACGCCCGAGGAAGACACGAAACAATCAAGTGAATACTTGAGTCGAGTCATGTCAAGAGTTAGCATAATTTATTTATTAATAAACTAACGGGCAATTGTATAAAAATAATACATAAAACGAAATGGGAAAAAAAGAGCAACTTAGAAAGAACAGCACATACGTAATATTTGAAATAATAAAAATAGTACAAAATATATATGAGAAAGAAAATTTAAATCGAAGCAAACGTTAAGTCTAAAGTTTTGGAAGAGTCCTAAAGAATGACAAAAATCATTTAGACTGCTACCAAAAATTTCAAGACAATGGCTTGAGTTAACAAGTCTCGACATTCTGGACGGTGGAGAATGATACCCATAATTAGTAGAGTGATGGTTGAGAAACAACAAATCATTATTTCTGAGTCTACGTCAAGGAATGTTGAGCTGGATGAGCAATTGCAACAAAGAAGGTGAGTCAATTATACAATTAAAAATTTTGAAAATACAAATTAAATCAAAGTCTTTCCTAGGCTTTTCTAATGAAGACATTTTAAATGATAGAAGAGTATGTATGAGACGATGTGTGAATGGGTTAACCCGAGGGTTTTGTGATGTTTTGTTTTTCCTTCAAAGCATATATTTTTTACCTGTGATAGACAATCTGGAGGTTCCAGAATATCCTGATATTCAATCTCTTCTACAACGGCAGGTTCATTCTTATCCACATAGTTAACATTCCCATGTTGCGCGTAGGGTCCGCTCTGGTAATGCTGCTGCTTGGAATGGGACATCTGGCCATGAGGCTGTGAGCCTCCGGTCTGAAAATTGTGTGGGAATGAAGGAATCTAAAAAAAAAAAACAATGTATGAAAAAAATCTTCTATTTTTAATGAGAATACTGCATTAGAGCCCGGAGTCGGTAAACTAGTAGAAGAGGAGGTTTGGGAAGTACCCGCCTATTCAGATCTGGTCACTAAACACAGCTAAAGCCATTTCAAGCAACGTTTCGTTTCTGAATATCTACCACTTTGGAACATGTCGCAATTATTTTATACAAATTAAATGTGTTTTGACACATAAGTGTCATAAAATTAATAATAATTGAATAAAAGCTATTTGTGTACGCCGGGTTTAAACCCGCGGCCTCTGAATTTGTAGTCGAGTGTCTTACCACTCGACCACGGAAGCCGTCAAAATAAAGACTAATAATTGAACGTAGTTATGCAGAAAGCGTCCAACCCACAATTTGTCACAATCGAGGTTTACATGTATTCCTGTAGATAAATACGAGATTTTTATCTGCTAAAAACATCCAAGCTCCAAATGCAATAGATTTTTGGTCATCAAATTTTTTACTAACGCACGTTGCAGATATTTTTCTTAAATTGAAGTTTAAAAACATTATTAAAATGTAGAATAGCGTAAGAAATACATTTTTTTAAATAAACACATTGATAGATGATAAATTGCCTATTTATAATAATGCTCATAAAGAAAAAAAAAACACTGATATTCATTTTACAAATGCCGATTACGCATATTAATGCTTTTTTACTGTCATATTTTCAAAGGCTTTTTTCTCAGTTTCATCTTTTTGGGGTTATACTTTTATATCAATATCCCGTTACAAAGTGTCGCCCTTTGCGGGACGTTATTTCTGTAAAACCGTTGTTACCAAAAACAGTTGTCACAGTATGACTTTTGTGTATACATATTAGCATAAATTTAAAAGTGGACATATAAAATATGATATGTAGTATACTAACTGGAGGAGGTTGTCCAATGGGTGGGTTAAACCTGCAGTTGAACTGCTGGTTGTCTTGCAAACTCTCGGCAATGTTCTCCGCCATCTGCTTCTTAGCCGCGGTTGGTGACAGCGGCAGCGGGTTGGACCGGATGTTGATGCTGTTGGGCTGCTGGCTCGGCATGTTGTTGCCCTTCCTATGTCGAAAACAATAATTGCTTAAGCTTATTTCATTAACCTTTTAACCGCTAAATAAATATACCTAAGCAGTCGTCCTTACGCGGCACATTTTTGGTCGAATGTTATTTTTATAACGACTCTTTTAGGAAAAAAAAATCATTATCTGAATTATGAACTATCCTCAAATCATCCTCCAACATCGAAGTATCAATAAAAATTCACTTGAGATAAACCCAAATTAAGATAATGCCATAATTGCGTTAGTGTAAACAAGCGCGGTAAATTTCAACCGAGACAAGGCCATCTAGCGGCTATCTCCGGGCTCTCGATTTTATTATTTTATAAGATAAACAATGAAGTAGTTCATAAAGATTCTCAGAGATATCGCACCACAAATGAATATTCTTATTTTTAAAACAAATTTAGCCCGAATACGGCATACGTGTGCTCGGAAAACGAAGTTGAAACTTGAAAATGACTTTAGTTAGCCGCCGCGTGGTGCGAACGATTTTAAAAGTGACTAAAGTCACTCCCCGCGGTGAAAGAGTTAATAACTAAATCTCAAGCAATTGCAGGTTATTTAAATCGATCAGCATCATCAGTCAAACATAATAATGGGCGGAGGGTCGGCATTAAACAGGGAACATCGTCGATTTGATGGTCATCAAACGTGATGGAGTTTGAAACATCCCGACCTTAGATTTGACTCTGTCCTCTGATCTCTTTATTAACCAACATCAGGTACCAACATTAAGTGTGGCGTTTAAATATTTTTTCTTTCTTATCAACTCTCCTTTTCCACAATTCTTTCAGCTTAATATTTCCCAAATTTGTGATGCCATAGTTTCACTGTCTCCGGCATTTTGGTCTCTAGGTGGTTATTAGATTAAAAAAAATAAAGATTTTGCTTGTGCAAAGTGTCAATTTACCTGTAATCACCACAACTGCCATAGGGTTGTTCAGGAGGAGAGGGTAGAATATCCCTCAAATTGATTCCACAATTCCTTCCATCCTTTCTATATGCATCCTCTCTATAATCCAAGACCGAACTATCGGAATAATGATTCGCGTAGTTCCCAGAATTTCCCGCAAAGTTTCTACCATTGAAGTTCCTCATCTCCAGGCTCGGATTGCTGAAGTTTCCCCGACCGTGTGAAGGGTCGTGAGTGAAGTTGGTTCGATTCACTTCCAAGTTCGGGTGAGATACGAAATTCCCGAGGTTCGGATTGAAATTTCCGGCTGTTCGTTCGTAGCAATTGTTGTCTCTGAAGTCTTGGGAGTTTGTGTAGTCTGCTGGCGGAATGTCTGCGTAGTTTCCAGAGTTTGAGGAATTGTATGTTCCGGTGTTTTGCTGGGAGAAGTTCCCTTCTTGGCAGCCGTATTGAGGCTGGCGACAGTTGACCTTGCCAGCTTCGTAGGGAAGAGATGTTTGTTGGATGATGTGTTCAGAGTACGGGTTCAATGGAAGTCGCTCGTGGTACTGTTGGATTGTGTTGTGATTCTGATTGCGGTTTTGCTGTAAATAAAAATAAATAACATTATTAAAATATACGAGATTGTGGTGGACCACTCTAGAGACATGATGATACGGTTCATAAACCATAAATATAAACTATACAGCAAAAAGGCGATCCCAGCTAATAGAATGGTGGCATCAAAAACCATAGGTGTATGCAGGCTAGCTCGTCAACTCCTTTCCTGGACTGTCCTTTGCTTCAGCAACAGTGTTAAATATGATTTTTCTCATATAATAAATATTGCCAAAGAAATAATATTTAAACTAACAATTATACTTTTGAACTTATCACTGTAAGTCAAAATCAAAGCATATCTACAAATTTTCATATTTAATACCTTTACTGTCCAGACAAGAATTTGAATCTTGCATAAATTGCATAATATAATTATCATGTAGTTACCATGGGTATCAGGTGGTGAGTAGAGTGTTGATGAGATGAGACCAGCAGCTCATTGTCGGTGTATTCTGAAGAAGAAGGACTTACGGTTGACTTCATGCATGAGTCGTCCGAGTTCATCTGGTCCTGCAGTGGAAATTATGATAACGGTTAAATTTTCTTTCACAATTCATGAACAAATAAGACAATCGAGGCTAGTCCATTCTAGATTAAAAAAACTGAAAGTTTTTACATAGTTTGTAAAAGAACTCTTTGGTACACAAAACTAATTGTTTATTAATATATTCTGCTCAGTGGTCAGCTCTCTCGGCTCTGGACACAGAGGTTGCGGTTTTAAAACCCTGTGTGGGCAAATAAAAATATGTTTAATTTGTGCCGGTTTTGAAAACTTTTGCTTAGTTTCTGTAACCTCTTGGCGAGCAAGTTTTTGTGAACTGAACTGCATATGGGGAGTGATTTATTTTAAATATGTTTTATTTTTGCAGTATCATAGTTATCATATTCAAAAAAAAAAATTATGACATATTTTTTGTATTAGATATATAATTTTATATTTTAATTTATTTTTATTTTTAAATAAATCAAAGTAAATTGACTGAAGGGCGCAAACGAACCTTGTCATTCACATTTCTTTGAGACAAGGTTCGTTCATACTGCTCAAGAGGTAGATGATGACTCACCAGAGACTTGGGCCCCTGCGCTTGCATGCAGAGCGCCGTAGTGGCGTAGGGCTCCGGGGGGCCGCGCGCCCCCGCCTGCTGCTGATAGAAAGTACTCAGGTTCACCTCCGCGTACTCCGAGTTGTTGCCATCGCCCAGCGGGTGTTGAAGCCCTATAAAATAGATAGTACGATTAGTAATGCACATACAAACATACATCAATCTAAAGCATTGCGGATGAGCTAAGCTGAAACCAACTCACACTCAGGTCTGCTAATTAGTCTGATGTCAGCTAGATTGGAAACTTTGAAAGTAAATTGGACGTAGTTATGCAAAAAGCGTCTAACCCTAAAAATAAATGTCTAAAAATATGCTAAAATCGAGTTTTATATATTTTCCTATAGAAAAATACGAGATTTATATCTACTGAAAACATCCAAGCTTCAAATGCAATAGATTTTTAGAAATTATTTTTTTTTATTAATGCACATTGTACATATTTGACTTAAATTGAAGTTTAAAAACATTGAAATGATGGGTGACTTAGAAAATGCTTTTATTGGTGGAGGAGAGCTAGCAGAAGAATTCAACCCACAACGCCCGGGTGGGAATCCAATGCGTTTGTCCACTCAACTACTAACCGGTCAAACTTGTTTATTTATTTATTTATGTACTAACCGACCATTGTCTAATAAAAAAAATACATAACACAAGAAATGGAAAAAAAAACAACACAGTAAGAACAGCACATACAAAATATTTTAATGAAGCAATGACAAAAAAAAGACAAAAATATACATTTGAAAGAACATTCCAGCCTAAACGAGGTTTTGGTAGAGTCGTAAAGAATGACAAAAATCATTTAGACTGGTACCAAAAATTTCAAAACCATGGCTTGAGTTAGCAAGTCTCGACATTCTGGACAGTGGAGAAAGATACCCATAGTTAGAAGAATGATGATTGAGGAACAGCAATTCATTTTTTCTAAGTCTACGACAAGGAATGTTAAGCTGGATGAGTTGCAACAAATTGGGCGCATTCAAGAAACCCCTCCACTCTTTTCAAGCTATTTCCTTTTAGCTACTTATGCTGAGTGTTTGTTTCCATGTCATCCAGGCTCCTTCGTTGATACCTCCCAACACGCCCTCGTCCTGCAGGTTTATTAAATAGGAGCCTTTTTGGTGGTTGGCTTTCATCCCAGTTTTATTACCCTTGTTATTGATGGCTCTTTAAATAGTTGCTTTAGCTCATGGTTGTAATAGGTTTTTGCTTTACCATAGACGAAATGTATTTTAAAGTTCAAACAATGGGTTTTGATTTGATAAATGCAATTACCTAGGGATCCTTGTAGCAGTTTGGTCTGACAATCCTTGTCATCCAGTCTGCTGGGTGTATTGTCTCTGGTCCTCCATCCTCGCTCCAACCATAGAGAAGACTCCTTGTTCAGGGCGCAGATCTCCGAGGCTGTCACTACGGGCACTGGAATGCAACGGAGAGAAGAATTAGAGCAATTTTCTAACACAGATTAAATGAAAATGATTGAACCAATATACTCGTATAACATCACTTTAATCATATCACATTCATATTCCCTCATATTACGCCCAAAACACTGAAAAAAAATTGGCTCTTTAGAGAAAGAAAAAAGTTGCCAGTCCCAGAATGCTTCAATTTTTTCTTAACAAAAAAATATTAAAAAAGAATAAACAATATTGCGGGTTCCTTATTAATACAGTTTAATGCATATTTCAAGCTCCAAATCTCACAATAGAAATAACTTACTGAGCTGAAAGTAACTGTCAATGCAAAGAAAAACTATGCGAATTTCACAATGCATAGTCCATAATAAAAAAAAAATGGCAATACTAGTTTTACTCTATCAGAGCTACCTGGACTGTGCTAAATACCCCACAGAGCCGACCTGTCACAGCACACTTTGATGTATTATATTAAGATAAAAAAATAATAACGTACGAAACACCCTGAAACGACGACTCATTTTTCATTTGAGGAACCCTTTTTCATCCAAATTAATTCTTAAGCATTTTGGTTTTTTTAAGCTGAAAAATTGCTGAGACCAAAAATGTTAAGGGTAAAGATTTTTTTCTTGGAAAATATGGAAAATGTTTTACCCCTAGAGTCCCCAAGCTGTTTGTTAGAGATCCTACACTTCCTGAGATAGATTATTGCCAGCACCGCGCAAAAGGTGAAAAGCAACGCGAACAGGCACAGTCCCACGAACCAGGGCTCGCGTACCAGCTGGCTCACTGAACTTGTTGGGGATGGTCCAGTTCTAGAATAAAATTTGTAGGTTAGCTTTTTGTTTGAGGAGGTATGGAGAAAGGGAAAAAGAAAAAGAAAAAGGCTAATAACATGCTAATTTGAAAGGAGTGTAAAAAGAATATACAAGTGAATGGAAGAAGAAGTCGAAGACGCCCGAGGAAGACATGGCACGATCAAGTGAATCAAATACTTGAGTCGGGCCATGTAAAGAGTCAGAATAACAGAAGAGTATGTATGAGGCAAGGAATGTGTGCCGAGACAGAGTTGTATGGCGGTCCGTCCACTTTGTCTACTCCTGCGGAAAAAGGCGTGATGGTTAGTTAGTTAGTTTCATAATATTTTTTCAAATTTCAATTGCCAAGAGTCAGTGAGACTATGGCATCCCTAATTGGGTAATGTTCTGAGGCTGAAGAAAGTGGGTAGAGGAAGGAGATGAGCAAGATGATGATTGAGAAGTACCTGGATATTTAAGTCTGGTCACTAAACACGGCTAAAGCCATTTTAAGCAACTTTTCGATTCTGAATGGTGGCATTTCAATAAGGCTATATACTAAGAGTATCTACCATTCTCTGTGCAGACTATATTTAATCAGGTTAGGTTGGTTGACAATTATAAAATCAAATCACAACTCACTTGACTTGCAGGTTGGGTGCGGTGCTGTCCATGAGCAGAGGGGCGGGGGCGCTAAAGGGGCCCGCCCCCCTTGCCGTGGCAGCTGCGACGCGGGCCCCGTAGCGGCCCCCCGCTGACAGGCTGTTGATAACCACGGAGGTGGTGCTCGCGTTCAGAGACATCTGGCCCAGGATCTTGCCCGTGGAGTTGGACTTGATTTGTATCTATCAATCATTAAAAGTATTAATTTACAAATCTCATTATCTGAACACTATACAAGAGTCCCAACTGCCCAAAGGCAGTTGGCACCTCCAGTTGTGGTGTGTTATGAGGCTGAAGGGAGCAGGGAGAGGAAGGAGATGGGGTAGAGGATGATTAGGAAGACTTGACTATTCAGAGTTGGTAATCAAACACGGCTACTGCCATTTTAAGCAAATTTTCGATTCTGAATGGTGATCTTTCAGCAGGGTGAAAATGAGATCCAGCACTCTGGAATGTGCTGCAAATATATTATAAGTGAATAACAGATGTAGAGGAAAATTAATTTACTAGCGCATATTGGGATTTGAAGGGGTATCCTCTGGATTCAAAGCTGAGGATATTGGCCGCCCAACCACGGAGGTCTGCTTTAGAGGTTATCGCTCCCTCGGAAGACGTGGGACTTATTAAACTCTATCTGGTGCAGTCATAATCGCTGTGCGTATTAGATACATTTAACCCTTCGTTCTAAGAGTCCCAACTGCTCCCAACTGTCTAGAGCCAGTGAGACAATAGCATCCCCAATTGGGATATATTGTGAGGCTTAAGATAGGGGGGAGGAGAAGGCGATGGGGAAGAGGAATGTTAGGAAGTACCTGGCTATTCAGATCTTGTCGGTCACCAAACACGGCTAAAGCTATTTCAAGCAATGTTTCAATTCTGAATGGTGGTCTTTCACCAGGGCGATACTTCGAGTATCTAACACTCTGGAACATGCCGCAAATATACATACTATGTATTATTTTATATTAAATACATTTTTATAACTCATTGGGATTGCTATGTATGTTGGCAAGATATTTAATAATAAAAATAAATGGGTTCGAACCCACAAAGTTTAAGGCATATTATGGGAAACATGAGGCCTGCTTAGCATTTTTTTCAACAAGTTTCAACATAAATGTCAGTTTTAAATAACAACACTTCAATATTCTGTATATTTTAATTATATTAGAGAGGGGGGCAGCTGATTCAGAATATTCCTCGTCGATTAAATTTAGGTAAACACGCTATCTTGTATATGACAGATACATTGCGACAAGCGTAGTGTTAAAACTCAAGAATTCTTCACTGCGGGAATGTGGACAGGTTTAAACAACGGAGTAAATTGTTGAAGAGGGTTCACTCTATCCTCGGAGTAAGAATCTAATGGAGGGATAGCTAATTTGTTTTACCCAATCCATTCGAAATTGTAATAAATCACTTTCTCCGAGTTTTTACGTCGTACACCATGAGAGAAAAAGAGAAAACAAATTTTTTGGACCACTTGAACTTATCGTAAGGATGATCTTAAGGTCCTGGTTCACGGCGGGACTCCGCCCACATTTTTTATTATGCCACTAAACTTGACACAACTGAACGTTTTTTAGGTTATATGCTATATTTTTGTTGATAAAAATACTGTGAAAAAGTGGCTACACAAAAACATTATGTCGATATGTGATATGAATGGATGTATAAATACTGTAGCCTTAGTCTTAGCCACGCCCAGGTGCGCCGAGTCATGTTAAAATCATCAGAAACAAGTCCAAAACTGACTTCACTGCCTTGGATAGATACTACTCTACCAACTCTATGACTCTACCAGTTCCCAGAAGCGTATTGATGCAGGCTAAGTTTTGATCAAAATTTAAACATTTGTAACAGTAAGATCAGGTTGAATTAGTCTAGATAAATAGTTGGCTACTTTATTAGTGTGTGCAAGTTTTTTACCTTATATCCGAGGATGACTCCGTTCTGATGTTCCACTGGGGGCGGCTGCCAGCGCACAAAGGCCGAGGTGCTGTTGATCATTCCCACATGCACTTTGTCTGGAGGGGCGGAAGGGACTGCAGAGGGAATTAACTTTTCAGTAAATACTTATGTACAGTCTGCAATCGTTTAAATTGCTTTAAATGGTCACACCAAGTTGTTACAAAGGTAAAAGGGTACAACTAACTTAATAAGAAAGCACTGCCGTCTGAGCGCATGTTTTTTACATTATATATAAATGATGTTCAGAAATTAGTGGTACTTTCTGAAAGGAGACGATTCCCATTGTAACCTAATAAATAATTGTAATGTAATTTAATATTTTAAAGATGTCATTTTTGTATCAAGATAATTAACAGGAAAGTGTTTTTTTTTTAAATGTACATATCAAAGAAGCCATTTTTATCAGATGGTATGTCCAAATAAAAATAAACTTTATGAAAGGAATGCACACATTAACCCTTCCCATGCCTGGAAGGGTCTGAAAGACCCGGAGAAATTTGAAACAGCTTTCACTATTTCAGATTGCGCGCAGATATCGAATGTAGAAAATAAAGGAATTACATTTTCTGAATTTTTTTGTATTTATTTATTGTAACACATATTCAAGAAAGAAAAAAAGAAACATTAATGTATACTAATAAAAAAAATCGATTTGGTATTGCCGGATCCCACAGACCCTACCAGGCATAACTCATAGTATTATTTTACTAGGCATGAGGAGGGTTAATCAAAATTTACAGCTAAAGTTCATATGGAATTTTGATATTTTTTGTATCAAAATTTGGGAGTCAAACATAACCTCACATCAGTGTATGGTAATTTTTTCTAAAAACCGTGATGAAATAGTAATGGATAATTTTACTTCCCCTTTATTAAATTTCAGTATTTTATTATAAACTTTAAAAACAACAACACTAAAATTCCAAAATGCTTACCATCTTCCAAAGTCTTCCCCGTCCTAGCATTAGAAGGCTTTCCTTGTAGCATCTTATAATACGGCACGAGGAACAGTTCGTATTTTGCATGCGGCTTTAGCTGCTGCAGCAAATAACTTCCGCTGCCTCCGTTCCTGGCCGCCACCACGGCGAACTTGTCCGTTGAATTTTGGTTCGTGTCGTTGGTGTTATTGTTATTGTTGGTGATTGTCGATGTTGCTGTGTCGTTGGTGTCCGAGTTGTAAGGCAGTTGGCGGTATCGGATATACACTCCTTCGAGGTATTCATCGTAGTCGGTTAGGAGCTAAAAAGAGTTTGAAAATAATAATTATTATTCATTTTAGGTGCGCAAATCAATATAATTAATTTACATATATGTTTAGTGACCAGTTGGTAACAGTCTTGGAGTAATGATATATGGAGGTATGGCTAATGTTTTAGCCCACTTTCTCCGGGTTTTTACGTTGTATACCATGAGAGAGGAAGAGACAAGAAAAGTCGCCACATAATATCGCAGCACTTCTAAGTGTGTAAGGATATTCTCCGTCCACGCTAACTTCACATCATCGAGTCGCATAACTTATGTCAACGGATTTTGAGGTTATTTCCTATATTTTTTTTAATTAAAAACTTGCAGTGGTTGTGCAAATAAATCAAACATGATGGTGATATGTGCTATGCGTGAATGTTCAAATAAAACCAAACAAAGATTATAAAATATCACTTTTCAAAGGTATTTCAACAGTTTAATTGTTTTTGACCGAACTTTAGAATGTTCACATTTTGAATGTTATAAAGACATAAAATCAACAAAAAGCTTCCATCATTATTTAGGCAAACTTTCTGTTATTGTGTTTGTGTGATATTTTGACTTTATAAATCATTTTGATGGTGTATTTATATTGTTTTGTGTGTTCAAATATATTTATGAAAGATGTCCCAATTCCATGTGGGTGGTAACTAATAGGTTATTCAACACACTTTAATATATCTTTATCTCTTTCTATCGAGTCAGTATAAAGTCAAAAATCCTGACTACACTGTTTCGCAAAAGTACCTCTCCATGTCCTCCAAGGTTACAGTTACAGTTACAAGGTTACAGTAGGTGTATAATGAGTTTTTAAAAATATATTTAAAAGTTGGATGTAACTCACATCCCAAATAACTTTCAATCCCGTCGAGCTCAATGGGACAACTTGTTTCAGAGACAGCACGTCCGAATCCAAGAACTTGCGAGCCTCCACTAGCTCGTACTGGGTGATGGGCTGGATATCCCGAGAGCGCGTCAGGATGGGATCGGTCATCTCGCTTGGCGCTGATGCCCCGTGCTGGTTCCAAGCTCGCAGGGCGAAGCGGTACAGCTTTTCTGGCTGAAGATTGGATACCTGCGGAGAAGAATTAAATATTGATCAATTTTTCTTTCATTAACCTTATCCTTACAATATTTTAATTCCTCCTACTACCCATATGCGGAAAATGATGTTTGTGTAATGATGGAGGACTTATTTAGCAGGGGATTGAACCGGCAATGCCCGGGTGGGAATCCAACGCTTTAGACCACTCGACCACTAACCAGTTATGAGGATTGATGAGTTAAAGCTTGAAATAAACTTGTGCATAAACTGGACGTAGTTATTTATTTATTTATTTATTTATTTATTTTTATACGCCCTCATGGGCTTTTACATAACATAGGTGTAAAATAAAATAACAGTGACATAAAAAATAACAATGACATAAAAAATAACAATGCGCCCAAAAACATTTGATGCGACGATTTGATTACGCCCAAGAAAATTAACACTAGTATTTTAGAAAGAGGTATGTTATTATAGCCTTCTTGTAACTAGATTCAGTGCAGTTGAATATATCTACTATTTCAGCGATAGAATTACTCACTGCATGCAATCTAGGTATGAGACAAAAGTGCTAAAAGAAATGGTAAAATACAATAATAATAATAAAATAATACAAAAAGCAGAAGATGTAATAGAATGCTATAAATAATTTCTTTGGAAAGTGCCTGTCTTTTCATGTTTTGTTTTAATTAGTTAACCAAACAAAGGCTGCAAAGTTTCTCTGCCAATTGACAGTGTGTAAATTTGTTCATTCAAACTATTCAATGGATTCAAATGTGTTACTTTATTCTGTCCCCTCATTGATGTGAAGCTGCCAATTAGTTCAGTTTTTGAGATAAAAGGTTAACCAATCAATATAATATTTTAATATACCTATGACATTATATATTGTGTGTTATATATGTAGTCAGCCCATACAGGCGAATACTTGATACAGTGTTCCATTTAGTCCAGGGGAGGTATGTGGTATGAAGAGGGGACTCTCGCATTTGCTACACAGTTTGACAGTTGCATGTATTTGTGTTTGGTGAATTTCACTTTTTAGGTTAATAATCTCATTCTCGCCTAATTAGCAGTTATTTTAGTAAAATAAAAATACACTTTCTTGAGGAAAGTTACTCCGTTGTCTTTTTCAAAGTTTTTCCTCTATTTAGCAGTATATCAACATTTTAGGACAGAGTCATTCGACTAACAATATTTATTTATTTTATTGTATACGCCCGAGAGGTCTTTTACATTAAAGGTTTACAATTGACAGTGAAAAAATCAGAATTATATGCACAAACAAAATAAGGAATAGTTGTAGAGTAGTAAACAATAGTGTTTAAATACATAAAAATATTATTGATTAAAGATATATGTTATAGCCTTCTTGTATCTACATTCCATGCAGTTAAATACATCAGCCACCTCTGCGTGTGTATTACCAACTACATGCAATCTAGGTACAAGCGAGTATCTGAAAGACTCAGTCCTGATGTTATTGTTATAACTAAATAAAATTTTGGATCGAGTAGTTCTCGTTGGTATGTGAAAAGAATGAATATGTCATGCACCGAGGGTCGCTTGTAGCTTACTGTTAGAGTTGATCGACCAGTGGTTTAAATGGGTTTCAATCTTTGAGTAAGAATATAGATATAGAGAGAGAGCTAAATATTTTTACTTAACCTATACAAATTTACGATAAATCACTTTCTCCGAGTTTTTACGTCGTAAACCGTGAGAGAGAAAGAGACAAGACAAATAGTCATATAATATTGCACCACTTTTAGGTATGTAAGCATGTTTTACGTCTCCCGCGTCTCCGGCGACTCCGCCCCCTACGTTTTGTTATGCGACATAATTCAACGGCTTTTGAGGTTATATCCTATATTTTTGTTGATAATACTGTGAAAAAGTGGTTGTACAAATAAACGCTACATTATGTAGACATGTGCCATGAATGGATGTAAAAAGGTGTGTCCATGAAAACCCTAGCCACGCCCGAGTCAGGAAAAAATCAACAATCGTGACGCGCCCTTGAGGTGATTTTTCCACAAAAACGGCGCTATAAAAGTTATCCATTTATTATTATTATTATTACACTGTTTGACAAAGCTATCTCTCCGGATATATTATTGCTCTGAGGTTTCAATCGTCACTTCAAGCGCCTAGGGTTATATGAAATTATATATAATACATCTATGGTGAGCTATTGAGTATTATAATAATAATAACATTTTATTCCAGAAGGTATGCAGGAGTAGTGCAATGTAATAACTTCCATTATATAATTATATATATATATTAAATTGAAATATTAACTAGCTGCTAATACTTACAATGCAATTTTCATCTGTGATTCCGGAAGCAGCAACTACCCATCCAGTTTGTAAACTAGAACTGAAGTACTCCACAGAATAACTGGAAAAAACAAACAAAAATGCAATTAGGACAAAAACATATATTTTAGAGAATCTAAGATGGCCCCCTTTAACAGCCGATTCTTGGCAATAGCAATATATGCCATTGATGCAAGTTAATGATTTTACCGGTCCAAAAAGTTTAATGGTTTTTAACCTTTTATTGTTCTCAGTGCATATTAAAGGTATTTTTATTATACGGCAATTTAATTTTTTTAATTTAAATATATATTTTTTACAGTGAATACCGCACAAGAGTCCCAACTGTTCCCGTTCGTCTAGAGCCAGTGAGACTATGGCATCCCCAATTGGGGTATGTTGTGAGGCTGACGGTAGTGGGGAGGGGAAGGAGATAGGGAAGACGAAGGTTGGAAAGTATCTGGCTATTCAGATCTGGTCACTCAACACAGCAATTTCTATTTTACGGGGATACAAGTATATTTTGGGATTTTTTAGTGAATATAGATATAAATTGGAGGACGCTACAATCGTTTAAATTGCTGTAAATGGCAAAACCATCAAAAGTAAAAGAGTGTAACTTTTAAAAAGCATTATGGTTCAAGTGCATATTTTTCACATTATTTTTTTACTAATTACCTAACCATCTCGCCGTTTCTCCGCAGGGGTAGGCCGGGGGACGGACCGTCATACAATTCGGTCTTGGCACACACTCCTTGCTTCATTCACATTTATACATACTCTTCTGTTATTCTGACTCTTCACATGTCCCGATTCAAGTATTTAATTCACTTAATCGTGCCATGTCTTCTTCAGACGCCCCCGACTTCTTCTTCCATTCACTTTCGTATCATATATTCTTTTTTATATGGTGTTAAAAAAATAATGTAGATGTTTGCATATCATATTCTGAGGCGATTTAATATTGAAGAGGTGTTATTTTTTAACACTTTGTAAGTGAGATGGTTGCGTACAAAATACTTTTTTTTGATAGTTAGGTTGGGTTCAACGATTGTTAGGTTAGGTTGAAAATTTTTTTTTTTCAGTAGGTACATTACCTTGAAACACTGGGATGCCTCTGCCAAGAGAGCGTCACGGCGCTGGCCGTCGTGTTGTGCACGGTGGGGCGGGCGGGCCGCGGCGGGAGCAGAGCCGGGGGGCGCAGCCCGGCGGGGGGCGCCGCCTCCGCCGCCCGCCCCCCGCCACGGAGAGGTAGGAGGCCCAGCGGGAGCTGCCGGAGGAGGGGGAGCGGGCGCTGCACGTGTAGGCCCCCGAGTCTGATGGCCGGAGGTCTGGACAAATTAGGAAAGTTGTTCATTTAAATGTACTCTTATTGAATATATTAATAACAAACTAACTAACCATCACGCCGTTTCCTTGCTTCATTCACATTCATACATCGCCTCACACATATTCTTCTGTTATTCTGATTGCTGTGTTAAACTGTGGGTATCCGGAAAGAATGCAAGGCTGATTGTAAGCGTAATGAATAGGATCAAAGAAGGGACGCTTAGATGGTTTGGGCATGTAGAGCGAATGAACGATGAAAGAAGTGTCATAATAATATATGACGCAAAAGTGAATAGAAGAAGAAAAAGTCGGAGACGCTCGAGGAAGACATGGCACGATCATGTCTTCCTCGGGTGTCCTCGACTTCTTCTTCCATTCACTTTCGCGTCATATATTTTTTTCACACTCTTTTCTTCGTTTATTTACTCTACATGTCCAAAACATCTAAGTGTCTCTTTTTAATCCTATTCATTACACTTACATCAGCCTTGCATTCTATTCGGATATTCAGATATTTTAGCCATAGCTTTAGAAATTGGGATAATCTTATGGTAAATTTATCAGTAGTTTTTAAGTTTTGTAAAGCCCCCTTGTGGTGATATTTCACAGAAATGCAGTGTTATTATTATCCACACTTTTAACACGGTCAAACATAACCATGTATGAGAGCGTAACAAATGTGGATATTGTGTAACGGGCCAGGAAAAAAGTAAGGTCAATTCTATCTTACTTCGGGTGTAATTGATCAAACATCAAATTGCTTATTTGAACAGATGGGGGGTATAGAAGTAAAGGCATCAATCTTTTTCATCCTAAATTATTTCTTGAAAAGTTGATAAAGCGTCTTATACACTTTTCTATTTTAGTTTAGTTTTTCTTACCATCAATAAAGAGTGTCCCCTTCCCAACAATAGTGATCAGTTTTTCTTACCATCGATAAAGAGTGTCCCCTTCCCAACAATAGTGATCAGTTTTTCTTACCATCAATAAAGAGTGTCCCCTTCCCAACAATAGTGATCAGTTTTTCTTACCATCGATAAAGAGTGTCCCCTTCCCAACAATAGTGATCAGTTTTTCTTACCATCAATAAAGAGTGTCCCCTTCCCAACAATAGTGATCAGTTTTTCTTCCCATCAATAAAGAGTGTCCCCTTCCCAACAATAGTGATCAGTTTTTCTTACCATCGATAAAGAGTGTCCCCTTCCCAACAATAGTGATCAGTTTTTCTTAACATCAATAAAGAGTGTCCCCTTCCTAACAATAGTGATCAGTTTTTCTAACGATCAATAAAGAGCGTCCCCTTTCTAACAATAGTGATCAGTTTTTCTTACCATCAATGAATAGCGTCCCATTACCAACAATGGTGATCCGTTTATCCACGGCTCCATCTCCGAGTTTGGCGCCCCCCTCTTGGACCGGGACGATGTCCACCCCGTCCTTGTCCCAGTGGACAGAGGTGGCGCCAATGGTGGCGCACACCATCTGCGCATTGCTCTTCAGCGGTAGAGTTTGGTTCGAAGGACCAAACTGAATTATCGGCGGAGGAGCGTCGTCTTTCGTCAAAACCTGGAAAATATTAACAAAAATGGTAAAGAAAATTAATGTTCAGATGTGGTTTGGTGAGGCCCACGTATTTCAAAGGGGAGAGTACCCTGGCAGCTTAGTGATTGGGTCCACAACAAGACGCTTGTTTTTCAGTCTAAAAGCCACCTTGAAGTGGAAAGTGACTGTTCAAGCTTCCAGGAAAAGACACAATAGTTAGTTAGCACTTTACCTGTAGCATGATCCTGTGGGTGGCGCTGCCGGCCGCGCTGACTGCCGAGCAGGTGAAGTATCCCTCGTGGGACCTCCTGGCGGCAGACAGGCGCAGGGTGCCATCGCCGGCCACCGAAATACCTCCCTCGGTGTCCTGCCGCCCGGGGAACAGGAGATCCTGAGAAAATAACATACATACAATTAATATGAACTCTATTCTTTACAAAACCACTATGCTTATTGTAAACAACAGAAAAAAATCACTTATTTTTGAATATCTAACACAATTAACAACCTTTACAATATTATGACTCAGAAGCGTGTTGGTACAGAGTACCGGGGAACAGGAGATCTTGAGAAAAGAACATAGATACAATTGAGATGAACTCTATTCTTTACGAAACCACTATGCTTATTGTAAACAACAGCAAAAAATCACTTAATTTTAAATATCTAACACAATTAACAACCTTTACAATATTAAGACTTAGCAACGTGTTGGTACAGAGTACAGAGTACTGAGGAACAGAAGATCCTGAGAAAATAACATAGATACAATTAATTTGAACTCTATTTTTTACAAAACCACTATGCTTTTTGTAAACAACAGTAAAAAATCACTTAATTTGAAATATTTAATAGAATTTACAACCTTTACAATAGACTTAGCAACGTGTTGGTACAGAGTACCGGGGAACAGAAGATCCTGAGAAAATAACATAAATACAATTAATTTGAACTCTATTCTTTACAAAACTACTATGGTTATTGTAAACAACAGCAAAAAATCACTTGATTTTAAATATCTAACACAATTAACAACCTTTACAATATTATGACTTAGCAGCGTGTTGGTACAGAGTACCGGGGAACAACGAGTAACGGGTTGGTTATCAGTGGTGGCTCGTGACTTTTTAGTGTTCTAAAGTTCTAAGATTGGAAAAGACGTCATTATTGATGTTATTGTAGCCGAAAACGATTTGTATTTTTTTTTCAAAATATCAATTTTTTGTATGGAGATTTTTCAGAAAACCGTGCAGTGCACCACCAAAACTGAAAAATCCTGAAAAAGTTCGTACAAAAAAAATTTTTTTTCAAAAAAAAAAAGTCATTTTCGGCTACAACAACTTCAATAACGTCGTATTTTTAAAACTTAGCACTCTAGCATTCTAAAAAGTCACGAGCCGCCACTGGTTGGTATAGAGTATAGGGTAGTGTTTACTTTATTTACAGAGTCATAAAATACCTTAGTAAACTTCCTTCAATAATGCGTCCGGTTAGTTGATGAGTTGGATGGGTAATTTGGTGCAAAAAAATGAGACAATTTGTCTTACATTCCTCGTTGGTAAGGAAAATATCGTCGGTTTATAGCAGCAAGACTGTCAATATGAGTGATTAACGGCACTCCGCGCTATCGACCGAATTCTTTCAAAGTATTGCGCAATCTGAAATTCAATCGAAAATCTAGCCAACCTAACAAAAGACATTTTTTTATCGATTTACATGTTTTAATTTCTATTTTATATTCGCTCTGAAGTTTATTTTTATTTTTAATGTAGTAGCCGGGAAAGGTCGTAGAGATCGCGATTTAGAAACAGTAAATAAAACCGTTTAATAAAATTAAATTTCTTCTGATTTTAGGCTGAGAGTGGTAGATACTCCCTGTGAAAGACCACCATTCAGAATCCAAACTTTGCTGGAAATGGCTATGGCAGTGCTTGCTGACCAGATCTGAATAGCCAAGTACTTTCCAATCTTCCTCTTCCCCATCTTCTTTCCCTTCCCCGATACATTCAGTCTCACAACATACCCCAATTGGAGATGCCATAGTCTCACTGGCTCTAGACGCTTAAATAGCAGTTGAGACTCTTGTGCGGTATTCATTATAAAAAAAAGCTGCCATCATTTAGAACTTTGAATGCTTTTTAATAAGGTCTTGATGGCTCAATTGGTAGAGTGTTACTCCCAGATAGAGTAGAGGTTCCGACTTCGAGACTCAGTCATGACTCATGACCATTGTTATGTTTAGTGTTTTGTTTTATCTGTTTCATATTTGTGCTTTTGATCATTAATATTATTTAAATATTTATTAAAAATAAGCATTGATACTTTAAGTCAATTCCAATTTTAAAAGAATACGAATTGCAAGAAAGTAAATGTAGAACGAAACCTTTTAAGGCGCCTATTAAAAGCCAAAAGCCTTCCTCTACCTATTAAAACTTCACCATCAAAATGCTCAAGTAATTTGATAACGAACTCAACTAAAATTGATTGAAAACTGATGGAAAATTTTATCCGCGAGGCCATTAAAGCTAAATTAATGTCATCTGCGAAGAGTTCATCTTTCATAATGGACTTTATGTCTAGATTGTCTAGAGAAGGCGAGCGATTCTTTGTATTAAATATGTGAAGTGTCTGATAATGGGCTGTTAATTAAATATTAGAGGAAAATTTCCATCTTGGAAATTGTAAGGTCTTGGAATGGGTGAATTTTCAAAAGATCGTGTGCTTACAAATGAGTGCTGTTAAAATACAATGGTAAGAATTTTCGGCAAAATCTCGTGGGAACATGTAAATTATCATGAAATAATTTCACATTTCGTAGAAAGCAATCAGTCTGTGGTTTGATACATTTAAATAATAGAAAAAAATAACTTTGTATAAGACAACCGATATCATTTGAATTTTTATGACCGACCGGTTTCGCTTAGCCTAAGCATCATCAGGGTACAAAATCAAACTAAACAAAAAATACAAAGTGTGCGGTTATATATACATACAGAGGGAGAACAAAATATTAAATAAAATAAAAATAAGTGATTCCCTTTATATTGCTTTAAATATTTCGGCGACTTGAAATAAAAATATTAAAGGAAAAATTTCACATTTTTCTTCTCACCTGATGTCAGAATGCTGTTTGAAAATTTATTGTGTCGCTAGATGGCGGCAGGTGCACTTTTTTCAAATTCGAGTTTTGCTTTCGTTTTAGCAACCAAAAAATTAGCATTTTGGTTAGAATGTGCAATTCGAGGTTTTCGCTTTAAGCAAATATATTTTTCTTTAAAGCGTGCGAATTTCGCAAATGCGGAATTCGATTTTTCGTGTGAAATTCGACTGTTAAAAAAGCGCCCCGACTTAATTAATGGGCGCTTTGGGGGAATCTGTCATTCAGCATCATGAAGGGCGGGAGATTTTCAACCCCCCCTCCAAAGAATTTGTCGAGATATTCGGCAGATTATCGAGTTAAATAATAAAATAGTCGATGTAAAGGTTTTAAACCATAATATTGTCGCTAGGACACTCGTTTGATCCTGAAGACTTTTGTGGTCCTTAAGCCAACTATTTTTTTTTTACCGTTTGGGAGTAGGCTTGACTCAAGCGACACAAAGAAAGAAGTGTGAAAAAAATATATCGTCGCTGGAAAGGCAAAGGTGCTTAAGTGACCTTTAGTCAAAAATAAGTTGAATGTGCAGTTTTAATCAGTTTTTTTTTTCTGCATCGAATGCTCTGACTCTCGTTTGATTCTGAAGACTTTTGTGACCCTTCAGCCAGCCATCTTGAATATATTTACCATTTTGGAGTAGGCTTGACTCAAGCGACACAAATAAAGAAGTTTGAAAATAATATATCATCGCTGGAAAAGCAAAAAAGCTTAAGCGACACATTGGTCATACATTAGTTAAATATGCAGTTTTGAAACAGTTTATTTCAGCATCGAATGCTCTGACTTTCGTTTGATTCTGAAAACTTTTGTGGCCCCTCAGCCATGTAAAATACATTTACCATTCGGGAGAAGGTTTGACTCAAGCGACACAAGTTTGGGACTATTTCAGCTTTTTGTCACTTCAAGTAACCCAGTGAGAGCATTGAGTTACTTGAGTTAACTTTTTTTCAAAAAACCAATCAGGTACTGAAGACTTGTGAATTTTATTTTAAAACAAAAAAAAGGTTTAAAGTGCTCTGATGCAAACTTCCCAAAATGGCGCTTCAGCCCTTTAGCTTTTCCGGCGACGATATTATAATTAAAACATCAAAATCACGGGCAAACCCGGGTGAAAACTAGCTTCTCGGCTGTATACTCGTATGCGACTATATACACTTGGCACGTTCAACTTCCCTCATCATAAAGTCTATTCCCGACTCCAGCAGGCTTAAGAAATGTAATTATTTTCTTCATCTCGTACCATTCGTACTTTCCTTCATTAACCATCACCAGAAAGAGTGTTTCTTCATCTTCGTCCCCTCAAAAGCCTTTATTAAAACTGGGAGCCGAACTCTGGAAGTGAAGAGAACTTTATCTTGGAACAGTACTCCAACAAGTAACAAAACGTTTCAAGGATCCAATACGTAAAGGCGTACCGCTGATAGCTTTGTTGAAACCTCTCCCTCTTTCCCACGAACGGAACAAGTGATAGAAAGAGAGGTTCAACATAAGAGGAATAAGTATTAAGTAAAATGAGCACGTGCTTAGGGTTTAACAATTGAAGGGGAGAGATATTGGAGAGAGTTGGGAGAAGTCTCAAAAAAACATGGCAATGATCAAGTGAATCAAATATCTACTTTTTATATACAGAGAGAAGATGCATGAATGTGGATGAAACGAAGAATGTCTGCAGGGTGTGGCTGACACAAGCATTAAGTAATGTAAACACGTGATTGGGATGGGAGTACAACAAATACGTTCCATTTTTTCATGTGATAACTCATAAGAGTTACAAAAATCTGGAGCCGGTAGGACTATGTCATCTTCAATTTGGGGAATGGTGCGTGGCTGTAAGACTATATTTTTATTATTTTTATTTTTACAGTGAATACCGCACAAGAGTCCCAACTGCTACCAACCGTCTAGAGCCAGTGAGACTATGGCAGCGCCAATTGGGGTATATTGTGAGACTGAAGGTAATGAGGAGGGGGAAGGAGATGGAAAAGAGGAATGTTGGGAAGTACCTGGATATTCAGATCTGGTCACTAAACATGGCTAAAGCCATTTCAAGCAACGTTTCGATTCTGAATGGTGGTCTTTCGCCAGGGCGATACTAAGAATATCTACCACTCTGTAACGTGTCGTCAAAATACGATATATTATTTTGTATGAATTAAATGTGCCATGAAACATATTAATTAAATCAAAATTATTTGCGCACGCCGGGTTTGAACCCACGAGCTCGGGATGCGTAGTGGAGCGTCTTTCCACTCGACCACGGAGGCCGTCAGAGAAGGGCTTAGAACCATCTTTTAACGGGGACCGTTCTAAGTTTATTTTTAAAAGGCGTTAATCGATGATTTGTGACAGTGTCAAATGTGACGAATGTTTGAAACACCCCAACCTAAGTCTGTGTGTACCTCAGAGCAATAATATACAGGAGGGATACGTTTGCGAAACAGTGTAATCAGGATTGTTGATTTGTACCTGGCTCGGGCGTGGCTAGGGTTTTCAATAGCACATGTCGACATAATGAAGAATTTATTTGTATAACCACTTTTTCATAGGATTGTAATCAACAAAAATATAGTATATAACCTCAAAAAACGTTGATATATTTCGCATAACAAAACGTAGTAGTGCGATATTAAATGAATTATTAAAAGTGTTGCGATATTATGTGATAACTTGTCTTGTTTCTTTCGCTCTCTCACGGTTTACGACGTAAAAACCCGGAGAAAGTGATTTATCGTAAATTCGAATAGGTTGGGTAAAAATCTTTACCTCTCTCTCCATATATATTCTTACTCCAAGAAGACTACCCACTTTTCTTCACTTTACTTAATTGATTTTCTTGACATTGAAATTTTTTGCCACCAAGAGTTTTGCTGTAACTTCCGGTACGCCTTAAAATTTGATGTTGGAGGGGTGGAATCACAATAATTTGTACAAAAAAATATTCCAACCATAAAAAAACGAACGGAGTGATAACTTCACCTACAGATCCAAAGTATGAAATTACACTTCTTGACACTATAATAATAATAATAAAAACAGTGAACTTTAATAGCCCAGTTTTGTGATATTTCACCTCAAGTGCGCTTCATGCTAAATTAATTATGCTAGTAAGATTAACTAACAAGGAGAAAATAACACATAATATGTATACAAATTAAAACTATCTAAAATAATGATCGTTATCATAAATCACGAGAGAAAAGGTTCGGATATGGGTATAACAGTGTATGTGTAGATCAACAGATTAAAAAACAATTTACCATGAGCTAAGGGCATAAAAATTCAGATGAAACAAATTAATTCATATAAACACATTTGTCAAATCAAAGAAAAGGAAATATGATTGAGGACAGTTAATTTGTTGGCACTCAAAACATTAATATTCAAGTATTATAAGTAAACAATTCTAAAAATGCAAACAGTGTAAATATAGCAAGTAACAAAAGGAAATAAATATTTTATGACAATGAGTATATGGTTTTCAGTAGATAGTGAGGACATTGAGTTATAATGATAGAAGAAAGGAGAAAACCGAAACAAAGCAAATTAGGGACGTTTTCAAAGAAATTAAATTTTAATAAGTTACGTTTTGTATGTGGGATTTTTAAACAATTTGGTTTTTCAGACTAGTTTGAACTCTGCTAGGTTCTGTATGTTGGCAAGTTTTGTGGGAAGCTTATTCCAGATAGCTGGACCAGATACACCAAAAGCGTCTATATCCATAATATTCTTACTCCAAGGTTTGTACAAAGGTGTGTGCATTTAAAAAGTGATCAGATCGTATACATATTCAAAATGCATTAAAACTAATTTTAAACGGAAGTTTATTATATCGAAACAAATAATACAAAGATTGACTAAATATTGGTGTAGGTAACTAGTTGTTTTGTAGGTTAGCATGTTAAATATTTGAGGTCAAACTAAAAAATACGAATTCTTGGATAAATACCTATGGAAACTGATTTTTTGGTCCTTTGTTACTTCAGTTGAAGCAACCAACAACTGCACATATAGCTATATCGTTTTTTTTTTAATATTGGACTAAATTCACTAAAGTAATTATGTATTTTAAGCTTTTTGTCTGCCAATTCGACTGACAGAAGTAAACTAGTGTGAAGTTAGTAATATATTGAAAAATGGCTACACGCCTTTTAGCACGCTCCAAATCATATGCTCTTAAAACAATTGTTTGTCTCTTTTTCTCATATGTATTTGGAACCGAGCATAAAGAGAGAGCTATATTTTGCGAGTATGAACGATTTGACTCATAGTTAGGACGGTCTCTCTAAATTGTTACTCTAAGAACCTCCCAGAGGTCCTTTCCCGACTCGATCAGTCTCGTGCGAAATGTGTTAGCACGCTAATGCCTTCCTTATCCAAATTGAATCTGTCAAAATGACAGTCGAAGTGTCAGATTGACAGGTGATCGACTGGCCGTCTTCGCGCCCCGGGAACGCGGAAAGAGTTTCCATAACTTTCCAGCGAAACTTTTCGACAAGCGTTCCGTCGCTCCGGCTCGCCGAAGTTTGAGCACTTTCGGACCGGTTTGACAATCTATTTTTTAATGCAAATAAATTTAAGATATGTAATAAATTCACAGGGTATTTGTGAAATTTTATTTCGTATTGCGATATAAAAAGCTATTCTGACAACTCTCAAGCTTATCATTCTGTTTTAATAAACTAACCAAGGAGTGAATATTTTTTGCACTGTTTGTACATCTGTAACCAATCTCCTTCACGACTAAACCAAAAATTTAAGTAGTATTTAGGAAAAAAATATTTAATCGTATTTTTAAAACCGCAGCATTTAAAAAAAATCATTCGAAAATAAAGCATTTTTATCAACTTGTAGTGATCGTTTGAATAGCCATATCGTCGCTAGAAAGACAAAAGGTCTGAAGCGCCACTTTGAGAAGTGTACATCTGAGAACTTTAAAGTTTTTTTTTGTTTTACAATAAAATTCATAAGTCTTCAGTATCTGGTTGGATTTTGAAAAAAAAGTTAACTCAATGCTCTCATTGAGTAACCCGAAGCGAAAAAATGTTTAAAAGTCTCACACTTGTGTCGCTTGAGTCAAGCCTTCTCCCGGTAAATATATTTTAGATGGCTAAATGGCCACAAAAGGATTCAGAATCAAACGAGAGTAAAAAAAGCTGATCAAAACTGCATATTTAACTCATTTATGACCAATGTGTCGGTTGAGCCCTTTTGCCTTTCCAGCGACTTTATTGAATATACACGTTGAACACCGTCCGGGTATGTTTATGGTATTTGACAGCAAAAGTTCGACCAAAGCTGGGAAGAGTTTTGGCATCTGTTATGAACAACGTTTAAAAGTTTTTAACGAAAACTTCAACGTCTATCAACAGTTTACTGGTCCAATTCGTTAATGGAAAATATTATCAAGTAAACTAGACAATATAATAAATTAATTTAATGTGAAATAAATTATAATAATTAAATTAAATTTTAATGTTGAAATAATTTCAATAATCAACAACACAAATACGAAACAGAAAAAGTCAGAAAATAAAAATACAATGGTCACAACCGAGACTCGAGCTCGGATCCTCTACTCTATCCGGAAGTAACGCTTCAACCAATTTAGCCATTGGAATCTTATTAGGAACCGACATTTTAAATCGATCTCATTCTTTTCATTGAATATTATTGATATTATTATTCTTTCTTTAATTTTTTCCTCCGATTCGGCTGCCATCTTTGTAATGATAAACAAAACTCTACCCGAGGACATTGAATACCTAGATGGTGTCTTGGATAAATATATTTTTTTTAATTCCGGAAGATCTTTAGACTTCTTACAAAGTCGTAAATTAATATTGAAATTAGAATCAACTTTAAAGCATTCGTGATTTAAAGTTATTTATAATTTTAATAAATTTCATTTATTTGCAGACAAAAGGATTCGACCCCGTGACTTCTGAATCAGTAACTGAGAATCTAAATCTATGCTTTCACGAGAATCTCCCTGTTATATACCTGTGCCATTTATGAGAAGGAGGGAGAAATTACAACGGAGCTGTCAGCGGTATGCCTTTAATTAATGAAATTATTCGAGTCGGTACGTTTAAAATTACCCGTGTCTAATTAAAATATAACTAGACTAAAATTAATGGAGTTTGCAGATGTTAGATGGAGATACTTCAGCATAAATAATAATAGCTAGACTCTGGGCCGTTCCGCAAAATGGGGTAATTTTATTAGGAGGGGAAACTTTTCCGATCAAAATTTAAATGAGCACGGTAATTCAAGGGTTTGTTTTTGATGTAATGCGTAGTGATTGCAATACCTAACATAACATTACGATTTAAAGTAACCGTTATTAAAACAACCGGTTCCGTATTTAAAAAAATCGTCGGTTCTGTTGCAATTTTTTATCACCGTGGTAACTTTTTAATCTAAGCTAATCACCCCTACCTACATGCAAAATAACATGTAACAATAGTTTTAGTTTGAAATAAGAAAAATTTTGTAGTTTGATGGGTTGCAATATGTTTTGAAATGTGTCGTATATGAATAATCTTGTGTTGAACCATTAAATGAAAAAAAAAAAACTGTAATTTGTACAAAGTAAAATATATTTCAAAATAATAAGAAACAATAATTAGTTTACAAAAACTATTTAGACTTTTTTTTTAAATTACATATCTGCTCGTTTTTTTTCCAAACACTCATTTTAAACTATTATATTCTCATATTCGTAAAAAGCATTTACTTTGTGGCTTGCCATATTTATAAATAAAACAAATAAACTTTGTTTATAACCACTTCAATATTATGTCTACCGGTTTCGAAAGCACCCTTCCATCATCAGGACAATATTAAAATTGATAAATATTGTCCTGATGATGGAAGAGTACTTCCGAAACCGGTAGGCATAATATTAAATAATAAAAGTGGTTATAAACAAAGTTTACCTGTTTTATTTATATTATATTCTCTTTAAAATTTGTGATGTTGTAATAGAAACGAAGGTTTACAATTTTAAATAAGCGTTACAAATAACCAGTTACAATGATTTAATAAAACAAATTAATAACTTTATTCCATTTTTATTTTATGACTGGACCGGTTTGAGCCTATGACGGCCATCTTCAGACTAGTACATGTTGTTGTTAACCTACGGCTTATATACTATTTTTGGGGATGTCAAGGGTAGTAAACAATGATTTTACTTTAACGTTTACTACCCCTGACATCCCCAAAAATAGTATGTAAGTCGTAGGTTAACAACAACATGTACTAGTCTGAAGATGGCCGTCGTAGGCTGAAACCGGTCCAGTCATAAAATAAAAGTGGAATAAAGTTATAAATTTGTTTTATTAAATCATTAAAATGGAATTCCACCACGAATTAACAGTTTCAAAATTAGAAATAATAACCAGTTACAAATTTGATAATATTTTTTGTAAAAAATACAAAATTATTCTATGTATTTTCAGTGAGAATCACATTGATGTAATAAATATTAAAAAGCGATTAGGGATTGCAACACCTCACATGGTATTGCGTTTTTTTTTTTAAAGCGGTTACTTTAATATAAAAATAGTTATTTATTTGTGTGAAGTAACGATAAACATATTGCTGTAAGATATTACACAGTAATTTATGAAACGATAAGTTAGCGAAACACATTTGAGTCAACGCTTTCTTCTTCTGGGCTTTCTTGCGTTAAAAGATGATGTGTACGAATTTGGAAACAGGCCAAAGCATTTAAACGAAACATTCCAGCAATTCGTACGAGGAAATTTATGTTTTTTGGACTATCTAGTTAACATAAACTTATCTGATACTACTTCAAATGAAGACACTTTGAATATGGTACTTTCGGAAATGGGCCCCTAAGTTTTCATTCAGCTTGTTTCACTGCGAGATCGAAATCTCAACTAAAAAACAGATACATATTCGCCTGAAGTAGTAAAAATTATCGAACTGGAATTTCTGTGTCGGCGCATGTTTAGATCGACAACGCCAGGCGCTGTATTATTTATTTCATATTTTTCAATTGTTAAACAGAAGTGTTGAAACTCAGATTGCCGGGCAGTAACCAGTAGCTTTATTTTGGTAAAAAACAGAAAATCTGTTTATATGTCTCACTAAAAACTCGCGAACAGCCCTGAGTTCTGAAGCTATGAAAATTGCACGGCTGTTTCTGACCGAAATAATAGGTTGACGCAAATATTTATTGCAAAGCTCTCTTGTGAAACTGTAAAAAATGATGATTTTTTGTATTTTTAATAGACGTCATTTTACCGCTTATATAAAAAACGACATTTTTATGTCAATATCGCACTAGAGTACCAACTGTTCGGAGCCAGTGGGGTTGCGGTTAGTTGTGAGGCTGAAATAAGTTGAGAGAAGAAGGGTATGAGAAAGAGGAAGGTTGTTAAGAATCTGGCTATTCAGATCTGGTTACCAAGCACAGGTGAACGCATTTCAAAGAACGTATCGATTATAATGGTGGTTTTTCGCCAGGGCGATAAAAGAGTATTTAATATCACTCTGAAATGTGGCGCAAAGAATAGTTTAAAAAAAGCATCAGGTGAAATCCGTTTTAACCAAAACGAAAAAAGCCGTTTTTTTAACGGGTTATATTATAAAATTTCGTTTTGGATATTGCAATCTCTACTAAAAGTACCTAAATAATATATCTAATTGCCGCAATGTTTCATTTCTCAAATTTCTTAGTGATTTGTGTTTCGAATACACAGAATTGATTCAGCTGAGATATTCGGCGCTGTATCCTCATTACTCACTCGTAAATGACGCCCAGAAGTGAAAGCAGGGAGTTTCAGAAAGGAATGGGTAATTTAAAATAATGTTTCGAGGGAAAGGAATAATTTCCCAAAGTAAATGATTGCATCAGTCAGAAACAGTTCCGTGAGACTGAAACCAATGGGGACTGGAAAGAAAAATAACAATAATTTAAAATAATAAAAACGTATTCGTGACCTATTTATATGATCATTCAACATGAATGTTCCAGTTGCCTGTCACAAGAAATGCTTTTCGTCCATCTTTGGAGAAGAAAAGATGATCAGGGATCAAATGAAAATGTTCCTGATTTACATATTATTTAAAAAATTGTGATATTTCTGCAAAAAAGTAGAATATTAAAATAGAGGCTTGACTAGAATAATTTTGAAGGCGGCTAGAAGAGGAACCATAAAATGCTTGTTTTTTTGTTATTCGGCTGTCAAAATATTTTCAGTTGGATTGCTTCAAACTGAATTGTTTTATTTTTATTTTTATGATATAAAGCGATTAACTTCATTTTAAAGATTTTGGTTTTCTAAAACAACGAAGACCTATAAAAATTCCCAATTCAATAAGTTGTGTTGTCAGCATTGTGGAAAGCAATGAATTTTCATTGAAAAACATGATGAAACATACACGGCCTCCTTGGTCGAGTGGTAAGACGTTCGATTACCAATCTAGAGGTCGTGGGTTCAAACCATGTTCAAGGCACGTTCCGGTGTGGTAGATACTCTATGTATTGCTCTGGTAAATACTACCATGCAGATTCGAAACGTTGCTTGAAATGGCTTTAACCATATTTAGTGACCAGATCTGAATAGCCAGGTACTTCCCAACCTTCCTCTTACTCATCTCCTTTCCCTCCTCACTACCTTCAGCCTCACAACATACCCCAATTAGGGACGCCGTAGTCTCACTGGTTCTAGACGGTTAGGAGCAGTTGGAACTCTTGTGCGGTATTTATTAGAAAAAAAGACATGACGTGAAAGCTTCGTATGTCTAATTCTTGGAAAAATACACGAATAAGTAGAAAAATAGCCCAGTCATTATTTTCTTAACGCTTTTCTATTGCTCTCGCCGCCCTCTTATATGAATAAATGAGGTAGTTACCTGAGCTCCTTCCCTCGCCCAGTACAGCTGCGGGGTGGGGGTTCCAGTGGCGGCGCAGGGCAGGGCCGCGGGTTCGCCCTCCCAAACTGTCAGGTCGCTTGCCACACGGGACCACACTGGCTTGGCTAAAACAAAAAATAAAAATATTATTATTTGGTTTTAAGGGTCAGCAATCAAGAATGACGTTAAACGTTACTTTCCAGCATTCTAATACAAGCAAATCTACATTTTGTTATCTGTTCATTTTCTATGAGTCGTTAGAAAAATGACTGAGGTTTCCATTGAATACAATTTTTTAAATATAATCTTTTAAATTATTTGCAAAACACACTAAAATGTCAGTCAAAGGTGCAATTCGAAAACCGGAAGAGACATTTTTGATCGTTTTACCTAAAATTCTAGCATTCATTTCATACAGAATTTAAAAGATTACTGTTTAAGAATTGTATTCACTGGAAACCTAAGACATTTTTCTAACTACCCATATAGAATTAACAAATGAATCATATGTTGTTTTGCCTGTACTAAAAAGCTAAAAGATGTCTATTTTTGGGTGCTGACCCTTAATAATATATACCTATTATTGACAAATAAGTATTATTTTGTTTTTGAGATAAAGTTTTTTGTCAATGTTATTACTATTATTATATTAACATGTTGTAACCCGAAAAAAATCACGGAATGTAACTAGACTTGCCAAAAAAAATGGTGCTTTAATTCACCCATTTCAAATATAGAATAATGTCTACTGAAAAAATGTTGGAGTGTGAATATATATGGAGAGAGAGCTAAATAGTTTTACCCAACCTGTACAAATTTACGAAAAATCACTTTCTTCGGGTTTTTACGTCGCGAGCCGCGAGAGAGAAAGAGACAAGACATGTTGTCACATTAATATCGCACCACTTTTAGGTATGTAAGCATGTTTTCAGTCTCCCGCATCTCCGGCGACTCCGCCCACTACGTTTTGTTATGCGACATAACTCAATGGTTTTTGAGGTTATATCCTATATTTTTGTTGATAACAATACTGTGAAGAAGTGGTTTTACAAATAAACAAAGCATTATGTAATGAAACAATCCTAACCATGCCCGAGTTAGGGATAAATACATATTTAAATTCTTCCTTCTAGCATAATAATAAGCGGTAAATGTTGATTGTGCAATGATGGAGGACTTAGCTAGAGGGGTTTGAACCCACGATGCCCGGGTGGGAATCCGACGCATTCGTCCACTTAGTTACTAACCGCTTAACAGTTCAAATACAAAATAATTTTACTTTGTAAAACTCTTAAAAGTGACTAAAAAGGATGTACATTGCGTAAATATCGTAAAATGATAAAGACGCCAACGTATTTTAGTACATATTAAGTGCCATTTTGCCTTTAAATTCATAAATAAATCTGATATTAAACGCGAAATTTACGAGCCTTGCACTAAAAAGGGCATTGAAGCTTTCTGATATTAAATTTAATCACGGATGATAGAAAGAAAGTGGATACCCTGGGACATAAACAAATATTTTCTATTGTAAAATAATATGTCAAATGTGTTATATTCAAGCGGCTTCCATGGGATCTTAGCTCACTGTGGGATGCAAAAAATGACGTTCGAAATATGAAAAAGTTACAAGAATTTTAAGTGTACAAAAAATGTACAATTTATTTTTAATGCTTTATTGATTTTAGAATTTTTGCAATTTTATAGATTATCAAAATGTTGTACTGATAAAAATAATCAGTTGTAAATATGGACTTACACTCATACTTGATGAGTTTGAATTATACAGCGGGTACTGATGAGTTCACTTCCTAAGAAAGCTGATATAGAGGGGAAAGTTCTAGCAGAAATGATTTAATAATATCAAATTTTAAACTTTTTTCCACTATTTTTTATGAACTGACCGGATTCACCTTATGAAGGGCATCTTCAGACTGATACAATTTTAAGTAAATTAATAGTATGTACTCGTATACTAATAATGTACTAATAATGAATGCTTATTGAGTCTAAATCATCGTGAACATCTGTGACTAGGTTTTGTTTTATTTCTAACAGGAGCGGCTTTACAATTCCGTTACATAGAGATGAGTTAGATGCGTCTGTGGGTTTAAGAAAGATTATATTACATCTATTGTTACCAGCTTTATTTTTAACAGTTGGCTATTTTTTAATTTTCTCTTTGATTCTTCCCTCTTTGTTTGTTCATCGTATTTTATAGAAGGTATATTTAAATAGTGGTTTGGTAAAACATCTTATAATAGTAATAATAGGTACAATTCAGGGTAGATTTCCCCTTAGATGTCTGTGACGAAAATTCCAGATTATATTTCACTCTGGTATTTTTATGTGTATTTTCTATTTGTAATCTAGCAGAAATATTTCGGTTTGAAATGTAAAGTACCCTCCGTGGTGTAATGGTTTTGAAACGTTTGTGTGGATTCGGAGAAACAATCCTTTTTGTGGGGTATTCGCGTTTGATTCGTTACTCTTACGAGATTTTAGAAAACACAACTTGAATCGAACTCCCTGTCTCAAACGATTCATTCAATCGAATTCAAACGAATTGTAAGTTTTTTATTTATTTAATACTAGTTGTTCCCCGTGAAAAATCACGGGATGTAACTTGACTAGTCAAGATAAAATATAAGTTGCTTTAATCTACCCGTTTCAAATATAGAATAATGTCTGCTGAAATATAATTACACTTAGGTACTTTATTAAGTAGATTTTTGAAAAAATCAGTTCAAACTTTGAAAAGTTCACACTCTTACGTACATACTAACAAATAAAGTATTCATAGTTAATTTATTAATACTTGGCATAAATGAAACTCACCGATTCAAATGAATCGACCTAATCGAGTAAAATAAATCCCAGCTACGCCCAATTCTCGCCAAATGAGTCTATATTTATAACTTATATAAAAAACAGCTGCATTAATAATAAAAAAAAAACATAAATATAATATTAATATACCATATTTACATAACCAAATACATATTTTTAAATTATACAACTAATTTAACTTGATATTTGGTGTCAATCTTGGCTTTGAAAGACGACATAAACAATTCACAGTGAACGAATTGTGCATAAATATATTTGAAAAAAAACGAATCTGATTTCCCGATTCCTGAAATGATGAGACCAGTTTAAATTAATGATTTGAATAAAATGAATCGATTCGTTCAATTGAACGAAATGAAGAGACCAGATTAAATAAATGATTTGATAAAAATGAATCGATTTGTTATGAAATGAAAAGATCGGTGTAAATGAATGATTTTAATAAAATAAATCGATTCGTTCAAATGAAGGAATTGAATATTAAACTTCGTGCAACTTTTGTAAAGCTGTAATAAGGTAGACGATAAAATAACTTGTTTTCATGTAATTTATACGTTCTACCACCCGACTCGACTCAACATCTGGAACACGAGAGTACAATAGAGCCTCCGCCCTGGCCATTGAAACCCTTGTATGGTTAGAGCAAAAACATTGAAATAAAGGCGAGACACAAAAATAAAATTGAATAAGAACTAAGAGGAATGCTTTCAGAGGGTATATTTCTGTGGTGTAAAAAGAACTCGGGACGAATATGCTTTAGATGAGAGCAGAGGCGTGCAGTCCATAAACACTGAGATTCTGAAGACGAAAAATATAATACTTTTTTTGTGAAACTAAAATTTCTTAATTTATTTTTGTTATATTTTCGTGGAAAACAATCACTTTGTGGTTTGAGATATTTAATGTAAATGAAATAATAACTTTGTATACGACCACAAATTTTATTAAAAAAATTATGACCGACCGGTTTCGCTTAGCCTAAGCATCATCAGGGTATAATCTTAAACTAAACAAAAAGTGTGCGGTTATATACACATATAGATGGAGAACACAATATAAAATAAAATAAGAGAACAGTGAGAAAACAATAGAATAACAATTAAATTATAACAAAAGAACAGAGATAAAAAGACAGATAATATGAAATGAAAGAGGCAAAACGTCAACTGAGAAGGTGATTAAAGAATAATGAGAAATTTTATGAGTTTACAAGAAATATACCTAATATTGGACTATTGGACAAATTTAACTAATTATTTAGAATATGACTATTCATTTGAATGGATTTCTTTATTTATAGTTGCCATGCCCATTTTTATGGAGAATTTGAGCACCGGTGCTTTTATTGAAGGTATGATCTTTATCAATAAGATGACTAGCGAATTCAGAAAAACCGTGATTATTTAAACATGTAAGATGTTTTTTGATTCTAACGTTGACATTACGGGTTGTTTTACCAATACAAAATGCAGAAAAATCACTACAATCAATTTATAAATTCCCGATTGACTTAGTTTGTCATCTTTATCCTTAGAATTGATAATAATTACCTATATTATTTATTTAATTTTATGCTAGAATTTTTCGTCCTTAATACCGCTTACAAAACAAACATCTACTTCATGCGAGCTGACCCTGACTTCTTATATACGTTTGTTCTGCTCAATCGAGTTTTTTACGCTAATAACCCGCTATTAATCTCACCGTTGTATACGAAAGTACGAGTACACCATATATAATGATATGCCTTTTTACCACTGAAGGGATGAACTGATAAAAGTGTAGCAAACGTGTCCGTGTGCTCTAATTAAGCTCACTTTTTCCTTACTTTTGATGAAATTGATACAACATTTTAAAATATCGAAAATCTCACTGGTCTGTGTGAGGTTTTAGATTACCTGTTCATTATTTTTTACAGTGCCATCAGATAGAAAAACTATGTTCGTACATAGAGCAACGCACGCCTTTGGTAAAGAGTGTAGTGCCACAAGGCATGTGCGAGCTTCCGCCCTTATTATGTGAGGGATGATAGAGGAGTGAAAGAGGGACCAATTTGCCTTAGGAGGACGGAAAAAATAAAGTGAAATTATATGTAGGACGGATTCTTCTTCAATTTATATATTTCTTTGAGGAAAAGAATTGATATATTTCGTGAGAATCGCGGAGGATTCCGGGTGAAGTAAACACAAAAGAAAATGTGGTTTTCCGTAAGGTTACTTTTATAAAAACTTTTGTTTGAAAAGGCTTACTTCGTCGAAAATATATATTAAATCGATACATTCATTTTGTTTTAACACTCTACTTATTAACATTTTGAACCCAGACCAGGTTTCGCCTGTACAGAAGATTCAAAAGGATTAAAAACTACTTTAATCCAGGGCTATTTGGTTCGAAATATCCAATTTTCCGCTTGATTCATATTTATATTCAGAAAAACCACCATTCAGAAACGAAACGCTGCCTAAAATAGCTTTAGCTGTGTTTTGTGACTAAATATGAATAGCCAGGTAATTTACAACCTTTCCGTTACCCATTTGCTTCCCCTTCTCACTGCTTTTAGCCTCATAAACTACCCCAATTGGGGATGATATAGTCTTACTGGCTCTTGACGGTTGGGAGCAGTTGGGACTCTTGTTTGGAACACTATAAAAATTAAAATAAAGTATATTTCTTTAATAACATTAGATATAACAAGAGAAATATTTTTTTATCAATTGGGGAATGTACATTTAATACTAGAAGATTAAAATTTCAAAAATATATACATTTATATCTAATTTTAAAAAAAGTTTAAATTCTGGGACAAAGCAGATACTGATTTAGGTAACTGGTCCTACTCAAAATTTTTAACCAATGTAAAAAACAATCAGCGATGTGACGTTTGGTATTGCTGGGGTAATTCAGTAAAGGGGGGGAAATATACCAGATTTTTTAAAAAGAAAAATACCTTTCTTCAAAAAAATACAAGCAAAAATAACAAAAACAAAAAACAAAGAGGAACATTTAGCTAGAAATATACGTAATATTAAAGCAAAATATTAACAATTTTTTTTGTAGTTTCATTAGTTATTATTTTTTTAAAAATATTCCCTCACTGAAAATGCAAGTTATAAAAGTTTTGGTGAAGTAATTTGTCTTTTAAAAAATTAACCGAGGGCCAAAGCAGTTTACTAAAAATGACTCAAATTCTATTAGAACGGAGTTACACGGATATTTCAAGTACTTCTTGTGATAAATGAATAAACTACGGATTTAAAGACTAAATAGATACGTAGTAATATTTAGCAGAACAAAAATTAATAAAAAGCAATATTTAAGGACACATCTTACACTAAGGAGGCTATATAGCGTCTGTTTTCTCTAAATATATGCACAGTCAATACTTCTGTCAATATCAGTCTTTACACAGCGCCCTTGAGGTGATTTTTCACAAAAACGACGCTATACAAATTATCCAAATATTATTATTACTAAAGTAGCAATTATCTTTGCTATGTTTGCGTATCACGCATAAACATTTATAGGTGGGCCAAAGTAGCCCTGGTTTACGCTTTTAAAATATTATTTTATAATAGCGTTCATTGGAAGTGAGGGGTGACTTCATTGTTCACAGGGTCCTCAAAAACTAAGCAAAAGTGGTTAAAGATGGGATCAAATGGTTAGATACAACGTCGTATGGAAAATTCATTCAATTTCCTGCCCAAGCGAGCGAAATATCCACTATTTATTGGTCAACTTTAACCCTAAACAGGAATACAGTAATAATTATCATTATGAGCTAGATTTATCGGATGAAGGACAGCGAAGGAGATCACAAGAGAGAGCGTAACGTAGTTCCTGACAAACAACACAACCAAGAGGAGGTCGTTAAAAGTAACTACCCCGTGATAAAGCTATTCTTGCCGCATTTTATTATTATTTTCCCTACTTCTTCTTGTAACTTATCTGATTTGTGAATAAGGGCGGATTCACAAGAAGATAAAATACAGACGCTACGGAATATACGTACATGTAAAAAAAGCATTTTATTTATCCAATATGTGAGTATGTTATTAAAAGTACAATGATTTCACAAGTCAATTCCATAAACATGATAATATTTAATACTTGGCTATTTTACATGGCGTATTTTTTGTGAAATATCACCTCAAGGGCGCTTCGTGATAAATTCAAGCGTCAAAAATAAACAATAAAAGAGAAAATAGATTCCCATCTTTTTTAATTATCATAACTGGATGTTTTGGCAGACGTGAGCGCCCCACACGGCGATAAATCGAGTCATGTATAACATACTTTTTAGGATATTAATATCAGATGTTTATAATAAATTTTATTTGATTAATACATGTCATGATACATTTAATTCATTAAAAAATAATATACAGTATATTTGCGGCATGTTCCAGAGTGGTAGATACTCTGAGTATCGACCTGGGTAAAGAACACCATTCAGAATCGAAACGTTGCTTGAAATGGCTTTAGCTGTGTTCGGTGACCAGATCTCAATAGTCAGGTACTTCCCAACCCTCCTCTTCCCCATCTCCTTCCTCTCCCCACTACCTTCAGCCTCACAACATACCCCAATTGGGGATGCCATAATCTTACTCGATCTAGACGGTTGGGAGCAGTTGAGACTTTTGTGCGGTATTAACTAACTTACGAACTAACCATCACGCCGTTTCCCCACAGGGGTAGGCAGAGAGGACGAACCGCCATACAACTGTGTCTTGGCAAACTGACTACACTGCCTTGGATTGATACCACTCTATATACTATCCTTATTAGATGCTGTAATATACTATAGAATAAGGTAGGTAGGTACTTAAGATATACGAGACTAATTAAGTTAAATTAAATACCAAAAAATGGTGACTGAAAGAGATTTTAGCAAAAAAATAGAAGAGTTTATCACGCCAACATCTCAACGGGCTAAAGAAAACTGTACAACCATAATTAATTACCCACTTAATTATATTTTCTCGCTTTTCCTAACTAGCCAACCTAAATCATCGTGATCCCGCTCCGGCGAAAAACTCCACCAAAAAAATACGTGCCCGAAGGAAAATCGTCACAAATCTTTTTGTACGTTGTGTTTCTTCATTCTCTCGCGGGAGAAAGTTTGAAGGAAGGGAAAAGAGGAGGGGGGAAAGGAAGGGCGGCCATTTCCGGCGCTAACATTCCCCGCTTCCGCGTTCCTATTTTATTATTCTAATGTCACATTTCCCGCCGAGAATCTCGTGACGTAGCGGTGGTGTTGCCACTATGATAAGCAACAACAACTGGGGAAATTTATTTTTATTTTTTTTTTCTTTGCAAGGGAAATGAGTGCATAAATAGAATAAACTAGTTATTTAACCTCTAGAATGCCGGATTTCCCCTAGGCACAATTTCCGTCGTTCCTTGCTGACTGTAATTTCGTAATAACTCACTTGTGTTTTGGAAAATTAGGTTTTTGTGAAATATCCATCTTCTCAGATAATGTGTTTAAGTATTTTTTCCTAACTGACTAACTAACCATCACGCTGTTTCTCCGAAGGGGTAGGCAGAGATGACGTACCACCATACAACTCTGTCTTGGCACACACTCCTTGCTTCATTCACATTTATACATCGTCTCACACATACTCTTCTGTTATTCTGACTCTTAACATGGCCCGATTCAAGTATTTAATTAATTTGATCATGTCTTGCTCGGACGTTATTGAATTATACTTCCATTCAGTTTCGCATCATATATTCTTTTCACACTCCTTTCTTCGTTTATCCGCTCTATATGTCCAAACCACCTAAGCTTCCCTCTCTCGATCTTATTCATTACGCTTACATCAGCCTTGCATTTTTTCCAATTGTAATATAATCGAAGTGGTTTTTTTGGAATAGCTACTTATATTCGAAGGGTTGGTGTTTTTCTCCCTTATGTCACTAAAATAAATTTGATTAAGAACTGTGTAGATATTTTTTGTCTTTTTATTATATTTTCGTGGGGCTGAATAATTTTATTCCAAATAAAAATTAAATCGCATGAGATTATCTTGTAATTGCAAATCGAATTGTCACTTTGAAAATCGTTTTTTTTTCTGCCGCACTGACGTAAGCAAACTTCGAATACTTGTTACTCGACTTGTAGCAAATTTAACGCAATGAAAAATATCTCAATAGATTGATATTTCGTTGACAAGCGATTTCGGCAATAATGCAGCATTTAAATATGCAAACAACAGGTTTTAAAGGATAAAATAAACTCCTGGAAAGATAATGATAATTGCCCGGTGCCTATTGGCACCTCCGGCATACTAGAGGTTAAATAAATAAAACTATACCACAACTACAACTTGTTAGGGCGTGGTATTATAAACTCCGTCACATTTAATAATCATCAATTCTAGGATCAGCGCCATCAAACCGCCATTTGTTTAACGGGGGCCGTTCAAACGTAAAAAAGGCTCTCTTCGTTGATTTGGCGATCAAATGTGATTGAGTCTGATACGGCCTAAAGCCTGTAGACAATGAAACTATGGTATCATCATTTTGTACACACACAGTGGGATATTTTCACTAATGAGAGGTACTGATAAAATCGAGTAAAAGAGTATTTTTTTGATTTTGATCGTCTCATTGATTTTTTTTTTTTTAAATAGTGTCCTAACTGCTCCCAACCGTCTGGAACCAGTTAGAAATTAGCATCTCTAATCAGGGAATGTTGCGAGGCTGAAAGTAGTGGTAAGAGGAAGTAGATGGGGAAGAGGAAGGTTGGGAAGTACCTGGCTATTCAGATCTGGTCACCAAGAACGGCTAAAGCCATTTCAAGCAACGTTTCGATTCTGAATGGTGGTCTTTCACCAAGGCGATACTAAGAGTATCCATGGTTCTCTTGCCACTTGGGCGAAGAGGGATCTGGTGTGCTCAAATCAATTTGAAAGTAAATGTACAGACACGGACATTGACCCTGTGACCTGTGTACATATTAATATAAATATTTTTTTGGTATTTAACCGTGAATACCGCAAAAGAGTCCCACCTGCTCCCAACCATCTAGAGCCAGTGAGACTATGGCATCCCCAATCGGGGTATGTTGTGAGGCCGAAGGTAGTGGGGAGGGGAAATATATGGAAAAGTGGAAGGTTGAGAAGTACCTGGCCATTCAGATCTGGTCCCTAAAGACGGCTAAAGCCATTTCAAGCTAGTCTTTCACCAGGGCAATACTTATAGTATACCACTCTGGAACGTGCCGCAAATATATCATATATTATTTTAAATGAATTGAATGTTTTACTACTAAATAAATAAAAGTTATTTGCGCACGCCGGGTTTGAACCCGCGACCTCTGTATTCGTTTTCGAGCGTCTTACCACTCGACCACGGAAGCCGTCATGTATGTACGAGTATAAATATAAGGTTTTAATCTTAGAGTATATGGAGTGGCATCAATCCAAGGCAGTGTAGTCAGTTTTTGATGATTTTTACCTGACTCGGCGTTGCTAAGACCAAGGCTAGGGTATTTATACATCCATTCATACCACATATCGAGTAATTCTATCGCTGAAATAGTAGATATATTCAACTGCACTGAATCTAGTTACAAGAAGGCTATAATAGCATACCTCTTTCTAAAATACTAGTGTTAATTTTATATCAAATGTTTTTGGGTGCATTGTTATTTTTTATGTCATTGTTATTTTTTATGTCACTGTTATTTTATTTTATATCTATGTTATGTAAAAGCCCATGAGGGCGTATATAAATAAATAAATAATGTTTTTGTTTATTCGTATAACTACTTTTTCACAGTATTGATATCAACAAAAATATAGCATCTAACCTAAAAAACCGTTTAGTTGTGTCAAGTTTAGTGGCATAATAAAAAATCATTGTGACAGTACGTAGAAGCGGAGTATTATAATTATTGTTGTCTCTTTCTCTCTCATGGTGTACGACGTAAAAACCCGGAGAAAGTGATTTATCGCAAGTTTGTATCGGTTGGGTAAAAATAATTAGCTCTCTCTCTCCATACATTGTTTCTCCAAGGTTTTAATAGTTTCCTAAATAAGTATAGATTTTAATATCAATTGCAAATAAATATACCATATTTACGAGTGTATAATATTTTAATTATATTATTATTGTGAAATATAAACGACTGTTTTGATATTATTTCTATGTAATCTAGGTTTTTTCCAACTGAAGAAAATAAACGTCATTCCCGAGGGAAGCATTTAGAGCCTTAATTTTTTTGACTTAAGTACTTGAAATTTATTTCGGCATGGTACTAGGTAGGTGTAGGTCACGCAATTAAAGTTCACTCAAAAACACACGCCGTTAGGATTATGTGTATTGGTGCATATGTATACACTTCCGACAGTGATATTCTTACTAAACGTCACTGAGAGACTTAAGCGAAAAAAATACCACAAAAGTATTTGCTGTCCGAATTCGAATATTCGAAAACATTCTTATTTAAATATTTTAAGTTTTACTGTGTGTTATTTAAATTTACTTTGGTTTAAAACATGCTGTGTGCAAGCAATGCTTCTGTGTTCAATCCTGGCTGTTAAGCCGATATTAATAGCCATATCCTGGCTGTTAAGCCGATATTAATAGCCATATGTAAAAAGTCAATTAAATGCGTGGTCGATAAAGGAAGACTTTTTCGAATTACTTATCTCATTAACTTTGGTATGTTAACCTAAATTCGTTAAAGCATTTTATTCAATATAATTAATTAATAATCCGGTCTCGAACACTTTGTAACAGTTGAAACTTTTGGCTTTCTTTGTGCAAAGTTCGTCAAACAGGTTTTTTTCCTGCTGTATTTCATCTATACGAGTATATTGTACATTTCTCTATATTGTCCCTAAATCGGAGAATTTATTTCTTGAAATACAAGCCAACGTGATCCCTCGTGTATTGATATATCTTTATTGTGAAGGGTTTGATTTTCATCTATTTAAACAGTTTAATCGTCAAAGTGCGTGACCTTACATCGACCCCACCCTGCCCACCGACCTGGCTAGCAGTATGGTCCTATAATTCTTGCCCCGGGCTAAGAGCCTATAAATCTGCGGCGAACAAAACCTCATTACTCGAACACATTTAAATAACAAAACCTTCTCCGCTTTGGTCAGGACGACTTCTTGCGCAGCGAAGGGCTTTTAGTTCAACATTATCTGGACTTTCTTGGAACGATCCTTGAAAAGTATAAAAAAATTATATCTCTCCTCTGATAGGAACTACTGTATAACTGTTAGTGAAGTTAGTCAAAGTGTTACCAACACTATAGATGCATACAATTATCTGTGCAGATAGACAAAACCTAACATGAGAATCGGCGTTCAACGGGGACCGTTCAAATGTCGAAAAAGCACAGTGGAACTGATGATAAATTTGATAGTCAATCAAATGTTATGAAGTGAGAAACATCCTTTAATCGTCAATCAAATGCTACGAAGTTAGAAACATTTCAACCTTTAATCGTCAATAAAATGCTACGAAGTTAGAAACATCCCAACCTTTCATCGTCAATCAAATGTTACGAAGTTAACATCCTTTAATCGTCAATCAAATGCTATGAAGTTAGAAACATTTCAACATTTAACCGTCAACAAAATGCTACGAAGTTAGAAACATCCCAACCTTTAATCGTCAATCAAATGCTACGAAGTTAGAAATATCCCAACCTTTAATCGACAGTCAAATGTTACGAAGTTAGAAAAATCTCAACCTAGATTACCCAGAAAACCCAGGCCATAAGATGAATTGAATTTAAACCTCTGAAAGACAGTCTTACCCTGTTTAGTAAAATATTTTCATGCTAGAAAGCCAAGTTTACACGGTCCACCACTTTCCTCCCGCTAAAAGTGTTCGGTACCTACGCATCATTTTGCATACCTCGCGCTCGGGCGACAGGCCCGGGTAATGGTCGCCTCTCAAGATGGCCGCCGACGCCATATTTGGGTGGGAAATGCTTCATAAATCCTAACTGAACGACAAGCCACGCATTCCGGGCAGCGCACTCAATGCCTGGAACTTGGAGTAACGATATAAGGAGCTATAGCTAATATTTTTACCCAACCTATACAAATTTGCGATAAATTATTTTCTCCAGGTTTTTATGTCGTATACCACGAGAGAAAAAGAGACAAAAAAAGTCGTCACATAATATTGCAGCACTTCTAAGTGAAAGGATGTTCTCCGTACGCGTTAACTTCACATCATCGAATCGCATAACTTACGTCAAGGGATTTTGAGGTTATTTCCTATATTTGTGTTGATTTAAAAACTTGCAGTGGTTATACATATCTGTATAAAATAAACATATTGGTGTTATGTGCTATGCGTGAATGTTCAAATAAGACCAAACAAAGATTATAAAGCATGTTTTTGACCGAACTTTAGAATTTTCACATTTTTAATGATATAAAGACATAAAGTCAACAAAAAGCATCCATCATTATTTAAGCAAACCTTCTGTTATTAGTGTTTGTGTAATATTTAGACTTTATACATTATTTTAATATGTTTATTAAAAATGTCCGAATTTCATGTGAGCGGTAACTAATAGGTTATCCAACATATTTCAATATATCTTTGCCTCTTTCTATCGAGTCAGTATAAAACCAACTGTCCTGACTACACTGTTTCGCAAAGGTACCTCTCCATATCCTCCAAAGCCTGGAAGGTGTTGCTTTGAATTCTTTGGAAATATTTGGAAAGGTTTGAGTAAATTAAATTACTTGAACGGCCTTCCAAATCTGCCATGTGTAAAAGTCTTGGAAAATTCAATCGAAGACCTAAACTATAAACTGAAAAAATAAATAAAAACAAAATGCAACTATGCCAGATTTATATTTTTATGGTAAATACCGCAAAAGTCCCGACTGCTCCTAACCACCTAGACCCAGTTTTTATTTATTTTTATTAATTTTATTTTAAATTAGCTACTTGTACATTAAAGTTTACAAAGTATCTAATTATTTAATTTTCTTTTTGAATTATTATTATTTAAGGTACTTAATATTTTGATTTTAGTATATTTTAAATAGTTTTTACAGGCTATTTTGAATTTATTGATTTGGCATAATTTGGATGGTTTCCGGTAGCGCATTATAGGATTTCATCCCTTTATATAGTAAGCTACTCGTATTTTTGTGTTGGCTTTATTCTTTTCAGGTAGTCTGATTTTTTTGCATGTCCTTGTATTATGTTTGTGAATATCAACATTGCAGATAATTTTCTAAGAAAAATATTTTGTGGTAAGCCGCATCCTCAATACGGGTATGTTGTGAGGCTGAGGGTAGTGGGAAGGGGAAGGAGATGGGGAAAAAGAAGGCTGGGAAGTACCTGGCTAGTCAGATCTGGTCACTAAAGACGGTTAAAGCCATTTCAAGCAACGTTACGATTCTGAATGATGGTCTTTCACGAGGGCGATACTTAGAGTATCTACCACTCTGAAACGTGCCGCAATCTACTATAAATTATTTTTTGTGAATTAAATATTTTATGACACACATTGATTATATAAAATTTATTTGCGCACGCCGGGTTTCAACCCGCGACCTCTGGATTCGTAGTGGAGCGTCAACAACATAAATTTCAAAAATATTAATTTCAAAAATATTAATTTCACAAATATAAATTTCTATTTTATATTTGTTGAATACCTTATTATTATATATTCTCTGATTATAATAAATACAATGACCGACTGAATTGTATAAAATTTAAATATTTACTTAATGTGTAGTTTTTTATTTATTGGTATGAGTGTTTACTTAAGTAATTTCATAACTCAAATCTAACGTCTCATTCGAGATTTTTTTCTCTGTAGGGTGATGATAACCAACCCTCGATAGGAGTGAGTACTAGAATAAGAAGACAAAGGAAGCTAGCATTTTGAAAAAGGAAATAGAAAAAAAAGATCATGTCTATGAAGCAGAAAATATTTTTGTGAAGCAGAAAAACCTCTCAAATGGCAAATTCGGGAGTCATGAAATTTGCACAGCATTTTGTAGGTTAATACAATATTTTGTTAAGGTCATTTCCATCATGAGCTATGTAGGTTGAAAATATTGCTTTGACTTTGAATATCGCACAAGAATTCCACTTCACGGAGCCGGTGAGGCTAAGGCACTCTTATTGGGAAAACTTGTAGGGCGAATGGAATCGAGTGAGGAAAGGGAAAAGGGAAAACGAAAGTTTGGAAATAAAGCCGATTAGTTTTTTTATATATAATAAATGAATATTAAAATTTTCAATCATCGCTTCTATCCTCAACGGTGGTTTCTCGCCACGGCGATACTGAGAGTATCCACTCTGATTCGATAGAGTCATCAGTCATCACTTTAATCGAGTCTTGCGGCTTTTAGCAATCGGGCAACTTTACAAACTTACAAACCACCATGAAATAATAACACAACAATAGGCAGCCGGGCTACAAATTACAAACGCCTCCGTTCCCCGTCGCTCGCGTATTAGTTTCTTGAATAACGCCCCATGTTATTTCCTTTCGCCACCGCCGGCAGACGCCTTAGTTCGGAATAATAATTCGCCTTCTCGAACCACATCCCGGCAACCGACAGTTATCGTTCGCTTAAGATTTACTCCGAGCTTATTAAAATGTTGAAACGATTCTGCTTTTCTGACCGAAGAAACAATACAAATCGGAACAATACAGGGTCACCAACTGTCATTCGTCAATTAATATAAAAATACAAAAACAATTAACTAACTAACTTACCATCACGTTGTTTCCCCGCATTTTTCAGTGAATATAGATAAATTAGAGGACGCTGCAATAATTGAAACTGCTATAAATGGCAACACCATCAAAAGTAAAAGAGTGTAACTTATAAAAAATATTTTGGTTCGTGTGCATATTTTTCACATGATGTTTATACTTACTAACTAACCATCACGCCGTTTCTCCGCAGGGGTAGGCAGAGAGGACGGACCGCCAAACAACTATCTCTTGGCACTAACTCCTTGCTTCATTCACATTTATGCACCGTCTCATACACTTTTCTGTTGTTCTGACCCTTTACCAGTGGCGGCTCGTGAGTTTTCAGTGTGCTAAGATTTGAAAATACGACACTGTTAATGTTGTTGTAGCCGAAAATATATTTATTTATAAATATAGTTTTTTTTGTTTGAAAACTTTCAGGATTTTAAGTTTTGGTGGTGCAATGCACGAATTTCTGAAAAATCTTCTTAGAAAAAATTAAAATGTTGTAAAAAATAAATGTTTTCGGCTTTTTTCAATCTTATTCACCTGATCGTGCCATGTCTTCCTCGGTCGTCCTTGACTCTTCTTCCATTCACTTTCGCGTCGTATATTCTTTTCACACTTCTTACTTCGTTCATGCGCTCTATATGTCTAAACCATCTAAGCGTCCTTTTATTGATTCTATTCATTACGCTTACATCAGCCTTGCATTCGTTCCGGATAACCAAATTCATATTCACACAAAAACAACACCTTTTTCATAAAAAGGAACTCCACTGAAAAGTGTTATGACTTTAAAAATATTCCGATGGAATTACATCGATTCAGATAGGTTCAAACATATCGTATTTTATATCATTTATGTATTTATATCATATCATATTTTATATTATATTAGATTATTTCCCTACGGGGGTAGGCAGAGAGAATGAGCCGCTACACAATTCTGTCTTGGCAAACAGTCCTTACTTCATTTATATTCATTACATCGTAATTATTATATTCCAATATTCACTCTTCGGAATAAAAAACTAACTAACTAACCATCACGCTGTTTCCCCGAAGGGGTAGGCAGAGATGACGGATCGTCATACAACTCTTTCTCGGCACACACTCTTTGCTTCGTTCACATTCATACATCGTCTCACACATACTTTTCTGTTATTCTGACTCTTCACGTGGCCCGATTCAAGTATTTGATTCACTTGGATTTTTCTATTTTATTTTTTAAGTGGTAAATATTGTTTTTACAATTTTATTAGTGTCAAAGTTGACCGTAAAGCTTAAAAAGCAAAAAATATTATGAATAAATTATTGTACAATTTTAAGTCGCAGTGTTTTTCTAAAATAATTGGCAACCCTCGCTGTTGAATATGCGAAACGGGCCACCATTTTGAAAGCCATTGTTTATATGAGTGAGTTTTAACTCAAAACAGGGTTAGTCATGCAAATTTTACGGTTTTCAGAGGCGTTCATCTGTTTTCTAGGTTATCGGGTGGTTTTATCATATAAATTGAAGGTGGTATTTTAATAAGGACCCGCTTTAGGCCTATTATCGTGTTTCTGGGGACATCATGGCGCGATGTATGCCCGGAAAGGCTCCCAACCCTGAAACAGGAAAATATTATGTTTTCCTGAAAGGTTTTCAATTTCACTCGGGTTATATTGAAATAATATACCATAATTGATGTTTCAGCTTATAAATACCATTGAAATATCTCAATTAGGGAATGTTTCGAGGCACAGTTAAGTCGGTGAAGGGAAGGAGTAGGAGAAAAGCAATGAAGAGATAAAACGATAGAATTGTACTGTGGGCGTGTTTGTGTGTGCTTCCTCTAACATTGTTAAAGGTATCCCAACCAGAGCTAACCCAAACACAGTACCCACACAGATGCATTGCTTGCATACTGCATTTTACAAACTTGTTATTCGACTTCAGAAAAAAAAATCTGTGAAAATGAAGATATGGTAAAAAGAGCACATTAGAATTTTTTGTTCAACAACTGAATTTGTACTCGCTACAAAAAGATAAAAACTCAAATATCTGTTTATATATATCATGTTGATACTAATTTATTTTTATGTGAATACCGCCCATGAGTCCCACCTGCTCCAAACCCTCTGGATCCGGTAGGACTATGGTATCCTCAATCGGGGTATGTTGTGAGGTTGAAGGTGAAAGTGGGGAGGGGAAGGAGATGGGGAAGGGGAAAGTTTAGAAGTACCTGGCTATTAAGATCAGGACACCAAACACGACCAAAGCCATTTCAAGTGACGTTTCGATTCTGAATGGTGGTCTTTCACCAGGACGATACTTATAGTATTTATTATTATTTTATATGAATTAAATATAAAATAAGATATATTATTTAATACAATTTATTTGCGCACACCGAGATTCGTAGCCGAGCATCTTATCTGGTTCCACAATTGTTATCAGTGATTTTACATCGGCAACCTCTGGAACCAAGGTCTACTATTTACCACTACACCACGGAGCCCGCGCACGCTTTCCCGCAACTCTAAACCAAAACGGCTTTTCGTAGATTTATGTGAACCTTTTTTAATTTACCATAAATCACCGTTTTGTAAAGAGTCCGCAAACTAATTTGAATAAAGAGCCCCGTTTCGGTTCCAGCTGTGGGTTGCTTCGCAAGCGGTGACTTTTGACAAACCCGGACTTGTGCGTAGGCACTGTACTTCCAGTATTGACTAATCGCTACACTAAACTTGTTATTGTTGACTCGGTCACTGTTTACACGGAACGCTATTTTTGGCTGGAGCGAACCGGAATAATAATAATAATTGTTGGATTATTTCCACGGAGCCGTTTTAGTGAGAAATTCACCTCAAAGGCACTCTACAACTTAATTTTTCTAGGACTCTTATAACTACGGACTTCTTACGTTTTATTCTTACCTTCATGTTTATTATGCAAATTTATACCTACCCAACCATTTTCACCGTATCGCCGTTTTGAATAAAATAATGTCATTCCAAATAATTGAATCTCGAACGGAAGAGTTTTTGTGTGAAAAATGGTGGTTTCTCGTTCGTTTCGCTAGTTTGTTGGTTTAATGTTTGATTTTCTAAAAATATAAAATAAATGTGGTGTTGTGAATGAGAAGACAAAAAAGGTGTTATTTTGTGAATTGTTTCGGTGATAAAATTGTGCAAGAAGAGTCTTTCAACTACATCGGTGAGTGAATGGTTTCACATTTTTCCTTCATTACATAATTCGTTCCACATCCATAATTAAACCTTTCCACCAAGTAGTATAGTTTATTGTTTACAGTTAACTATTTTCCAAATTCATCTGTGTTTTATTGCAGCTTCGGGTATTAAACAGTTATTTAAAATTAGAACATAACGTAATATTAAAAAAAAAAAACACTTAGAAGAGTTTATGTATGATACAACTCTGTGTAAAGGTAACCATGCCTGCGTTTGATCAGTTTAAGGTTTATGTATTCTACATGTTATGATTATATTAAAAAACGTTTAAAATAAGTTTATTGTTATTTTCACCGGAAGAAGAAGTATTTATATTAATTATTTATTTATGTGTTTTCATAATGTCGTTCCTGTTCGGTTAGTCAATCAATCTGAGTGTGACATTTGTGTTTTAATTGATGACAGACAGAATGCTTCACCTTTTCATTTGACAGTAGCCCAGTCCTTTTGGTGGAGTTTAGCAGAATTTTCATTGGGCTTTTGGCAATAATTCCTGGTTCCCCTACGAGGCTCCTCAGATATTAGATGGTACTCTAAAAAAACGTGCATAGCTTTCGTAAATATGTTTTATATGTTTTTTTTTAATTGAGCCATCTGGTATTCAGATTGCAAAATAAAAAGCTTGTTATTTCCGTAAGCCCAAGGGCTATAGTTCCTTATTTGTGCTAGCTCCAATGCTTCACCTTTTCATTTGACAGTAGCCCAGTCCTTTTGGTGGAGTTTAGCAGAATTTTCATTGGACTTTCAAAAATAATTACCGATTCCTACAAGGCTACTCGGACATTAGAAAGTATTCTAAAAAATGATGCACAAATACGTCTTCTATGTTGCACCTTCTTCCCTCGACAGCAGCCCAGTCGTTTTAAAATGAGCACGAGAGTTAGTCTCATTCCAATTGTTTTTTTAGCAAAGTGTAAAAACAGCCCGGTTGTAGAACAACTTATCCGGCTTCCATATTCTCCCCCACAGAATATTATTATGCACGAGGTGAGAGTAATGAAGAGATTTTTTTAACACTTTTATATTTTCGTGGAAAGCAATCACTTTGTGGTTTGACACATTTAAATCAATGAGAAAATAACTTTGTAAAAGACCACGGATATTATTTTCATTTTCATGACCGATCGGTTTCGCTTAGCCTAAGCATCATCAGGGTACAACATTTATGTATTTTTATCTGTTTCTTTGTTATTATTTAAATGTTATTGTATTGTTTTCTCATTGCTCTGTTATTTTACTTTATATTTTGTTCTCCCTATGTATGTATATATAACCGCACACTTTGTAATTTTGTCAAGTTTAATTTTGTACCCTGATGATGCTTAGGCTAAGCGAACCGGTCGGCCATAAAAATTAAAATAAAATTCGTGGTCTTAAAAAGGTGTTTTTTCATTTCTTTAAAACACTTCTAAATGTATTAGACCTTTTATTATTGACTTCCTAAAGGGACAAGGTCGCGGATCAGAGTGCCATACCAGTGTCGCAACTTTGAGCGACTGCCCACAGGTAGCGTCCAGTAATGCCAACATAAAGGTGAAAACAACAAATATGCTTTCTCATGAAGACCCAGGTTCACCTCTATATCATCAAAAAGACCTTTCGCAAGCGCCTTTGAAATGATTTTCTCATCTACGAAAACGGTGCTACAAAAAACAGTCAACTATTATCATTATTATTTTTTACCGCATCCCCGAAACCAGGCGACTTCCTGTGTGGAGTTATTTGGGAAAAAATATCCTTAAAATGTAATTCTTTTTTGAAATTCACAACACCTTTTATCAAATTGATATCCACATAAAGGTTTATTGCGGTATTACAGATATTTGTAGCGTTATATCCTCTATGAACGTACATTCAACTGTCGTAAGTGGCGGACAGTGTGACTGGTACCTGAGGCAAAATATTAATGGAAGAAATAGAAGAGATGTACAAACAAACAAGTTATAGACATATTTAGTGTAAATTCCTAATAATTATTGATAAATTATAATATATTAACCTGCAAAATCAGGACTCTGAACGCGATTTGTAACGAAAAATAGATGGTCTAATGGTTTATTTTTATTTTTATTAGAATACCGCACAAGAGTCTCAACTGCTCCCAACCGCCTAGAACCAGTGAGACTATGGCATCCCCAAATAGGGTATGTTGTGAGGCTGAAGGTAGTGGGGAGGGGAAGGAGATTGGGAAGAGGAAGGTTAGGAAGTACCTGGCTATTCAGATCTGGTCACCAAACACGGCTAAACCCATTTCAAGCAATGTTCCGATTTTGAATGGTGGTTTTTCACCAGCAAAACTGTTGCCTACTAGTTTCATAACTATAACGACATCTTCAGCGCACTTTAAAGGGATACAATTTAAAAATCTAAGTAAATATTTAACGAAACATTTAAATTTATTACAAATAATAAAATATTGATTTTAATTTAAAAGAAATGAAAAAAATAACTTTTTAAGCCCGACCGGTTTCGTTTAGCATCATCAGGGTAAAAAGAAAACTATACAAAAAATACAACGTGTGCGGATTTATATACAAAGAGAGGAAGAACAAAATATAAAATGAAATAATAGAAAATCAAAATTATAACAAAAGAATAGAAAGAAAGAGACAGATAATATGAATTGAAAGAGACAAAACGTCAACTGAGAAGGTGATCAAAGAATAATGATAAATTTAAGAGTTTACGGGAAATATTCCTAATGTTGAACTACTGGACAAATTTACTTTTATAAAATGATCTTTATCAATAAGATGCTTAGCGAATTCAGAAAAATCGTGGTTATTTTAACGTCTAAGATGTTCTTTGATTCTAATATTGATATTATCACCAATATTAAACGCAGAACAATCACTGCAAGCCAATTTATATATTCCCTAGTGATTTAGTTTGTCATCTTTATCTTTAGAATTGATTAGAAATTTTCCCAAATAATTGTTTGTATAAATAGGCCGGTCGTATTTCAGGACGAAGGTTTTTTGGGCTACTTTATTTTAGTTACTACTTACTTTCTCCATTAGATTTAACACTATTCTCAAAATAACTTTTTGCTTAAATATGTCTCCTGGTTTATGGTCCTGCCACTAAGAGCTACATTGTAACATTGTGTAGTTCATGGGAAACAGTTATACGAGTATGTTACAACGGATCTATCATGTTCTTAGATATATGGCATCAAATTCCCGGCACCCTGTAGGTATATAAAATACCTTCGTGTACCTTTATCAATTTAACCCGAAAATAACCCCGATATTCGCAATATGATGATAAAAACCCTGAAATGTGTATGGTCCATTTAACGTAAATATGTATCGCTAAACCGTCGTCCAAATTACGACGTTCAAGATTCCAACATTCCGACCTAAAGAGTTGAACCGTTATAAATACGATGTTATTAAAGCAATAATGTCGCAGTTATGTAAATCTTCATTATAAAGTGGTGATACAATGTAGCAAACTCGCATTTTGTTAAGTTAATAGTTACAACCTTTTTACTAAATTACTTGATATAACAAAACCTTTTTGATAAATACAAAATACCGAGTGAATAAAATTATGCCTTAAACTCTTTCAAAATGATGAATTTATTTAGTGAAATGAAAAAAAAAACTTTGTATAAGACCACATATTTTATTTTATTATTCGCTTAGTTTAATTTTGTACCCTGATGATGCTTAGGCTAAGCAAAAACGGTCGGTCATAAAAATAAAAATAAAATATGTGGTTATCTTTATTTCTAGTGCTTCTAAATTATTTAGTTTGTTTCCCTGACCATTTTTATGGAGAATATGAGTGTCGGTCATAAAAAATAAAATAAAATCTTTGGTCTTATTTAAAGTTTTTATTCTTCATTTAATTAAATATGTGTGTCTTATTGATTATTGAAAAAATATTAACAATCTTCAAAGAATATGAAGATAGAAAAAGAGATTTGGTCGTGACCGAGACTCGAACTCGGGACCTCTACTCTATCCGAGAGTTGTGCATTCACCAAAATTTCCATCCCAACCAATTCACTCACCCCCATTTTTATCAATTTCAGACTATTAATATTCTAATTAAAATATTATTTTTTCCACATTTGGAATCAATCTTTTTTGTTTATTAAAATATATTGCTAACATACATAGCAATTCCGATGAGTTATAAAAACTCACTCTTTATAATCTTTAACAAAGCTCTATCCGAACACAACTGCAAATATAGTTTGTGTCATGGATGGAATCACCTATTTTTATTTTACCAAGTATCTTGACCTTTTGCAAAGTCTAGAAGTAATTTTTAAATTTAATTAACTTACTAAAGATTTCATATTTTTTAATATAAAATTGCAAGCGCAAACCCTTAAAAAATTAATTCAAATTATTTTTTAAATTATTGGTTGTTTATTTGAGATAATTATGTTTTTGTTGTAGGAGGAAGTGTTTCGGCTTTTTATATTTTGGTCAGACATGTTTCTTGAGCCTTTGAGGTGATATTTCACAAAAATGGCGCCATATAAATAAGCCAAGTATTATAATTATTCGTCATACCGGACGAGGTTATTCATAAATATATATTTTTTATAGTGAATACCGCACAAGAGACCAATGCTCCTAACCGTGTAGAGCCAGTGAGAGTATGCCATCCCCAACGTGGGTATATTGTGAGGCTGAAGGCAGTGAAGAGGGGAAGTAGATGGGAAAGAAGAAGGTTGGGAAGAATACCTGGCTACTCAGATCCGATTATCAAATACGACTAAAGCCATTTCAAGCCATGTTTCGATTCTGAATGGGCGCATATTAAAAAAAAATAAAAAAATCATAATTATAATTTTAAGTTAATAAGTGTGTCTATCTGGTGGGACATGCCGGGTAAGTATGTTCCTGTATATTTTCTTATTTTAACTAGGAATAATATGCAATAATAGGAAATAAGATCTGTACAGCGCCCTTGAGGTGATTTTTCACAAAAACGGCGCTATACAAATCGTCCAAATATTATTATTATTATATAGGATAGATTCCGCAAGACTCAATATATATTTATTTATGACGCGAACATCGAAGTAATTGCTAAACCCTTTTCCATTTTGGTCCCCCCAGGGCTAACTCGATGGCTTTATTTGTAATAGACTTGTTAGTTTAGGCCTTGATGTTGTCTTTTAAATTAAGTTTATTTTAACCCTTTAAGTCCAGAATTATTGTTTCCACACAAAGAAAATATTTAAAGCTCATGAATAAATATATATATTTTTTGTTGTTGTTTTTAGTTTTATACTTTAATTTTATTAAAATTAGGTCTTAAACGGTATACTTTTTGTTAGTAAGTTAAGTAAATATAACACATAAACAACAGTTTAAAAAAAATCACAAAATGAATAGACAGGTACTTTCTATCCTTCCTTTATCCTATATCCTTCCTCGCTTCACTTCTTTCAGTTTTAAAACCTCAGAGCAATAATATACCAGGGGGGATAGTTTTGCGAAACAGTGTAGTCAGGATGGTTGATTTTTTCCTGACTCGGGCGTGGCTAGGGTTTTCATGGACACACCATTTTACATCCATTCATAGCACATGTCAACATAATGTTTTGTTATTTGTATAACCATTTTTTCACAGTATTGTTGTCAACTAAAATATATTACCTCAAAAACCGTTGAGTTATGTCGCATAACTAAACGTAGTGGGCGGAGTCGCCGGAGACGCGGGAGACGGAAAACACGCTTACATACCTAAAAGTGGTGCGATGTTATGTGACAACTTGTCTTGTCTCTTTCTCTCCCACGTTTTTCTTTCTAAAACCCGGAGAAAGTGATTTATCGTAAGTTTGTGTAGGTTGGGTGAAAATATTTGGCTCTCTCTCCATATACATTCAAACTCCGAGCTTACAACCATTGAACAAAACATCTCTAAGACTTTTCGACCCCAGACGGGCCAGTGAATTTTTTCGTATTTTCATTGTCTTACTGGCCATGTGCGAATATCTTATTAAAAAAATAATGAAAAAAATGTGTTACTTTTACGGAACAAAAGTTTTGCTAGTGACTTTTAACGGTTATCCACAAACCAGTTTAGCTTCCTACTGTAATAGCAGCTTAATTTTAATAACGCTTATTCGAATCTATCAAGTCATAATTCGCAGGGGCAAAAAATGAAAACATGGATATGGCCGATTCCCAATCTGAACGCCTCAATTTGTAACAACACTAATATGCAATAATACGGGGAGGGGGAGGAGATAATAGCCTGGCGAGCTTTATTACCATAATAAGTATTTATGTATGTAAAATTATGTTGGTCGATATGCTAAACCAGTGTTTGACATGCTTTACCAGGATGGTAAAAGATTTACAGAGGTGGAGGGTGGGCTGATTTTGTACCAAAAAAAACATGGCACCAACAAACAATGACGTTATAGATATAGACACGTTATAGCCTTAGAATATTAACACAAAATGTGGCAAGCAAAACACACACGTTACCAGTAAATTCATCATTCAAATATCGGTCATATATGACAAAGATAGACATTCATAGAGTATATGTGTATGAACGAAACAGATCCGAAGTTTGGACCGCGTTCCATACTTGCTTGAAACGACCTCAAGCGACGCGTGACCGTTTAGTACTAAATCGGCTTAAACACCGATCACACCAACTAACGTGATTATTGCTTGCCAATTTGAGAGCGCTACAATGTGTCTATAATATATGTAACGTCATTGCCAACAAATGAATAAAATTCAATTTATTTGAGTGAAAACACGGCCTTTTAGGGTAAAAAAAGTACCTAACTTTTTCTTTATGATTAAAAACATAGGTATACTTATCTAATAAATTTTGAGAACGTATCTACAGCAAAAAAAATGTTAATATCAGAAAAACGTGAAACTAGTTTTTTTTAGGCTCCTCTGTAAAATTTGCATAAATGAGATAAGTTCATTAAACCCAAGGGACTGATCTGGTGAGTATTGTGGGGCTAAGGTAAGTGGGAAGGGGAAGGAGATGCAAAGAGGGAGGTCGGAAAGTACCTGGCTATACAGATCTGGTCACCAAACAGGGCTAAAGTCATTTCGAGCAACAAGGCGGAGGGAGGTTGGGAAGTACCAGGTTTTAAAAAAATATTATTATCTTATCACTATACTAATTATGCACCGTTTTTATTTTTATTTTTGCATCTTATAAGGGCGATTCTTAGAGTATTGAGAACTTTTGTAACGTCATTTAAGTTGGGTCCATTTTGACAAGGCAACATAAGCCAAAACAGTAAAATAAAAAAATCTGCTATATAAACGTTCTTAAAAAAGAAACTGACATTTAAATCAGACGGTGAACACTTTGATAATTTGAAAATATTGACTAGAGTTCATCACTTCATTTACGTAAATTGAGTAAAAAACATCTTGTGCTGTTTTTTCCCCTAAATGTCTACTTTGATAACGCTACTGCATTCTCTACAGTCAAACCATCTCAAGTTTACCAGTTTCATTATTATTTTGTGGTATCGTTGACAACAAAAGTTGGTTCAAAGCTTATCAGTGAAATTTATGTAAATACAAAATACTCGGACACGCCATTTGAAACATAGGCCGGTGGAAAGACGTGGACATTGTGAATACTTGATCCTTCCCACTGGAAACAGGTTGCAGGGTTTCCCGAGAGAATCATTATTATAATATTTATTAAATCGTTGATAATACTCGATATCAGAATAGAAACGATGCTTAAAATGACTTTAGCAGTATTTAGTAACCAGATCTGATTAAGGGTCAGCACCCCAAAATACATACTTTTTGGTTTTCTAATACAAGCTATCCATTTTTATTCATTAACTTTTTGTTTCTTACGTTATTTTTTACATTACCTACCTTACTAGGTCATAAGAACCTGTTCTGAGGTAAATGACAGTGAGTACAAGTAGAATAATTTAAAAAAAATGATTATATTTGTTACACAATGTTCTAGTTTGTCATGGTGAAGAATTTCAAGTGCTATTTTAGGACGTCTTCAATTTCCTTGCGGTCCTTACTCATTAGTCATTTGGTAATGTTTTGATTAAAGGAATACATATTTGAATGCAAATGATTCATTTGTTAATTCTATACGGGCGGTTATATAATTCTTAAACAGAAATCTTTTAAATTCTTTATGAAATGTATTCTAGAATTTTAGGTGAAACGTACAAAAATACCTATGCTGGTTTTAAAACTACACCTTTTAGTGACATTTTAGTATGTTATTCAGAGAATTCAAAATATTACAACTTACTTTTTTTATTCACTGGAAACCTTAGACATTTTCCTAACTTCCCGTGTAAAAGTACAAATAAATCATGTGCAGTATTGCCTGTATTAGAATGCTACAAAGTGACATTTAGCGCCATTTTGGGTGCTGAGCCTTGATCAGGTACTTTCTAATCTTCCTATTTCCCATCTCCCTCTCCTTCCCACTTCCTACAGCCTCACAAGATACACCAATTAGACGTAGTTATGCAAAAAGCGTTCAACCCACAATTTGCCAAAATCGAATTTTTCATATTTTCCAATAGATAAATACCAGATTTATAGCTGCTGAAAACATTCAAACTTCAAATGCAATAGATTTTGGATAATTTTTTTTTTTACTAACGCTCATTGTAGATATTTGAGTTGAATTGAAGTTTAAAAACATTATAAAATGTAACGTAACATAAGAAATATGCTCATAAAGAAAAAAAAAACTGATTTTCACTTAACAAATGCTGATTTATATTAATGATTTTTCGCTGTCATATTTTCAAACGCCCTTTTCTCAGTTTCATCTTTTTAGGGTTGGATGCTTTCTGCATAACTACGTTCATTTGGGGATGGCATAATTTCACTGACTCTAGATAGTCGAGATTCTTGTGCAGTATTCATATAATTAAAACAAAAACAACGTGAAAGTATTTAATCGTTAAACCGTTAACTTCCAAACACCGAACTGTTATTTTGCCGTTTAAAAACCTATCAAGTTAAAAATGTGATAACCAAATTAGTTCAACAAACGAGCCTTTGAGATAAAAGAATTACACCGCTTAGAGCTTTTAGTGTTTTTATCATAATGCTAAACAAGCGACTAGTTCTGGTGTGATATGTTGGAGGCCCAAATCTACCCCAAACAGGTTTGATAATTTTACACGAAAAGCTTGAATTATGTTTAAAAGTCAACACGCACACGCATGTGTTTTACAATCTACTGTGATATTATTTCCTACAACAGTTTTGTTTCACGAAGTTTGAGAGTGAAAAACGGTTAGCATGAAAAAAATTCTTAGTCTGACAAAATGATATGCGATGTAACAGAAATTTCGCATTTAAGATGAATTGAAAACAACATTTTTTCGACTCTTTTATTGACTAGGTCGACATGATAAAGCACTCATTTTGAATAGTTTATATTTTTAAATAAAACACATAAACTTTGTTTATAACCACTTTATTATTTAATATTACGTCTACCGGTTTCGAAAGTAGCCTTCATCATCAGGACAATATTAAAATTAATATTCACATAATCCCCTCAGTTACCACTTCTCCTTCCTATTCCAACTCCTAAAGATGTATATGTATCTCAGCATTTTGTATTTTATGTTAATTTTAATATTATCCTGATAATGGAAGGGTACTTTCGAAACCGGTAGACGTAATATTAAATAATAAAGTGGTTATAAACAAAGTTTATGTGTTTTATTTATAAATATGGCAAGCCACAAAGTAAATGCTTTTTACGAAAAAGTTTATATTTTATTTAAGCCAACTGAAGCCTTTTCTCATTATTTTTCATGGTTTAGTCAAAATAAAAAAGGAGTTTAACGAGAATATACATAAACTAATCTGTATATGGGGAACTCTATTAACGGATGACTGAATACTGGAGTCGATAATAATAAGTTGTTAAAAGGAGTGAGGTTCAAAATAAAGTGCTGATACCGACCCTGGTGTATTTTTTATTTTAGTCTAAATTTACAGCAGATTAGTAATTAGCATGTACGAGTATATAATAGTAAAACCAGTAAATTATGCCAATTATAAATTTTCCACGAATGACGATGAAATAATAAGTAAAGTGTGACCATACACAGTTTTTTTGTTGGTAACTTAACAAAGTTGGTGGGGGAGAGAAAGGTGGAAGGGAACATGGTAATGGGATAAAGGGAAGAGGGACGAAAGTAGATGGAAGGTTGGCTTTAGTGATCTAGTTTGGATGCAGTCGAGTCATGGATTTTTGTTTAATATCACGTATAGTCGAGTTAAAAATGTCAATGTGGTAATAATTTATAGTGAATGACTTTGTAGATTTGTAAATGAAAGAGTTTTGTTTTGAATTGGTGTTGCAACGGGGGAGATGAAAAATACGGGGTAGCTGAAGAAGGAAAGCGGACGGAATGCTGTAGAAATAAGATCCCTGAGGCGCATGTGTATCAAAATTATGTTTGACCGTATTAAAAATGGTGGAGACCTGGAAAGAATGCAAGGCTGATTTATTTACCCTATACACGTGCGAGCTCTGTACTAATTTGAAGAAGAGTAACATAAAAGGTTTCGGGTCCAGTACAACAATACCTACCGCATGATGTTCAGTCTTCCCAGGCACTGCAGTGCTTCCGGTATGTTCACCGAGGGGTGAAGGATAAACAACTCTAGAAATGACCTCATCATGGTATCCCGTCAGATCCCGAATTCTAGCATAGAAGCTCATCGGAGTAAGATATTGGCCCCATCATGGCCTTTTGCACACATGAGACCTAATATCCTTCATTAATAATGTTTACATGTTTTTAAAATTTTTTATGATTTTTTCGTAAGAAGCAATTACATGGTAGTTGGACATTATATAAAACAAAAGAATACTTGGTTTTAAAACCATAGAATTTATTATGATGAAGGCCAACCGGTTTCGCTTGGATCAAGCTTCGTCAGGGCACATAAAATAACTAAATGTTATTATATGAATGTTATTATATTAACAGTTATTATATGTGCCCTGACGAAGCTTGATCCAAGCGAAACCGGTTGGCCTTCATCATAATAAATTCTGTGGTTTTAAAACAAAGTATTCTTTTATTTAATTTTCTGATTTTTTTTATTTTTTCTTTATTTTTGTGTGTATTACAACTTTTATTTTATTATTATTATAACTATGTAGTATTATCAATTTATTATGGAATGTATTGCATTGCACTGTTCCTGCATACCTTCTGGAATAAAACTTTTATTATTATTAGGAACATTTAAGTAATGTTTTTTTTAAATGAGGTCAGGGGATCAGAAAAAATCTCAATTTTGAAATTGAGGCAAAGCTTATTGAACGTATGCAGAGCACGGTTAGTTGGCGAATTTGCTGCTGCATTAGTTTTATCACTCGACGTGTGGAAGAGTTCAGTGTGGCGGATACGTCTTAAAGGTATGCTAACACAAAAAAACATTGAAAAAAATATTTAAATATAATGATTTTAATAAAACCAATTTTTTAACTTTATTCCACCATTTTTTATTTAAGACCTGACCGGTTTCACCTTATGATGGGCATCTTCAGACTGAAAATATCCGTCATAAGGTGAACCTGTCAGGTCTTAAATAAATAAAAAATGGTGGAATAAAGTTGAAATATTGGTATTAATAAAATCATTAAAATGAACAACTGTTTCGCCTTCTGAGGCCATTATCAAACTGTGGAGAAGCCATATACAGACAGACTATTTATATCATGTTTAATGTTATTATATTTTTATAGACATCAACAATAATTACAATTTATCAGAAAAACTTAATGGGGACATTGGTAGTTAAAAATATAATAACATTAAACATGATGTAAATAGTCCGTCTGTATGTGGCTTCTCCACAGTTTGATGATGCCATCAGAAGGCGAAACAGCTGTCACGCGTAAAAATAATTACATCGCAGAGCTTTTAACTAAAAATTGTTTTTTTAAATTTAAAATAATAATAATTATTGTTTAAATAAAATTAAAAAACCTAAAAATTAAAATGGAGTTCTACAAAATAACCTTTAAAACCATAAATACATTAAAATGGAGTTCCACCACGAATTGACAGTTTCAAAATCAGAAATAATTCAAGGATAACTCACAATAGACCGCCAGCGTAGCGTTCGCCGTGGCCGTCCCGGCCGCATTCTTCGCCGTGCATACGTACACCCCCGCGTCCGCCGGCTCCGCCCGCTGCAGCACCAGCTGGGCGGACGCCGCCACAGCCGCGCCCGAGGGCGGGCCGCTGCCGCCGTTGCCGTTGCCGCCGTTGCCTCCGTTGCCCAGCGCGGCGGAGGCCTGGCCGGCGGACGAGGCGGGGGCGACGCCGGCGTCGGCGCGCCCCGCAGGGAGACGCCCGCCGATCTTGGACCAGACCACTTCGGGCAGGGGATCGCCGCCGACCTGTGGGTATAATATCACATTTGGGTTAAAATAATTGTATTTTTTTTATTTAATTTGATTATTATTATTTTATTAAAATTTAAAAGTTTAATAACAGTTTGTTTTAAGGGGTTGAGGAAATAAAGGACATGAGGGGGGATCGATCTAGATCAACGCCGCGGCAAGACTTATCACCGTCGTATCAAAATATTCCCATATCTCAGAGCACCTCAAAAATCTTCACTGGCTTAAATGTCCCGAAAGAATCCAGTTTAAGCTTTGCTGGATGGTTTTCAAATCAATTAACGGAATGGCTCCGGCTTATTTATCGGAATTGTGTATTCCTGAAGATTCCAATTCGCGACAGTCAACCCTTAGATCGGCAATGTCATCGGCTATCGGAAGGTTGAAGGAACTAAAGCGCACACCAGACACTAAGTTCGGAGAGCGCGCTGCAGGAGTGTCAGGTCTTAAAGCCTGGAATGGATTACCACATGATCTGAGAGTAATAAAAGACTCAAAAGAGTTCAGAGCTAAACTCAAAACCCATTTTTTCAGAAAATCATATCCATAATCAAGATTTAACAAGCTCAATAGAATTTCTGTTCAAACCAAGACAACTTTTCAGACTCTCATTCTTTAAATTCATTAGAAGATTTTTACCATTATTTGTTCCTCACTACGAAAAATTAAAAAAATATCTCTGATTGCTCTCATGCCTTAAAATAAAAAAAAAATAATAAAAAAATAAATAAAAAATAAAAATGTATATATGTATGAATCAGCTAAATTCTAAAGTATTATGATACGGTGATTGTGTTCTGCCAGAAGTGACCTGCCAGGTAAGTATGTTGCTGTATGTTTATATAAAGTAGGAATTAATATTAAGTAGAAATTAAGATTTGTACAGCGCTCTTGAGGTGATTTTTCACAAAAACGGCGCTATACAAATTATCCAAATATTATTATAGGTTCTCATCTTTATTTCGCCCACCGCACACTTTGAGATTTTTTTTTTCTAGAACCCCCCCTGCACTTTTTTACTTACCATCTGTTGCGATTCTGAAACAGCTATTGCCACGATTATATTTCAACATGTAATTACACCGTAATATTATATAGTCGTAAGATAGGATATGACTCCTGTCCTATTTCTGGGCTTAAAGAAGAATGTTTCAAGGAGAACAATTGAAACGCATACTTAATTAAATTGAGAAGTATTATCTAGTATCTTCTACTGCCCTCCTGAGAGTCTCAAACGCCCACAAGGGGGCGTTATCGCCCACCTTGAGAACCTATGATCTAGATGAAATAAATGATATGTGTGATTTCATATTAATACAAGAAGTTTAAAATATATATTTGTAAATATAAAAAGATTAGTCGTACCGTGCGATTAGTAGATATCTGAAGTTGTAAAGGCTTGAGAGATCGTCGGTGTGACTTTAGGGAGTGAAGTGCAGAGTTAAAAAGAAGAAGTTTTGCTTAGAATTAGTGTTCCATCGAGGGAGGCTAAAAATTTGGTCAGATCTGGTTAGTTTAATAATTAGAGATAGTCGATATTCCTGTCCCGGTTAAAAAGAACCGGTTCCAAGCCGGTCACTGGAACCGTCGATATTATTTCTCTGAGGAACCGGTTACTTTTTTGGCAAATAAAAATTGATATCATTTGTCTGAGGAGCCGGTTTTTTTGTTGACTTGCTATTAGTTTTTTGAGGAGGAACTTTTATCGACTTTTCGATTTGAATATGAAAATCTCCTTTGTGAAACTTTTCTGGCACTAGGAACCGGTTCCAAAAAGAATTGGATAAATAACCGGTTCCTCGCCGGTCACCGGTAACTGGAACCGCAGGTACACCCAATTCTAATTTCGACCATCTCTACTAATAATACTTTACCATTTTTATAGCGCCTTTTTGTGAAATATCACTACAAGGGCACTTTGAGGGAATTTCATACAACATTTTGATTAGGATTTAAGGCTGAATTACCCAACTAAACTGAAGAAACCTTTTTTAATCAAAAGTTTTGGCTAATATTTAGAACGCTGTAAAAAAATGTTCGTTGATCTTTGTAATTAATTACAAGTAAGTAATGGCCACAAAAGATGTTAATTTTTTCATGATTTCGAAACATTGAAATTCACAGCAACAACTTCACAGCTCATGACGGAGATTGTGAGCTGAAAACAGTTGCTTTAACCTAGAAAATTTAGACAGAAAAATCTGTGCAATTTTTAAGATGCCAGAGCTAACAGTACAAGAGTTTTTATTGCTTCGGTAGAAAATCTGTTTTATACTATGAATACTTGATTAATAATAATAAAAATAACACTGTGATAATTTATACAGTGCCGCTGTTGTGAAATATCACCTCAAGGGCGCTTATCGAAGTGAATGGGGAAATATCAGCACTCAAGATTGACGCGAAACGTTACTTTGTAGCATTCTAATACAAGCAGTACTACAAATGATGTATCTGAATTTTTTCTATGGGTAGTTATAAAAATGTCAGAGGTTTCCAGCGATTATATATTTTCTCAACTGTAATCCTTCTAATTCTATGAAAAACTTACTAAAATGTTAGTAAAAGTTACAGTTCGAAAACCAAGAAGAGCATTTTAAAATGTTTTACCTTAAATTTTACTATGCATTTCATAAAAAAAATTAAAAGAATTGTATTCACTAAAAAACCTTAGCCATTAACAGATTAATTACTTGTATTTTTGCTTATACTAGAAAGCCTAAAAGTGTGTATTTTTGGGTGCTGACCCTTAATACGAACATCAATCATTTGTAGCGCAGTATGCTGCCTGAAATCTCAAAATTTATTATATTTTTTTCTAAACGAATCTTTCCGTAGAGAGAAAAGGAAATATTTTATAAAGTCAGGAACAAAGACCGAGAAAAATTCTCATTTGACAGATTGCTAAAGAATGTAAGAAGCCGTTCGACCGACAGACTTTCCTGAATAATTTCGATACAAAGTGATTTCTAGAAAGCATCTGCTGGAAAAACATTTCTCGCCCAAAATAATCCACGCGGGGCGTCACAACTTAAATATAAAGCAGTCGGATTTTCAATGTACAAGGGTTTCCCTAAGTTTTCCTAAGCTTCCGGGCTTACAGGAAAAATCTACCCTTTCTACGAAAGCTTAAGTCTTTCGGTTGGTTTTGGCCAATTTTAGTTTGTCCTTTTGTTGACCCTTGACTAGATTTTGTTGATTTTCAAGGGATCTCTTAATAAAGATTACTTTTTAAAGATTGATTTGTGAATAAGCGTTTTTTTTTTTAAATAACTGTTAAAAACGTAAGTATAAAAGATTTACTAAATTTAAGACATTACTTTTTAAAAGATAAAAGACAAAAATTAATAAATAAATAGTTGCATTTAAGATGGAAAGTATTGATTCCATGTAGTGAATTCCATGGTTAGTGTCAGTGGAAATAAGGCTTCTTTAGTGGGGGAAGAGGAAGGTCGTTTTTTTGTTGTTGCAAAGGTTGCGGGTTCAAATCCGACGTGGGCTAATAACTTTTATTTAATTAATATGTGTCACATTACGTTGAATTTATATAAAAATAATAAAAAAAATATTTACGGAACGTTCCAGAGCGGTAGATACTCTAAGTATCACCCTGGTGAAAGACCACCATTCAGAATCGAAACGTTGCTTGAAATGGCTTTTAGCCGTGTTTGGTGACTAGATCTGAATAGCCAGGTACTTCCCAACCTTCCTCTTTCCCATCTCCTTCCCCTCCCCACTACTCCCAGCCTCACAACATACCCCGATCGGGGATGGCATATTCTTACTGGCTCTAGACGGTTGGGAGCAGTTGGGACTAGTGCGGAATAAATACGTAGTTTTAATTCTAAGTTAAAATTTTATGTGTTTTGGACAAAATAGATTTATTGTTCGCAAAACAGTTGATTGGGGATTACGTACATACAAGTTAGTTTTTTCATTCTTTGGTACACAATTCTTTGCCACCATCACAGGTTGCGACATTGCCTTTCATGATAATGTGCGATTGAATATTTATTATTGCGCATTGATTATTGCCGACCGTCCAATCTCCATACACCATCCATACAAAGTACGTCACCTGGCATCTGAACTCGGCGTTGTGCCCCACCAGCGCCGCCTGCGCCTACGGCCTCACGATGAAGTGCGGCCGCAGCAGCACGCTCAGCTGAGCGGGTCGGCTCTCTCTAACGCCGACAACTGAGTGCGCGGCGCAGCGGTACGCCCCGGCGTCGCCCGCGCGTACCGAAGATATCATCAGGCTGCCTCCGTCCACCAGGGACATTCTGGAAAAAAATTGACACATTTTGGTTTATTCGATTTAGGGGTAACTTGTACAAGAAAAGTCCAACCCTTGGAGTAACAATGTATGGAGAGAGAGCTAATTATTTTTACCCAACCTATACAAACTTGCGATAAATCACTTTCTTGGGGTTTTTACGCTGTACACCATGAGAGAGAAAGAGACAAAAAATATAATACACCGCTTCTATGTACTGTCGCGATGATCTTGGCCTCCTGGGTCACCGCGGGACTCCGCCCACATTTTGTATTATGCCACTAAACTTGACACAACTAAACGATTTTTTAGATTATATGCTATACTTTTCTTGATAACAATACCACAAAAAAGTGGTTATATGAATAAACAAAACATTATGTCGATTTGTGATATGAATGATGTATAAATACCCTAGTCTTAGTCTTAGCCACGCCCAGGTCCACCGAGTCCGGTAAAAAATCATCAAAAACTGACTACACTGCCTTGGGTAGATACCACTCTATATACTCTAAGGTGCAACCCTTGGTGTTTTGAGAAATTGAGTTTCATGATGTTTCTACTGTTAGCATTTTCTCTAGGTTTGAAACTCCTTGCATAATAAATACGAGTATCAAGTTGCTGCTATTATGCACTCCTCGGTCAGAGATGTGTATTTAATATTTAAAAGATATAACCTTTTGACCTCGGTTGCTTCACCTCACTAAAGCTTTTTTGCACAATAGTGTTGTTCATTCGAAAGAAGTCATAACAGTACCTACACTACAAAATCCAGTTTCATAAAATTTCACAAATAAATATTTTTACTGACTACATACAGGAGACGAAAATTTTCTTGAAGGCATACGTCATATTTGGGGGACCTAGTTTTAAAGCAGATGAAGGAATCTTCCTCCTTTGTATGGTAGAAGGTTTAAAAGAAATATTCAGGTCAGTCTGAGGCCCCAGGCGTCGCTTTGTGGACCCCATCATTTCTAAGGGAGAAGAATGGAGTGGGTATTCGTTGACAACATGGATGAAGAAGTGACCCTGGGCCTTGAAGAGAATCATATTGTTGAAAGGGTGAAAACGCAAAAGCTAAATTCTTACTTACGATTACAGCAAATGTCAATGAAGGCTTTTTGAGAAGACTAGATTTTTGTTTCGAAACCTTTTAGATTGTGCCCTCTCCGAGTCATTGGTGTTTCTTTGCCTTTTGGACGTAAGCCAAGCAAAAAGCTAATATCGTTTATGGAAAAGCAAAAGGGTTCAAGCGACACTTTGGTAAAAAAATAGTTAAATATACAGTTTTGATCGGTTCTTTTTTCTGCATCGAATGTTCTGACTCTCGCTTGATTCTGAAGACTTTTGTGGCCCTTCAGCCATCTAAAATATAATTTCCATTTGGGAGAAGGCTCGAGTCAAGCGAGACAAGTTTGGGTCTTTTTCTCACTTCAGGTAACTCAGTGAGAGCATTGAGTTACAGGTGTTAACTTTTTTTTTCAACATCCAATCAGGCACTGAACACTTAAAATAACACCAAAACAACAAAAAAACTTCAGAACTTCCCAAAATGGCACTTCAGCCCCTTTCCTTTCCGGTGACGATATTGTTGTAAGAGTGGAAACGCAAAAATCCTTACTTACGATTCCAGCGAATGCTTTTCGAGAAGATTTCTTTAATAATAATAATAATAATAATATTTGGATGATTTTTATAGCGCCGTTTTTGTGAAAAATCACCTCAAGGGCGCTGTACAGATCTTGTTAAATTGTAATGTTTATGTAAGATGGAATGTGGCCGCCCTAACAGATTTAGACCAACGTGGGCGAATGTCATCTGGCTGTCATCTGTAAGGGTGTCACTTGAGTGATTTGTTGGATGCCTGGTTCGTTCGCGTTCGGGAACAGTCAGTCGAGATCGGCACTCCCCCGCCCCCCTGCTGGTTTTCGGGCGGTCGAAGGGACATTTCTGGACAAGGGTCAAAGCAAGTGACAATTCTCAGGCTATTGCACTGCATTTAATACACTGATATTTAAAGATTAAAATATTTTCTTAAAAATCGAAATTACGTCGAAACTAGTCACTTTAAAATTATTTAGAGTTTATTCACTTAACCTATACACAACAACGGTAATTTTAATGAAGTAATTTGTGAAATATCCTACTTATTTGGCAAAAAATAACGAGAAATACTAAAACACGTCAGGCAGCTGCGAAAACGCCACTAGATTTTGGTTTCGAACCCTTTAGATTGTGTCCTTTCCGAGGCCTTGGTGTTTTTCTGTCTTTTGGACATATGCCAAACAAAAAGCTAGTATGGTCTGTACGGGCTGTATGGACGGTACTATCATCCACCTCAACATGAATTGCTGTGGGGTAGAAGTTGTTCTTCACTCAACATACCTGTTGTTGGCCTCCATGTCGATGTTCTGCCCGTTCTTCGTCCAGTACACCGCGGGTTCAGGGTTTCCTTTCGGTGGGCCGCATTCCAGCAGGGCCGTCTCTCCGGCCGCGACCCGCGTGTCGTGCGGCTGCGAGCGAAAGTCGTCTCGGAGAACTGTGAAATAGACAAAAAAAAAGTTTAAGTTTGGTGTATCGAATAATTTAATACACGAGAAGGGTTAAGAGGGTGATCGAAATATTTTAAAGCATTGATAAAATATTCAGTGGGAAGGCTTGCTCACTGGAAGTTCGAAGTTTTGTCATGAATTTTCAGGATTTTAATTTTAAAATACAAAGCCCGATTTATTAGGAAAATTTATGAGAGACCATGGAAAAGGCTGCAAAGTTGAATCTGAATCTTGCAAAGTAGTATATTTAATGGTACTGTATATAGGGCACGGCGATTTATGCTTCGTTCCAGAAACATCTGTAAAAAAAGCGTGAAAGGTGGGTAGGAATTTAAATGGTTTTCTTGCCGCTGGAGCGAAAAAAGAGCTAGTAATATACACATATATATATATATATATTTCTCGGTTTACCCAACAGATTAAAAAAAAACCAAAAGATTAAACCGAAAAAATTGTTCTACATATATATATATATAGATATGTATATTTATTTTTTATATAAAATAAAATTATAGTGAATATCGCAAAAGATTCCCTAGTGCTCCCAACCGTCTAGAGCCAGTGAGACTATGGCATCCCCAATCGGGGTATGTTGTGAGGCTGAAGGTAATGGGGAGGGGAAAAAAGATGGGGAAGAGGAAGATTAGGAAGTACCTGGCTATTCAGATCTGATCACTAAACTCGGCTAAAGCTATTTCAAGTAACGTTTCGATTCTGAAAGATAGTTTTTCACCAGGGTGATAATTTGAGTATCTACCACTCTGGAACGTGCCACAAATATACTATTTATTATTTTATATGAATCAGATGTGCTATGACATGACACATATTCATTGAATTAAAAATATTTGCGCACGCCGGGCTTGAACCCGCGACCTCTGGATTCGTAGTCGAGCGTCTTACCACTCGACCACGCAGGCCGTCATTATATTAAAGAGCATTAGCAAAGATATTAAAAAAATGGATCAAAGAATATGTATTAAATTTTGCGTTAAAAATGGAATAAAGTGCTCCCATGCACTTAGAATGTTGACTGTGGCATTCGGCGAGTCTACTTTGTCTCAAAAAAGTGTTTTCAAAATGGTACAAGCGCTTTACAGAAGGCCGAGAAGATGTTGATGACGATGAGCGTCCTGGAGTTGTGGAAAAACAAATCATGGATTTTATTCTTTGATCCATTTTTTTCAAATGTAAAAAATCGAAGAACATATAAAAACGTGACTAACCTTTCCAGTTGTCAAAAACAAACCACTTATTCAAAATGGCTGAAAACAACAACAAAATAATCGATAATCGAATGTACACAGCCCGCGAAAATTCAAAATTCACCTTTTCTTTTGAACAGGCCACGTATATCTAGGTATACGTTCATCACTTTGTTCGAAAACACGTAAAAAAATAATTTCTGAAAATATTCAATAATGCGTGAGTAAAGAATGTACTTTTGTTTGCCAGCCGTTTTCACTGATCAATTTGTTTGGGCGAAACTCCTCTAGTGAGCTAATGCTATATGAATACTTAGCTACAGAGTCAACATGCATAATTAAATCCGCCTCATAAAATATCTTAACAAAATAAGTGCCATAGTACCACTCTTAGAGTACAAAGAGTGGTATCTATCTAAGGCAGTGTAGTTAGTTTTTGATGATTTTGACCGGACTCGGTGGACCTAGGCATGGCTAAGACTAAGGCTAGGGTATTTGTATATCCATTCATATCACATATCGATATGATGTTTTTGTTTATTCGTATAACCGCTTTTTCACAGGATGGTTATCAACAAAAATATAGCACATAACCTAAAAAACCATTTAGATGTGTCATGTTTAGTGACGCAATAAAAAATGTGGGCGGAGTCCCGCGGTGACCCAGGAGCCCAAGATCATCGTGACATTACATAGAAGCGGTGTTTTATATTTGTTGTCTCTTTCTCTCTCATGGTGTACGACGTAAAAAGCCGGAGAAAGTGATTTATCGCAAGTTTGTATAGGTTGGGTAAAAATAATTAGCTCTCTCTCCATAGATTGTTACTCCAGGGTACCACTGGCTTCAGCCATTGAGAATTTACGGTCTGTAGTCGTCACAGTTGAAAAAAGTTTTAATTGGTGGGTAGGGAAGTCAAAAGGTAATTTTGCCACTTGAGCGAAGAAAGAGTACGTGTAACGATATTAAGAGGATTTTTGTTAGTCAACATGGACATCTAATTTTATTCTTTATAACACTCATATCAATCAATTTGTTTTACTCACATCTTTTTTTTATTATTTATAAACTAACGGACTATTATCAAATTACAAAAAAAAAACATAACACGAAATAGGAAAAAAGAGTACCAGAGAAAGAACAGCACATACATTATATTTGAAAATGGGACAAAATATACATAAGAAAGAACATTTAAGTCAAAGCCAAGCTCAAGTCGAAGTTTTGGTAGAATCGTAAAGAATAACAAAAATCATTTAGACTGGTACCAAAAATTTCAAGACCACGGCTTGAGTCAACAAGTCTCGACATTCTGAACAGTGGAGAATGATGTCCATAATTAGTGGAGTGATGATTGAGGAACAGCAATTCATTGATTCCGAGTCTACGACAAGGAATTTTGAACTGGATGAGTTGCAACAAAAAAGGTGAGTCAATTATACAATTAATAATTTTTAAAATGCAAATCAAATCAGCAGTCTTGACATTCTGAACAGTGGATAATGATGTCCATAATTAGTGGAGTGATGATTGAGGAACAGCAACTCATTGATTCTGAGTCTACGACAAGGAATTTTGAATTGGATGAGTTGCAACAAAGAAGGTGAGTCAATTATGCAATTGTTAATTTTGAAAATGCAAATTAAATGAGCAGTCTCGACATTCTGGACAGTGGAAAATGATATCCATATTTAGTAGTGATGATTGAGGAACAGCAATTCATTGAAATATTTCATTCAATTCATATGAAACTATTTCGGTAAAAATATCCAATAACGCGTGAGTAATGCCGTTGCTTGTCGTAATTTTCACTGGCCAGTTTGTTTAAGCGATACGACACAAGGAGTTGGCAGCGAACTCCTGTACCCATAATAGCGAGCCAGTGCTATATGGGCCGCTATCACAATACATAGGCAGAGGTGGCCGCCACGTCCGGACACCAAAATAGCCCGCGTCAGTCGGACTTTGGGATTTACGAGGCAATGGACAGGAACTGAATGGGGTTGGTTTTCAAATAATAGCTGTAATTAACTAAATGCATAATCGAATAATCGAATAAAAATAAAATTGTTTTAAAAACACTTCCCTCTGTAACTTTTTATTATTTCAAAAACTTTAATTACCACCCAAGAGTCCCAACTGTCCACAGCCAATGGGACTATGGCATCCCTTAATAAAGTTTGTTGTGAAGTTGAACGGAGTGGGGAAGGGAAGAAGATGGAGAAGTGAAAGTTTGGAAAGTACCTAGCTATTTAGAGCTGGTCACCAAACCATTTTAAGCAACGTTTTGAATCTGAATGGTTAATTTATATGTGTTATTTCACATATTCTCACATAAAGTAATATAATATAGAATATTGGGGGCACGTTCCAAAGTGGTAGAAACTCTAAGTATCGCCCTGGTGAAAGATCACAATTCAGAATCGAAACGTTGCTTGAAATGGTGTCTAAACACGGTCAATAATGTCAATTTTTTTAAACAAGTCACGAATGAAATTTTTTTAAACAAGTCACGAATGACATTTTTTTTGACAAGTCACGAATGACATTTTTGAAAACTAAGTCACGAATGACATTTTTTTAAAACAAGTCACGGATGACTAGATTTTTAAACAAGTCACTGATAACTAGATTTTTACACAATTCACTTATAACTAGATTTTTAAAGAAGTCACTGATTGCTAGATTTTTAAACAAGTCACTTAAGACTAGATTTTTAAACAAGTCACTAAGTACTAGATTTTTAAACAAGTCACTAATTACTAAATTTTTAAACTAGTCACCTATGACTAGATTTTTAAACAAGTCGCTAATTACTAGATTTTTAAACAAGTCACTTATGACTAGATTTTTAAGCGCACTTGAAGTTGTATTTTACAAAAATTGCGCTATATTATTTTAAGCATTATTATCTAAAGAGTCGGGTACTTTCCAACCTTCCCCTTTACGATTTCCTGCCCCTCAATACTCCCTTCAGATGTCATAGTCCCACTGATCTCTGACAGTTGAGATCCTTGTGCGGTATTCACATAAAACATTCAAACTGATTTAACAAACCCAACTGCAAAAATACGTTCGATCGAACCCGTAGTAAATCTTCAGCGGTTTGGACGAGCTGCCTCTGCTTACCGCGCCCGGTGTCGAACCCGAGACCGTAAATTACCCAACGCAAACATTGCCAGCGAGTCATTAGGTACTTTCGTAAAACTTGTTGTTTTAGAATCAGAGTCGTAGACTCGATTCCCTGAATTCGTAAATATACCTATTTTACAACTTAATCGATTTTTTTTAATGATTCTGCATTTATTCTTCAACTAGCACTTATCGAACTTCATCTTTCCCTTCTTCTTTCTCCCCATGATCTCATTTAACCTCATATTTTTCTGTGCATAGTTTATTTATTTACGGTTAATGACTATTAATAAAAATAATTAATAAATATATGCATAAGTACATGTACACAAATTATTACTATGGGAACCTTGAAGTAACATATATGGAAGGAGTGCTAATTATTTTTACCCAACCTACACAAACTTGCAATAAATCACGTTCTCCGGGCTTTTACGTCGTACACCATGAGAGAGAAAGAGACAACAAATATAATACACCGCTTCTATGTACTGTCGCGATGATCTTGGGCTCCTGGGTCACCGCGGGACTCCGCCCACATTTTTTATTATGCTACTAAACTTGACACAACTAAACGGTTTTTTAGGTTATATGCTATATTTTTATTGATAAAAATACTGTGAAAAAGTGGCTATACGAATAATCAAAAAAATTATGTCGATACGTGATATGAATGGATGTATAAATACCGTAGCCTTGGTCTTAGCCACGCCCAGGTGCGCCGAGTCATGTTAAAATCATCAAAAACAAGCCAAAACTGACTTCACTGCCTTGGATAGATACTACTCTACCAACTCTATCTATCTCTATCCAGGAAAACAAAGCAAAGAGCATGCAGGTAGCAACAGACAATCCAAAACATCATAATTAGAATAACATCAATAATCTTCAACGCAAATACGAAAAAGACAAAGCCAGAAAGTAAAAAGAATAACGGTCTTGACCGAGACTCGAATATGGAACCTCTACTTTATCCGGGAGTAACGCCTCTGCCAATTGAGCTACCGAGACCTTATTATAAACCGGCATTTTAATCGATCTTCTACTTCATTGAAAATCATGAATATTATTTTTCAATTACTTCTGATATAGGCTGCCATAAAAAGCACAAAGCTTTAATTTAATTCTGATTAACATTATAATTGGAGTTATTCACTTATTTAACGTATCGTTGCTGGAAAGGCAAAAGGGCTTAAGCGACACTTTTGTCGAAAATTAGTTAAATATTCAGTTTTGATGAGTTTTTTCTTCATCGAATGCTCTGACTCTTATTTGATTCTGATGACTTTTGTGGCCCTTCAGCTATTTAAAATATATTAACCGATTGGGAGAAGACTTGACTCAAGCGACACAAGTTTTGGACTTTTGCTTTTTGTCGCTTCAGGTGACTCGGTGCTCAATGCTCTGAGATAATTATTTTTAAAAAAACCAACCAGGTACTGAATGAATTCCCATGAATTTTATTGTAATACAAAAAAAACAACTTTTATGGCTCTGGTGTAAACTTCCCAAAATGGCGCTTCAGCCCTTTTGCCTTTCCGGCGACGAGATGGCAGTGATAAAGATGTTTTTATTTTATTACAAACGTAACTCAATGAATTGACCGGTGCGGTATTTCAATGATTTATTCAGTCAACATGAATTTTAAGCAAGTCCACGATCGCTCCAGTTATAAAACTCATAAATAACCCCTAATAATCTATCCACACATTCATCTCCTCCATCAAAGGAACGAGGAACAAATGTAATATAATTATTAGGAGCAAATATTCCCGAACGCGCCATCCATAGCACCGAATTAAACTCCTCTCGTCAAAGGAGAGTAAATATTTGGATTAGAGGCAGAAATGGTCCCCGGATCAAACGAAACTGGATGACACACGATTTTAATGGATTCTCAGAATCAACATTTGTTTACAAACCCCCGCGTTAAAATACAAAACGCTTCTACATAAAACAATGTATTCCCTTCTAATATCTACAATTCGTTTCTGTGATTTAATTTTCTATGTGTGTCAGCTGTTTCGCCTTCCGAAGGCATTGGCAAACTGTGAAGAAGTCACGTATAGACGAACTATTTATATAATTTCTAGATAGATATCTTTGCCGGAAAGGCAAAGGCTGAAGCGCCATTTTGGAAAGATTACACCTGAGTACTTCAAAGTCTTTGTTTTTCTTAAAGTATCTGGTAGAATTTTGAGAAAAAAGTTGACTCAGGTAACTCAATGCTCTAACAGTCCCAAACTTGTGTCGTTTGAGTCAACCTTCTCCTAAATTGTAAATTTTACAAAAGTCTTCAGAATCAAACGAGAGTCAGAGCATTCGATGCAGAAAAAATAACTGATCAAAACTGCGTTTTTAACTCGTTTTTGGCCAAAGTTTTTTTTTTTTCATTTTCTAGATTCTTATTTGAATCATTTGAAGTTACTGACTCTAATTCACGTTCCTTATACCAATAGAACGGCGCTATGCGCCTTACTTTGTTATCTAATGTGGGTGGAAAAATGCTTTTACGTGACTATTGAATTTAAATTCACGAGTTTAGAGTTTAGGGAAAAAATATGTTTCCAAAAACCTTACAAAAATTGCATGATATTACCGGATCATCAGGACGTCCTCTCCTTCACGACACAGTACTACGGCATATATACATAAGTCTGTTTGTGTTGTGTGGGGATTGGGAAGGTTGCATTTCCAGCGACGATATAACATTTTATGATAAATTTAACGTTAAATCGAATATTTCTTTGTGTTAAAACATTAAATAACCAAGTCGGATATTTTATAATTTATATTCTAACTATGAAATATCTTTATGCTGATTCGCGAACGGGTGAGCTCTGGCGATATAACTTAATCTGTGTAAATTTTTAGGTCAATACAAAACAAGAGAACACCAAATAATGAAAGAAAAAATCAACTCTCAATCTCATTTCACTTCAGTTGCTAAACGACCACGTGGTGGCTCGTATCAAAACATAAGAACTAGACAAAACAAAAATAAGGTTAGTTTTAACCCTTTGATAAGTAGATTGGTCCTATTTTCAATCATGAATTGCTAGGTTGGTACGAATACTAAAAATGGTTTATAACTACGGATAGGTTTTAAAATTGATGCTAACAAACATTTATGAAGAAAAAAAGGGTTAAATCGTCTCCCCATCAAAATGGAAATAAAATACCTAACTCTTCCGATTAAAAAAAGGAACAATTAAATTTCTAAAATTAAAACCAAAAAGCACTAAGGGAGAAACTCAAAATAATGTAATCAGAAATTCTGGTAGAAGGAAAACCGAGCCTTGGGTCGTTTGTATCAAGACCGGACGTCCGGTTTGGGCGGGAAGAGAGACAAAGCCTTCGGTAGGGTCCCGCTTCCGGTTGGCGCCGAAACCGGAACCGGAAAAGCCTCTTCCAAAGATGGAGCGGAAACGGCGGTGGCTGCAGCCAATGAAACACCTTGGCTTAAGATAATGGAGTTGGTTTAGGGGCGATTGGTATTTCCAAAAGTCAAACCTACACAGCTTGGCCAACTTAATTTTGTGAATTAGAGGACAGTAGTAAAAGCCAAATTGATAAAACAAAGGGTGCCTCGCTGCCTTTCGTGAAGTGGTAACCACTCAAGGGTTTAAAATCTAACTAAATTCAACCCCCACTTTCTGTAGTAAATTTGTTAGAATTTCTCCCCGGAGAGAAAATAAGATTGAAGTGTGTTATGGGAGTGTTCGTGTGCCCGATGTAAACACAATTTTTCCTTACTCACTTGGGAAAATTATTTACAAGTATATAAAGATATTTATTAGGCTTTTCAAATTCCGACATTCTTTCTTGTACAGATAATTCATTTCGTTGGCTAGCCCGAGGTCTGGAAGCCAAAGGATCTCATGTGAATTGGCGACAAAATATATTTTTTGAAATGTCACCTCAAGGGCGCTTTACAAAACTTAAAAAAATAAATATAAAATTTGCAATAAAACTATCGAAATACCTAAAACTATAGTCTATAGCTAGAATTACCTTATTGATATTTATAATATGTGGCGGGCTGTGAAAAGGTTCTTTGATGTTGCTTGAAATGGCTTTAGCCTTGTTTGGCGATCAGTTCTGAATAGCCAGTTACTTCAAAACATTCCTGTTCCCTATCTCCTTCCCCTCCCCACTTCCTTCATTCATATGTCATAGTCCCACCAAAAGCTAAGCTTAAGCTCCAGAAGGTTGGAAGCAGTTGGGATTCTTGTGCAGTATTCACTTTGAAAAAAAAACAAATCATTTGTTTTAATTATTATGGCAACCCACAGTGTAACGCTTCTCTGAACAGAGATGTGTGGAATGAATTTCTATTTTTTAAAGCTTTTCTTGGCTTTAGATTATTATGAAATCATTGTAAACAAAGATAAAATAAAAATAAAATTTATGTTGTACTTACAAATTGATATTATTTAATAATTAAAGAAATGGGAAAAGTTACCACCGGCCAGGAGACATAGAAAAAGAACACATGATTAATGTAAAAACCACTTTCAACTGTCAATTTAATTTCCATCATGAGCGTCATTGATCTCTTCAACACCGGTGCATGGCCGTTAAACTCCACCCTTGTACACGGTTGACATTCGCCGCTTGAGAACGGGTCGCTTTCTACGACTCGTTTTCGTATTCAACAGCTCATATTTGGAATGGTTTTCCGGCCTATGTGTTTACTCCCTCCTACAACATGGGTATCTTCATGACCCAGGTGCACTCTTCCCTTTCAAAAATACCCTCCGCACCGCATCTCTAAATATGACTTCGGCTTCGTGCAAAATTATTTCTCACTATGCCTCCTGTGTGGAGTTAGTGTAATTTTGTTTTGCAGCAATGTCAGGGAATTAATAATGATAATTATGAATAAAAAAAAACTTATTACATTACCTATCTACCCTAGAAGTGTCATCCATAGCTATTTGAAAGAAAAAAATTGTCTTCAAATTACAGCCAATTACGGCTGCTAGGCCTTAGACGCAGGCCAATGAAATTGATTATAATGTTCAAGAAAGAATTTAGATATTTGAAAATATTTGATCTAATGCGGGAAAGCGGACATGCCTACAGCACACTTCTATCGTGTTGTATCTTCAGTGCTATCTACGAAAACATAAATAATTCTCGCCCAAAGTTTCAAACTAATGGATTTTCGGTACAAAAATAATACTAAATTCGAGACAGCATCGTATAATCAAATTTAATTCTTCCGTGACCGGGGCGCCTCCAGTACCTATCCAATGCAATAAAGAGGGGTCATTTTGATGACCAAATACTCGGCTAATTAAAAAATTACACCGGAGTAGAAATGCGGTGTAAGTGAGTGATATTGGGGGATTGCTCATATGTACACATTTACCCACACTATCTGTGTGTTACATATCCCATATGGGGTAGTATTCAGTTTGTTGCCACAAAGGGAGGATTTTAAAGGTGTGGGGGAAATATTGCCGATTGTTTTTAAATTAATCCAAATTATATTCAATAGTGTTAGTTATCAAAAGTAGTAGATACTTTACGTATACCCTGGTGAAAGACCACCATTCAGAATCGAAACGTTGCTTAAAATGGATTTAGTCGTGTTTGGTGATCAGATCTGAATAGCCAGTCACTTTCCAAACTTCTTCTTTCCAATTTCCTTCCCCTACCCACAATATTTAGCCTAAAAAAATATCCCGATTGGGGATGCCATTACTTCACTGGCTCTAGACGGTTGAAAGCAGTTGGGACTCTTGTGTGGTATTTACAAAAATAAATAAATAATAATTAACAAACGATAAAATGCATTTGACTTTTAATAATTGAAGACCCTACGGCCAAAACCTGTCAACTGACATTTTTGTCTAAAATGAGTTAGTATTCTCACTAAACTAATTCTGGTACACTCTATTCAATGAATACACTTTCAGATCATGTTATCTGCACATTTTGTTTTAATAAATATTTCTTAATGAACATGTTATCTACAATAATAACATTGTTTTGCAGAAATGCATTAAAATTCTAAATTACATATTAAATTTAGTATGTTAGCTATAACATTCATGAAAAATAGTGGATTTGTGACAGTACACACTTTTTTTTAACAAAACGCAAAGACTGAATATCTCAAAATGACTCGACAGTTATTTGATAGGTTTTTGCCGCGGAGTTTTCAAATATGTACCTACATATGATAACCGAGTTTATTTCAGAAAACTGACGACGTTACGTCACAGTTTAATAATCATTTGAATACATAGCTAAATGCATCCCTTCCCTAATCTGCGAGCACTGGCACAACGCACAGCCGAGTCCGACGGACAAGCGCATTGTTGTGATCGATAGAGTAGTTATTGATGGTGCTGGCCAACCCCCACTCGACCCTCCCGGCCCACCCTAATCCACCCTAACACACCAGCCAGGCAGCCAGCCAACGCCACCCTAATGGGAGGCCGTGCGAAAATTAACGATTTAGACATTAACAGCTATTAATATTAATCAGGGATGAGATGATGCACATATTTAGATATCGTAGACATTGGCAAAGAAAATATTAGATAGGTCATCATTGCTTTTATAAGTGTGAAAAATCTGTAAATGGGAAACAACTATCAATGAAGTTAAGCCTCAGTATTAAAAATGGCGCTAAACCTCACTTTGTGGCATTCTAGTACACGAAATATTTCTTTATCAATATTTTTTTAACAGTGAATACCGTAGTAGAGTTCCAACTGCTTCCAACCGCCTTGAGCCAGTGAAACTATGGCATCCCCAATCGCGTTATGTTGTGAGGCTTAAGGTAGCGAGGAAGGGAAGGAGATGGGGAAGAGGAAGGTTGGAAAGTACCTGGCTATTTAGATCTGGTCACCAAACACGGCTAAAGCCATTTTAAGCAACGTATCGATTCTGAATGGTGGTCTTTCACCAGGGACGTGTAAATAAATTATTAATATTTTAAATGAATTAATAAGCTGTTATACAATATTTTTAAGCTTCATTGTTTTATCGATTAATGAAATAATAAATAATCATTTTTTGATCATTTGTATAGCGCCGTTTTTGTGAAAAATCACCGCAAGGGCGCTGTATACTAACAATCTTCAAAAATAGAAAAATAGAAGAAAAAAAAATAGTTTGTGACTGAAACTCGATTTCGGAACCTTTACTCTATCCGGGATCAGCGCATTTACCAAATTTACCATCCAAACCAATTCATATTGGGCATAAATAATATTTAAATAATATCATAACAGTAAAAGTAACAAATTCAATTTTATTTATTTATGCATATACTTTCACATAAAATTGAAATTGCGTTGTATATTCGCAACACCTTCCCGAGTGGTAGATAATTTCAGTATAGCTTTGGTGAAAGGGCACTAATCTGAATCGAAACGTTACTAGAAATTGCCTTAACCATGTTTAGTGGTCATATCTGAAAATAGCCAGGCACTTCCCAACCTTCGTTTCCCCATCTTCTTCCCTCATCACTTCTTTTACCCTCGTAATGTACTCGAATTGAGAATTCCATAGTCCCACTGGCTCTGGGTAGTTGACACTTGTACAGTATTCGGCCTCAATGGTCGAGTGGTAAGACGCTCGACTACGAATCCGAAGGTCGCGGGTTGAAACCCGGCGTACGCAAATAACTTTTATTTATTTTATATCTGTCAGAACTCTTTTAATTAATATAAAATTATAATTGTATATTTTCGGCACGTTTCAGAGTGGTAGATACTCTCAGTATCGCTCTGATGAAATACCACCATTCAGAATCGAAACATTGCTTGAAAATGGTTTTAGCCGTGTTTGGTGACCAGATCTGAATAGCCAGGTACTTCCCCACTTTCCTCTTCCCTATATCCTTCCCACCCCCACCTTTAGCCTCACAACATACGCCAATTTAGGATGCCAGTCTTACAAAAGTTGTGCTGTAAAAATATTACATTAAAATTGAGATAATATTACGGTATCTCTGTTGTTATTGATAGATCGATTAATATATAAATATATATATATATATATATATATATATATATATATATATACTCGTATTAGAGTCCGCATCCCTATCTCTTGCTTGTTCACAGATTAGTGACTAGGCCTGGAAGGGTGGGGTGGTCCGCCGGAAGGAGAGAGGAAGGAGGATGGGGGGGGTGTTCCGGGCAATTAACGGATGCGGCGTGCGAAATGGATTCGCCACCCCCCCTCTTCACCACACTCCTACCTTATATCCTTCCCAGTCCCTCGGATATGAGGGGTGCATGGCCTGTGGACACGCGTGGTATAACAATATATAGGGGTAGGTACCTCCCCTTAATGAAGCAATCACCACAAAGGGGTGAATTTGTTGGAATTTTTGCTGTCATAACGAGTTTCTTATAAAGCGACATATTACCTAAATTGTCATAATAAGTAATTTTAAAACATTTTTCAATTGCCAAAGTGAAAGCAAATCAAGGTTGATAATGCGTCGGACTGATCAAATCATACAACCTTCTGTTACTGAGAGCGTTTCTTTACGAGGTGGCATATACATAAGAGTGTGTAACTATGTAAATTAAGGATTAATTTAATATGCGAGTAAGCGAGAAAAGTGAGTCAATCTGTCCAGTCGGAAGCTGCAGAAGAGCCAGGCTTGTGCAGCAGAGCCAGGCCCAGCATCCGGTGAATTATAGATTCCACAAATGAATTATAGGCTGTGGCGTGCTTCTCTTTGTGGCCAGACATTTCTACAGAACTATCGAACAGCAAATCATCGAACAACCATACCATACATAAACGGAAACCATTATTCTAGGAACACATACACATAGTGATTATCCAGCGAAAACAAAACAAAGAGAATGCAAATTGGAACTTACAAGACAAAAACATGGGAAAAACATTATAATTAAAGTTCTCAACCTAATATGCTTCAATATATTATTAAATTAGAAGCTTTTATGCTTATTATTTTTTATATTAATTATTGAAATAATATCAATAGTCTTCAACGTAAATATAATACAGAAAAAGCCAGAAAATGAAAGAATAACGGTCACGACCGAGACTCAAACTCGGAACCTGTACTCTATCCGGGAGTAACGCTTCTGCCAACTAAGCCACCGAAACCTTATTAAAAACTGGCATTTCAATCGATGAAAATTATTAACATCATTTTCCAATTTCTTCCGATTTGGCTGCCATGAAAATACCGTAAAAATATTTTGCAGTTTTTCCAAAGACAGTAAACAAGATCAAGAGAATATTATTAGATTTGGATATTTAGAGCAGATGGACGGAGAGAGAGATGTTAGTAGAAGACATTTGAAAGGATTGTATGCCAACACAGAGCTGTGCGGTAGTCTCTGCCTAAACTCGAAAATAAAATAAAAACGTCTTCTCTAGTTAGTTTGAACAAAGTTAAAGAAAATGGTTACATCTCCTATCTCGACATCCGAAGCCATATGACACATCAAGATTTATCTCCACACTAGCACGACCATTGACAAGTTAGTCTCGCAGGTCAGGAGATAAAAAAATACAACGTTTTCGATGACAAAGGTAACCACCAAGAAAACGAAAAGAAATGCTTTACATAAATTATGCCTGTTTACATTATTCACGAATCAATATTAAAAAAAAAATGTAGCAATGTACACACCTTAGCTTATTAAATAGTTACATTTTTTCGCTGTATTCCACTGATCACGCCATCTTACCAAACCAACCATTGCGTAAAACAGAACAAAGGTATACTTTGGCCAAGTATTAAATAATACATATCATTGTAAAACATAAATCAATTTGACTAAAAAGCTCCATTTCATTAGGCTCAATTCTTCCCTTTTGTCACATTACTTCTTATAGGGTCATAAAGCTCGCATGGCACTTCCTAATAAATATAATGTTCCTTCTTCCCTCTTGCCCCACAGTTCTACTTGTAAATATAACATAAAAAAGTTCTATCTCACAGAAGGTAGCTAGGAGCAACGCGATTCCCATGTTTTTTCGGAAAATCTAATTATTCTAAGTGGATTTGAGCATTTCCATCTAGTAAAAGTACCTACCAATATAAATCAGAGCGAAGAGAAATATTCGTAGTGAACAAATGATCGAATCACAAGTATAAAGTTACGTTATTAGATCTGGCAAGTGAAATACATTTGCTGCTTGACATACTTATCTGTGCGGAAAACCAAAAGAGGAAAAAGCCGCAAATAAGCAGATGTAAAAGCTTTTTTTAAAATATTTATATTTGAATTTTCGTCGAAAGCAATCACTTTGTGGTTTGACATATTCGATGAAAATGAAACAATAACTTGGTGTAAGACCACAAATTTAATTTTTATTTTTATGACCGACCGGTTTCGCTTAGCCTGAGCATCATCATAAATTATTTGAATAACCACGGTTTTTCAGAATTCGCCAATCATCTTATTTAACCTTCCCCTTAATGTGCCAAATCATTCTTCGCGTTCCGGTGTTGTGTTGTCATTACACAGGCAAAAATTGAATTTATTCCCGATTTTCATAAAATATTTCGTATGTGCCCGATAAGTGCTAATTGATATAAACACTATTTTTTCATCCAATGCGTTAATGTATGTATCGTGAAGGAACACTTAAGATCTGAAGCCAGTATTTATGATGGTTATGGAGATATTTAAGTTATAAGAAGCAATGTGTAATCGTTACACATCATAGTTAAGGTATGGTTAAAAAGATCACACCTTAAATAAAAGCACCGAATCTCATATTCTTCACAAAAATGGTCATGTCAACAGATTAAATAATTTAGAAGCACCACAAATAAAGAAAGCCATTAAAATTAAAAGTCATATTCTTAATAATAAATTAAATTTGTCCAGTAGTCCAATATTAGTTATACTTCCTGAAAACTCGTAAAAAAATCTCATTATTCTTTAATCACCTTCTCGTTCCTTTGTTATATTTAAAATGTTAATCTATTATTGGTTCCCTTGTTTTATTTTTATTGCGTCATCCCTATTATGATATGTAAATACAAACGCACACTTGGTATTTTTTGTTTGGTTTAATTTTGTACCCTGATGATGCTTAGGCTAAGCGAAACCGGTCGGTCATAAAAACAAATTTAATCTACGGTCTTATACAAAATTACTATTTCATTTTCATTACATATATTTGTACTCCCAGATGCGACGCCCCCGACTGCATACATATATCTGTCTGGAAATGAATAAAATAAAATTTCTTTATTTATGAAATGTAAGTTTGGCATTTATATACAAAACGTTGAAAGACTTACTTATAAAAATAACTTTGTTAAAGAGAAGTAAAAAAAATGTCACATATAACACATCGTGTTATATGTGACATAATATGAGAAACATATAATCAATGCATCGAAAAGAATGTAAGGCTGATGTAAGCGTAATGAATAAGATCAAGAAAAGGACGCTTAGATGGTTTGGGCATTTAGAGTGCTGAATGAAGAAAGGGTGTGAAAATAATATATGTTATGTGAAAGTGAATGGAAGAAGAAGTCGGGGACGCCCGAGGAAGACATGGCACGATCAAGTTAATCAAATACTTGAATCGGCTCATGGGAAGAGTATGTATGATACGATGTATGAATATGGATGAAGCAAAGAGTGTTTGCCAAGACAGAGTTGTATGACCGTCCGTCCTCTCTGCCTACCCCTGCGGAGAAACGGCATGATGGTTAGTTAGTTAGTTATAATCATATCTATTCCTTTTTTTTCTGGCTGGAGTTTCTAGACCAGTGAAACTATGTCAGCACGCATCATCGTAGAGCTATGAAGCTTTGAAATATTCATTTGAATCCCCTCCCCATTTCATTCCGCCTTATAACAGTGCCTTATTGAGTATGCAATAGTCCTACTGGCTCCGTACGTTGTGAATCTTGCGTAGAGCTTACAAAAAAAAACAAAACTCAGATAAAAGATTTCAGTAATATGAAAACCCGTTTAAAGAACAATATTTCTTATTTTATTACAAAGAGTTACTCAGTGAGAGATGAAAAAAAACTCTATTACAATTTAATTTAGAAAGCTACCTTCGTAGATTGAACTTAATTCAGAGGAAGAGAAGAATTGGACCATATAAATCATTATCTTCTAAAATTGAGATAGAAAAAAAATCCACGTCTCAATCCACGATTCGGCCGCCCACCCCCAGGAAACCCACCCCTAAATTCATTATTCTGAAAGTCACCCTGTCAATTTATTTTTCCAGCCGATTTGCCAGCATTCGATACGAAGGTACGGAGTACTGTATTGTGTTTGAAGGTTAAACATGTGTCGAGAATGGACTGCGACGATGACAGCGTGGAAAGCTTTGTTTTTATTTTAAATTAACATTCATTTTTGTTCCACATTCCTTGCCGTAGACTTAGAAACAATGAATTACTGTTCCTCAATAATCACTCTACTAATTATGGGTATCGTTCTCTACTGCCCAGAATGTTGAGACTTGTTGACTCAAGCCACGGTCTTGAAATCTGGTACCAGTCTACATGATTTTAGTCATTCTTTACGAATCTACCAAAACCTTTTTCGGGCTTTGACTTAAATGTTCTTTGTAACGTATGTTTTTATAATTATTTCATTTAATATTATGTACTCGTATGTGCTGTTTTTTCTTTCTTGCTCTTTTTTCCCATTAAGTGTTATGTATTTTTTTTTTGTAATCGGACAATGGTCCGTTAGTATATAAATAAATGAATAAATTAATTTGAAACTTTCATTAAATTATTAATATCATTGAACATTTTTTAAAGTGTCATTTAGTAAAGAATACCTTAGGAACGTACGAGTATACAACTTTTTTTTGGAAACATCATTTTATCGGTTTGCTAAACAATATGGTGTTTAATTTGAAACACCGACATTTGAATTGCAATAATACAAGTCATCACTATTGTAATATTATTGATTTTCAATTTTTTTTTCAACACTAATAATCCATATTTTCGTACAAAGCAATAACTTTGTGGTTTGATATATTTCATGAAAATGAAATAATTCCTTGGTTATGATTTAAATGTTATTCTTTTGTTTTTTTACTGTTCTCTTATTTTTTATTTTTTTTATGTTGCGTTCTCCCTCTTTATGTACGAGTGTTTATAACCACACACTATGTATTTTTTGTTTAGTTTAATTTTGTACCATGATGATGGGCTAAGTGCAGCAAAACTAAGTCGGTTATAAAAATTAAAATTAAATCTGTGGTCTTATACAAAGTTATTATGTAATTTTCACTAATAATCAACTAAACTTCTAACATTGTCGATACAAACCATCACGATTTCGTATAAGTTTACCATTGTCTTAACAATATAACATATTTGGCCTTTCTTAAGCAAAAACTACGAAGTCTTAGCAAACACACAGCTTCAAAGCGGATGGACAAAGACAAATTGACTGAAGGAAAATGGTAAAAAAAAGAATTGACCTTTTTTAATAGAATGTCAGTGGAACTATGGTATTCCTGATTGAGGTATGTTGCAAGGAAATGTGAGATGAAAAAAGATGGACAAGAAGAAAGTAAGTAAGAAAATAATTCTGGACTTGCTACAAATATACCATGTGTAATTTTGTATGAATCAATTATGTGATATAAGATAGAAAATAATTTACGCACGCCGAGTTTCGAACCCGCGACCCCTGGATTTGACACATTCTCTACGGTTCTTTCATTGTCAGTTATGTTAGATGGATTTAGCGGCGTTTTCGCATGGTGCAAACCAATATGGCTGAGTTTAGTCGAGAAGACATGAATTTCTAGGGGAAAATAATACGCTACATTGTTGCAATGATTTCCAATTCATTGCGCATTTGTACGGATATTTGATTTCATTTTCAATTTAGATAAAGACTTATGGATGCATTTTAAGCTGACAGATCTGTGGTGTAGCAGTTACGATCCTGGATTAAAATTTCACTCCATTTTTTTAACTATAAACCTGAAAATCTGTTTTCTGAAGCGGAAACATCTTTTAAAAAAGTGCCTTTAAATGTGAATACTACAAAAAAGTTCTAAATTATTTAACAGAGATGACGGAAAGGTTGATAAGGGTGAATGCAGGAAACTCCATTAATGGAGGACTGAACGCTGTTGAAAATTGACCGTAGAAGCGAAGCTAGCAGTCCACAATGGAGTGCTTATACCAACCCTGATGTATGGCAGAGGAAGGATGAAAGTAGGTCTGAATGCTGTGGAAATTAGATTCCTGATGCGTAGGTATGGTAAAATCATATATGACCATGTTAAAAATGTGCATATTCGGAATCAAAGCGAGGCTAATGTACGCATTATGAATAGAATCAAGAAAGGGACGTTTATATGGTTTGAGCACGTAGAGCGAATGAATGAAGAAAGGATTGTAAAAAGAATATATGATGCGAAAGTTAATGGAAGAAGGAGTCGGGGACGACCGAGGAAGACATGGCACGATCAAGTGAATCAAATACTTGAGTCGGGCCATGTGAAGAGTCAGAATAACAGAAGAGTATGTATGAGACAATGTATGAATGTGAATGAAGCAAGGAGTGTGTGCCAAGACCGAATTGTATGGCGGTCCGTCCTCTCTGCCTACCCCTACGGGGAAACTATTATTTAAAATATATTTATTTATAATATTACCTTAATGATTTTGTGTTAATTTTAACCCATTGGAAGTCAACATTTTAAACTCCCGATAGCTGGAAATACAAAAAATCTTCGAACATGTTTCAATGTATGATTTAAGAACAGAAAAAAATGACAAGTGGCATCATAATATCTCGCTCTCTCAGTCTGTGGCGGGTTCTTTATCAAACGCCTCGTTATGCCTTAACATAACTCATCACCTCGCAATAACTCATAACTAATAACCGCAACTCATCCGCGACTTCCGCATAGCGAATTCCCGAATGTTTCACTCGGCAAAGATCGGAACGTTGAAACTCTAATACTTCATACTTCAAAAGCTAGGCGATAAAAATGTCAAGTTTTGAAGTATGGCGCGCTGAACCGAGAGACGGAGACAGGTAGAGAATGTTGTCGCAGCCCTTTGATTCCAGCCAAGCGTTGGATACCACACACTCAAACGCCAATTTTATATTTATAAATAATGGAAATTTGTCAAAACGCAATTTTTCGAGACACTATTTGAAGGGCCCTTTACAAAGCTAAAAAAAAATTGTGATTTTTTTCGAGTTTCAAAGATTTTTACGAAAAGCATCGCCTTAAAGAGGCATTACTCTATAACTTTACTAACTAACTAACTGACTAACCATCACGCCGTTTTTCCGCAGGGGTTTTTTTTTACATGAATACCGCACAAGAGTCTCAACTGCTCCCAACCGTCTAGAGTCAGTGAGATTATGGCATCCCCAATAGAGGTATGTTGTGAGGCTGAATGTAGTAGGGAGAGGAAGGAGATGAGGAAGGGAAAAGTTGGGAAGTACCTGGCTATTCAGATCTGGTCACCAAACACGGCTAAAGCCATTTCAAGCAACGTTTCAACTCTGAATAGTGGTCATTCACCAGGACGATATTTAGAGTATCTATCACTCTGGAACGTGCCGCAAATATACTATATATTATTTTACACGAATTAAATGTGTTATGACACATATTCATAAAATAAAATTTATTTGCGCCCGCCGGGCTTGAACCCGCGACCTCTGGATTCGTGGTCGAGCGTCTTACCACTCGACCACGGAGGCCGGCAACGATTGCGTTGACCTAGAAATTCCATGCACAAAAACCACATACAGTTTCATGACGCCAGTACTGATAAAGTTTTCTGTGAGACACACGTACATACAATTTCCTGCTTTACAGTAGAATTAAGATTTTTACACTGTTATTCCTGCAACAATAATTCACCGAACTTCAAACTTAAAGCGAAAAAACTTTATTGTGGAACTGCGTCCAGCTTCACAACAGTTTCAATCTATCCGCCTCTTTCACACCCGTTCGTCTCGCATAAAGCTGTCTCTTTTGAAAAAAAAAAACATAAAAGGAAAGAAGAAAAAAAACATGGCGGCCGGGCGGACAGTTTTCTGTTGAAAAAGGCGGGCTTTCAGCCTAATTACATTTCGCTGTTTTTCTGCAATTTGAGACATTGTCTTTCGTATTTTAGTTTCGGGCAGTTGCTCGGTTGAGATTATATTTGTGTGTCGCTAGAGGGATGCATAATGCAAATGGGAGAACATTCACCCCGTCTTTTTTAGTTGTGCTGGGGAATTTCTTGTTTATACGCAATCTCAACTATAAAGCACTAAATTTGTGTGCTGAAGCAAAAAATCTCGCCATGAAAGCTATGAAATCTGCGCAGCACTTGTACTAACCCCGATGTATGGCAGTGAGGCATGGAACTGGCAGAGGAAGGATGAAAGTAGACTGAACGCTGTAGAAATTAGATCCCTGAGGCGTATGTGCGATAAAATCATGTGTGATCGTGTTAAAAATGTGGATATCCGGAAGGAACACAAGGATGATGTAAGCGTAATGAATAGAGTCAAGAAAGGGGTGCTTAAATGGTTTGGGCATGTAGAGCGAGGAACGCGGAAGTGAATGGAAGAAGAAGTCGGGGATGCCCGAGGAAGACATGGCATGGTTAAGTGAATCAAATACTAGAGTTGAATCATGTGAAGAGTCAGAATAACAGGGTATGTATAAGACGATGTATAAATTGTGAATGAAGCAAGGAGTGTGTGCTAAGACAGAGTTGTATGGCGGTCCTTCCTCTCTGCCTACCCCTGTGGGTAAACGGCGTGATTGTTAGTTATTTAGTTCAGTTAAATTTTAGGTTGACGCAACTATTTTCAGCTCGCCACATAATTTTCCTTGTGGGATGTGGAGCTTTAAAAGACCTCTAATCAAAGTACATATTTTTGTAGATTTAACACGACTCTTGTTTGCATTTTTGTTATACGTAATCAAACCCAAAGCAGAAAAATCATTCGTTTGACTCGTTAAAAACTTAACAAAAATTTAAAAAAGCGATCTTTCTGGATTTTCTGGACGACAATCGAGCTTTGAAATTCCAAAAACTATCTGTAAACTGTCAAAAATAAGAACGATTGCTGGTCTTAGAACCACTATTACAAATTGTTGATTAGATTTTTTTGTTTCGGGCGAAACTGGGTGGTTGATACTCGTATCTGGGCGATACTAGTATCGCCCGGGTGAAAAACCACCATTGCGAAACGTTGCTTAAAATGGCTATAACCGAGTTTGGTGACCAGATCTGAATAGCCAAGTACTTCCCAACCTTCCTCTTCCCCATCTCCTTCCCTCTCCATCTCCTTCCTTCCCCATCTCCTTCCCTCTCCATCTCCTTCCTTCCCCATCTCCTTCCCTCCCCATCTCCTTCCTTCCCCATCTCCTTCCCTCCCCACTACCTTCAGCCTCACAGCATACTCCGATTGGGGATGCCATAGTCTCACTGGCTCTAGACGGTTGGGAGCAGTTGAGACTCTTGTACGGTATTCACTATAAAAAATAAAATAAATAACTGTAAAGCAGAACATCTGTTTTTCTCGCAAAAAACTCCTGAGCGGAAAACTTCGACATCGTACAAATTGCACAGTTTTTCTGTCCAGAATATCTAGGTCAACGTTACTCTTTTCAGAACGCTACGTGATCACTTCAGCTTCAAAAAAACATTTTGTTTGTTCTGTATGTTTCGATTGTTCAATTTTAACGATATAAATATTATATTTTCGTAGAAAGCAATCACTTTGTGGTTTGACACATTTAATGAAATGAAAAAATAACTTTGTTTAAGACCACGGATATTATTTTAATTTTTATGGACGACCGGTTTCGCTTAGCCCAATCATCATCATCTCAAATTTTTCACAAAAATAATCATGGCATCAGATTAAACCATTAAGAAGCACTAGAAATAAAGAAAGACATTAAAATTAATAGTTATTTTCTTAATAATCAGTTGAATTTGTCCAGTAGTACAATACTAGGTATACTCGTATTTCCATTAAACTCATGAAATTTAACAAAATTTTTAATCACCTTTTCAGTTGACGTTTTGTCTCTTTTAATTCATATTATCTGCCTCTTTCTCCCTGTTTTTTTTTTAATAATTTAAATGTGATTCTTTTGTTTTCTCATTGTTTTGTTATTTTATTTTATATTTTGTTCTCCCTCCGTACGTATGTATTACTGCACACTTTGTATTTTTTGATTAGTTTATTTTTGTACCATGATGATGCTTAGGCCATGCGAATCCGGTCGGTCATAAAAAAAATAAAAAAATATTGGTGGTCTTACAGGTATACCAAGTTATTATTTTCATTTCTTTAGATGTGAATATTGTTATACAATTAACCCTTTTAATGAAACAGCTTGAATATAAACTAAATTTATTGAAAAAACATTTTTCCGCACATTATTGTTAGGTTGTTGAATAAAATGACGAATATTCCCTATTGGGTAAAAACGTATGAAAGCAACCCTTAAAGTGGATATTACGGGCACACAATATAATACAGGTTCAACCCCCGAATAAGCGCCGACATTCAGTCTATTGTTTGCTGACACTCATTCAGCCGTCAATACCACGGGCAGTGATTGATGCGATACGGCAGTGTCATGACGCGGCGCGTTGGGATCTAAGTCAGCAGTCAACGCCCACAATAAGGATGATGGAAGGGCTACATAATGGAAGCGAATGAAACGTATTTTCATTTTTTATTTATGATATTAGATTTAAGCGTTTGATGTATGTAAAATCATTGGAGCGGCATGGTTACGAGATTTTTTAATGTGATTTACAAAGTTTTAATGAAAAAGTGTTTAGTTCGTATTTTGTTTTTATGAATTAAATTTTCCGTACGAAAAAACGCAATTACAAAAATATGTATTTAGGGCGTAAAAATTTAATTTTAAGCGTTTATTTTGTGTAAGCTAACACAATATTACGCGGTTTAAAATAAAATGATTTTTAGATGTTATAATTTTTGGAAAGCAGATTAAAGTTGGTTTTTTATGAAACATCTTAAATAACTTTTTTTTTCATCATCTAGAATTGCTGTATCCGATTTTCGCTGAATTAATCATTAAAAAAGGTAGATAATTTATATTGCGCCGATTTCGTGAGAAAATCACCTCGTGGGCGCTTAACGTCATAATTTATGTTGGATCCGAAGCTACCATAAAACACCGTATGTGTTTCCAGCTTTAGATGAATTCGAAAAATAGTGGACTGTAAAACGATAAACTATACTACTTGATGGAAGTGTCTAATTATGGATGTGGAAAGATTATTGGAAATGAAGCGAAAATGGAAAACCATTCACTCACCGATGTAGTTGAAGTGGAAGTTCTTGCTTCTTCTTACACAGTTATATTGTTGACGAAACGAATCACAACAAAACACCACACTTATAATTATATCACTTGAAGAACAACAACAAACCGACGACCAAGCGAGACACAAACGAACTACAAACACGTTTTTTTACATAACTCATCTGTTTCGATTGTCACTTGTTTCGAACACCATGTTGTTCCATAAGGAATTCGATATTGCGAAATGGTTGAACAAGGTAGGAACTGGATGAAAAACATGAAGGTCCCATCAAATTATCACTTTAAAATCCAACATTTATCTAACATACAACTTACTACTAAGATTTATTACTAGTGACTTACTACTAATAGCTATTGACCTACAACTAAGACTTTCAGTGTATACTTTTTAAAATTCCTCCAACAACTTTTATAAAATGGGAAAATCTTTAATCTGCTGTGAAACGCTTAAAGTTACCTGTGTTCATATGTACCATTCTTACATTTTTTTCTTTGATATTATTTATTATTTTCTCCTCAGTTAATCTGAATGAATTCATATGAATTCATATGTTTCATCTGGATTTTTATACCCTTAGCTTATGGTAAATTGTTTTTTTTTAATCTGTTGATGTACACATGCACTATTATATCCATATCTGAACCTTTTTCTCTCATGATTTATGATAACGATTATGATTTTAGATAGTTTTAATTTGTTTACATATTATGTATTATTTTCTCCTTGTTAGTTAATCTTATTAGCATAATTAATTTAGTATAAAGCGCGCTTGAGGTGAAATTTCACAAAACTGCGCTATATAAGTTCACTATTATTATTATAATGTACAACTGTTTATCAACATATTATACAGACTTAAATAAAATACCACAGTATCGCACCGAGATTGATTTAAATTACCGTGGGGGGAGGGGGGTGTTATTACTAAGCCCTGGCCACTAAATCCTTTGAGTCTACCTGAACAATCCCATCAATGTTAACTAGCTACTTGCCTCGTCTACAGAAGATCCATCCGTCTGATGTGGTATAGTTGTGTTCGTCGCCGCTAGATGTCAGCAGGGTGTGGGTAGTAGTTAAATGGCGGTCGCCATGGTGACCTGACTCAAACACGACCACGTCAATCAAAGCCAACTTCCGCCTTTCATGTGGCGACTATATAGCTACTAGTGATGTACGTTGGCGAGCCAGGTTTCCCCTATTCCTTCATCAATAACTGGAATTAATCGAGTGGTAAGTTAAACTGATTTATGTGGTTTAATTTTTGACCGTATTATAAATGTGGATATACGGAAAGAATGCAAGGCTGATGTGAGCGTAATTAATAGGATCGAGAAAAGGACGCTTAGTTGGTTTGAGCATGTAGAGCGAATGAACGAAGAAAGGAGTGCGAAAAGAATATATGATGCAAAAGTGAGTAGAAAAAGAAGTCGAGGACGCCCGAGAAAGACACGGCACGATCAATTAAATCAAATACTTGAATCGGGTCATTCGAAGAGTCAGAATAACAGAAGAGTATATATGAAACGATGTATGAATGTGAATGAAGCAAGGAGTGTGTGCCAAGACAGAGTTATATGGCGGTCCGTCCTCTTTGCCTACGTGATGGTTAGTTGGTTAGTTGTTATCAACAAAAATATAGGATATAACCTCAAAAACCGTTGAGTTATGTCACATAACAAAACGTAGTGGGCGGAGTCACCGGAGACATACTTACACCCCTAAAAGTGGTGCGATATTATGTGACAACTTGTCTTGTCTCTTTCACTCTCACGGTTTACGACGTAAAAACCCAGAGAAAGTGATTTATCGTAAAATTGTATAGGTTGGGTAAAAATATTTAGCTCTCTCTCTATATATACTCTTGCTCCAAGGTTCTAACAATGGAAAATATTAAAAGTTAATTATTCTTGGCCAAATCCAAAATTGAAAATCCGCCATTTCATCTGCTACCCAAAAGGCTGTCCTCGTTTTGGCCTGAAAAACCTTCCCTAAGTGATACATTATTTTCCAGCGGCACATTTCTCATACCGACTGTAAAAAACCGGCAAAAAATGTCTTTAAATCTCGATAATCCCACAATAACTTCAAATACCGACTTGTAATGAAAAAGTAAATCTCCCCGGGGCGCGCGGAGAGACGGGGAAGGGGAAGGGGAGCAGGCAGAGTAAAGCAGGACGGTGTGTTTTTTAATAACAACTTGTAGTACGAAAGGCGGCTGAATGAAAATCTTTTGTATGGAGATCCTTTTTTAATATGGCACACTTCCCGGTCGGAGTTTCACGAGTACTGCCGCGCCGGAGGCAAGGCTTCTCAAACATGTAAACTTATTTTACACAATAAATAGTAAAAATACTAAATAATGAAAAAATATTAATTTATTTATTTATTTTATATACGCCCTCATGGGCTTTTACATAACATATGATATAAAACACAAAATAATAGTGACATAAAAAATAACAATGATTAGCACCCAAAAACATGATTAAGTCGATAGAAATATTATGATGCAAGTTAACACTAGTATTTTTGAAAGAGGTATGCTATTATAGCCTTTTTGTAACTAGATTCAGTGCAGTTGAATATACCTACTATTTCAGCAATAGAATTACTCACTGTATGCAATTTAGGTACAAGCGAGTATTTAAATGACTCAGTCCTGATATTATTGTTACATTTAAAAATAATTTTGGATCGAGTGGATCTGTTAAGTACATAAAAGGTAATTAAGCTAAGTAAATCAGGGCTGTCTATAATACCATTAACAATTTTAAAAATAAAATTCAAGTCGGAAACAAGCCTCCTGTCAGAAAGTGTTAGTAATTTTAATTCTTTAATTAAATAATTATAATTTATGGTTTCAATAGGTAGACCGAGTTTGTAGTCAATGTATCTTAGAAATTTATGTTGCAATTTTTCAATGGAATCAGAGGGGATTTTAAAGTGAGGGGACCAGACCGAAGAATTATATTCGACTTGACTTCGAACTAATGAACAGTACAGGATTTTCAATGTAAAAATATTTTCAAATTCACTGGCATTATATATATTTTATGGATTCTTTCGTAATCCTCTAATAAGCTGGGGTTTATACAAATACTCCACATATGATCTATCTAACTAGTGCTACACGGCTCATAGGCCTTATTACTATCACCATCTGATGGTTTCTTGGAGAAACAATGTGTGGAGAGAGAGAGCTAATAATTTTAACCCAACCGATACAAACTTGCGACAAATCACTTTCTTCGGGTTTTTACGTCGTACACCATGAGAAAGAAACAGACAACAAATATAATACTCCGCTTTTACGTACTGTCACAATGATCTTAAGCTCTTGGGTCACCGCGGGACTCCGCCCACATTTTTTTATTATGTCGCTAAACTTGACACAACTAAACGGTTTTTTAGGTTAGATGCTATATTTTTGTTGATAACAATACTGTGAAAAAGTGGTTATACGAATAAACAAAAGCATTATGTCGATATGTGATATGAATGGATGTATAATTACCCTAGCCTTGGTCTTAGCCATGCCCAGGTCCATCGATTCAGGTAAAAATCATCTAAAACTGACTACACTGCCTTGGATTGATACCACTCTATATACTCTAAGGATGGTTTCATTTATTTAACTGAATTCAAGTTTACATTATGTGAGTTCTTATGAAAAAGGTCTTAACTAGATTAAGAATCCAAAGTAAGAAAAAGATGTAAAATAAGTTCTGAACTTTTTACTAATAATTAAATTTATGCTTTACAAAAAGAACACTGGTCATGACCAAGACTCGAAGTCGGAACCTCTACTATATCCGGGAGTAACACTCTGCCAATGAAGCCATCAAGACCTCATATTGAACATTATTAATATTTTAATTTTCTTCCGATTTTAGGCTGCCATTTTTTGTTTTTTTTTCTGGCTTTATTCTTTTTCATAATAATGTTTTAGATTATTAATATTATATAAATATTTAATAATATTTAAGCATTAATGCTTTAAAGTTAATTCCAATATAAATACTATTTGGCGATGTTTAAAAGCTTATTTTTTTGAGAAATATTACCCAAGAAGCAGTTGAAAACTAGAAAATATTTTTTAAGCAAATTAAATACGAACTAACCATTACGCCGTTTTCTCACAGGGGTAGGCAGAGAAGATAGACCCACCAAAACCCTCTGTCTAGTTCACACTCCTTGCTTTATTCACATTCATGCATACTCTTCTGTTACTCTTACTCTTGAACATATATGAATAGCCAGGTACTTTCAACCTTCCTCTTTCCCATATCATTCTCCTCCCTACTACCTTTAGCCTAACAACATACCCCGACCGGAGATGCCACAGTCTCACGGCTCTAAAAGTTTGGGAGCAGTTGGGACTCTTGTGCAGTATTCGCTGTTAAGAAAATGATAAAAATATTTAATTTGTAATGCAAACCAATTAAATGTTGCAATTTTCAACCCCAAGCCATGTCGCATTTCCAAGGTAAACGGCTGAACAATATGCGACTGTCTCGACAAAGGAATTTCCTAGTGAGACAGACACGTAGTTATCCCATAAACTTTGTATTTACTAAGATGAATAATATTTTTTTGAAATATATGTATACTATAACCTGGTCGGCAAAATAATAAATCACCCATAAAATTCCCCAATTTTGAGAGCCAGTGTAAAATTCCAATCGCCAAAATCCTAGCCAGCCGCGCTCGGAATGGGCCCGCGGTTCGAGGGTAGAATGCTCGTAGACTATATTAAAAACAGGCATTCCCAACAAACGTACCTAATACTGGCCAAATTGGGTATTTTGTAAAGTAACAAGCTATTTATTTTAGAGTTTCATTGTTGTAAAGAGGTGCCTTCTTTGAATATAATAATGGTACCAACCTGCGAATAAGAGTTTTTTTTAATAGCTAGGTTCTTCTCTACAGTGCGTGGGCTGTAAATGGGGCTACTTGTTTGTGATGAACAAAGTAAAAATTGTGAGGCCTACCTTTGTTCGATTTTAAATTAGTAACAAAATTTAAGACATGAAGTTTTTTTGTTTTACAATAAAATTCATAAGTATTCATTCATTACCTGGTTGGATTTTGAAAAAAAAAAGTTTACTCGGACAACTCAATTCCATTACTGAGTTACCTGACATGACAAAAGCTCAAAAAGTCCCAAACTTGCGTTGCTTGAGTCAAGCCTTCTCCCAAATGGTAAATATATTTTAGATGGCTCCAGTGCCACAAAAATCTTCACAAAAGTCGGGGCATTCGATGCAGAAAAAAAACTGATCAAAACTGCATATTTAACTCATTTTGACCAAAGTGTCGCTTAAGCCCTTTTGCCTTTCCATCGATGGTATAGAGAAACAGGATTATTTTGCCCCTTGCGCTTTAAAAATAGTTAGTTATTGCAAGTTTTTTTAAAAATAATAATTTAGTGCAATATTACATACTAAAAGGCTAATCCTTCCAGATGATTTGTTTCGGCTTTTTTTGTCAAAATCAATAATTTAGTACTTGTTAGTTTAATATCTTTCTTCCCGGCGACCTCGCAGTATTAATAGTTTACAGAACTAAGGTGTTCATTATAAACACTGAAGCCGTATATCGATAGAAGTGTAGTGTATGCGTGTCCATGTTCCGGAAGTAAGCCTAATTTTTCCTTATCTAATGAAAATGATCAACCATTTTCAAATACTAAAATGCTTTCTTGAGCAGATAATCAATTAATTTGATTTCTTTAAAATCTGTATAGATAATAATAATATTTGGATAATTTGCATAGCGCCGTTTTTGTGAAAAATCACCTGAAGGGCGCTTATGAGGTAATGCCTCTACGGATTATCTGTTTAGTGATTATAAGGTATTTAGCAAATATAAATCATAAATTTAAACATAGAGAATTTATGTTAGAAGTGCTGCATTTTCGATTTACTTGCGATTCATAGCTTTGATTTCGGAATGAATTTGACCGCTAGGGTGGAAGGCAGTCAATCTGCAGATTACAACTATTACATAGGCTATTGATGTTACAATGTTAACATACAGAGCATACTTCAATGCACACAACGTCCCAACCTTCCTCTGCCCTTTTAATTTCCTCCCAACCGAAGGAACCCTAGTCTCCTAAGTGGTATTCACATCATTAAAGAAAGAAAAAGAAAAAAAATCCTCCGCCGTGCTTTTATGCAAGCGATTAAAAATATTGTCTTCAGATAAAGAAACGGGAGACAGTTTTTCTTCGTTTCCCTCCCTGGGGAGGAAAAGGCGATAAGTGAGTTAGAAGAAAGAACAAAAAATATTAAAAAGATGGACTGCTTCCTTTGGCGTTCCCTACTATTCCCGGGTAAAAGTGTGCGAGCTTTTTGCGGCAATCTACGTTGCTATGGATGTATGGAACAAGCCATGTTTCACTGATAAAAGAACTGGGGAATACCGTTCAACGCGCTCCATGTTAAAAGCTTTTTTTTAATGTAAGTTTAGAACACTTAAATTACCAGAAGATTTTTTTTCATATTATTGTCAAAATACTACGAAATTTAAAAAAAGAATTACTTCCCAGCTTCGCCAGAGTTTTCACATATTTAATGATAGTGAACATTGTAAAACATGGATCAAACAACATGGCGTCTTGTCTTATAAAGGGTCCGCCAAATAACTTTTTTTTTTTGGAAAAAGGGCGCAAAACATCGAGTGTAGCTTCGGCTGTGTGGCACGTAGCGCCGTCCTGTTGAAACCAAATGTTGCCAATATCCTCCTCTTCAATTTTTGTGAACAAAAATTCGTTCAACATGGCCCGATAACGATCGCCATTGACTGTAACGGCCACTCCTTGCTCATTTCAAAGAAAAATGGCCCAATTATGCCTCTGGACCAAAATCCGCACCAAACAGTGACTCGTTTTGGGTGTACCGGCTTTTCAATGTATGCGTGCGGGTTTTCTGTGCCCCAAATACGACAATTTTGCTTGTTTACATACCCGCCAAGATCAAAATGAGCTTCATCCGAAAAGATGATTTTTTGGCAAAATCGGCATCTTCTGTAAGTCGATCGCAGGCCCACTCAGCGAAGCGAAAACGCATTGGATGGTCAGTTGGCTTCAACTCCTGAACCAATTGGACTTTGTATGGCGTCATACCAAGGTCTTTATGCAAAATTCGTCTCAATGATGTCTCCGAAATGTTCAATTGTTGAGAACGACGGTGAATTGATGTTGATGGCGCTTCACGCACACTTTCTGCCACAGCATCGATATTCTCGGGTGTACGCACTGTTTTTGGCTTTTCACGCTTTGGTTTATCGATGAGGATGCCAGTTTCTTTCACTTTTTTCACAAGATAACGAACATACGGAGCTGACGGTGCTTCTCTTCTTCCAAAAACCGTACGCAATTTTCGCACACATTCTGCAACATTACCATGATTTTCAAAGTAATGTCGCAATATTTCCCAGCGTTGTTCAAGCGTATACACAACCATATTCGCTCAGCGGAAGGATAAAACTAATTATCTGTCAAATCAGACATGAGCTAAGTGTTACCATTCACGAAATAAGCACTAGTTGAAAAAAAAAAAGTTATTTGGCGGACCCTATATGTTGAGAGTTTTTTTTTTTAAAGAAACACAAACATATCCGGGTTGATAATAATTTGAAGATAATTGAAAAACTCCTACTGCCATCATAATAAGCGGAAGATGTTGTCTGTGCAATGATGGAGGAGTTAGCCAGCAGAGGAGTTGAACTCACGACGCCTGGGTGGAATTCCGACGCGTTTGTCCACTTAGCTACCGACCGGTTAAAAATATTTTTCTTCAAAAGATAAAAATATATGTATTTGCGTTTATCATACTTTGTCAGTGATAGCTTTGCAGTTGGTAACGTCGCCACCATATATATAAAATAACTAACCACCACGCCGTTTCCCCGCAGGGGTAGGCGAATAGGACGGATCGCCATACAACTCTGTCTTGGCACACACTTCTTGCTTCATTCACATTCATACACCTTCTCACACATACTTTTCTGTTATTCTAACTCTTCATATGGCCAGACTCAAGTATTTGATTTGCTTGATCGTGTCTTGTCTTCCTTGGGCATCCTCGAATTCTTCTTCCATTCACTTTCGCGATACCATATAAATGTTGGGAATTATTCCTTCTAAACCAACCCTTACATAATATAAAAGATAATTAAAATACACTAGTTAACCAAAAAAAAACAAACAAAATCATGGGTTATTTTCCGCAAAGCTGACAACACAACATAAATTGCTAAAAGCTCGTCCTAATACTGTATTTATAGTTTTTGTGTTCAATTTGTAGAACTCCATTTTATTTTTTTATATAATTCAATTGAATTAAATTTAATATTATTATTATTGAATTCTGCTATTTAAAGTTTTTTTTATTTTTGTTTTTAGTGACAGCTGTTTCGGCGTTTAAGGCAGTTTGACAATGGCAGACAAATAGCAGAACACAATAATAATAATATTAAATTTAATTCAATTGAATTATATAAAAAATCCTAATACTGTAATTATATGAACTCTTTATACGTAGGTTTTCATAGTTTATGAGTGCCAAAATTATTTGAGAAATGTATTATGCATCACTTTGGTTAAGTTTTCAATTTGTATCAAAAAAACAAAAACAAAAACTATGAAGATTTTAGAAGACAGTGAAGAAACGCTATTTAAAAATAATAATACAAAATATAGCGTTTTAGTTCCTCTATAGAACGCTTGGAAATATATCCTTGTCAAGCTGTAACTAATTTTCAGAAATCATTTTACTTACATCGTGTCCAATTTTGTCCATCCACGGCAGCTTTTTAATAACCGTAGATATCGCATATACGTACGTAGACACTCAACTGTATTGTTCGCGCACAAAGAGGTGGGCCGAGCAGGTACCCAGTGTACCCACCCGCTGCAAATGAAAAGGGGCATTTTGAATGGGGGCACTATTTACTTTGATCTTAGCTTTCTCTAATTAAAATTTTCAATTGTATAGATAAAGGGATGTTTTCGGATCAAATTTGTGATATTGCTTCGCTTTATCGCGATTTTATATTATTATTGTGGAAGCTTTTTTGGAATAAAATCAAAATTAGGGGTGTAAAAAAGCCTAAGAGATTTGATATCGAGTTAATGACTTTTGTTGTTAATATGGGTCAGTGAAAGATACTTCTTTAGTAGTATAAGTTAGTATAAATATTCTATAGTTATATGCTGATAACACATTACACTAGGTGTTGGATCCGAAGCTGCGATAAAATGGCGAATGTGTTGTCAGCTTCAGATGAATTTGGAAAATAGTGGACTGTTAACAATAAAACTATACTACTTGATGGAAATTGGAAAACATCTTGACGGCCTCCATGGTCGAGTGGTAAGACACTCGACTATGAATCCAAAGGTCGCAGGTTCAAACCCGGCGTGCGCGCAAATGAATTTTATTTAATTAATATGAGTCAAAACACATTTTATTCGTATAAATAATATTTTATGTATTTGCGGAACGTTCCAGAGTGGTAGATACTCTAAATATCGCCCTGGTGAAAGACCACCATTCAGAATCAGAAAGTTGTTTGAAATAGCTTTAGCCATGTTTGGTGATCAGATCTGAATAGCCAGGTAACTTCTCAACTTTTCTCTCTTTCACCTTCAAGCACACAACGTGCCCTAATTGGGGGTGCCATAGTCCCACTGGCTCCAGACAGCTGAGAGCAGTTAAGACTCTTTTGCGTTATTCACTATAAAAAATAAAATAAAAACTATTTTCCGCTTGCAATGTCGTTTCCATGATGCCACGTCTCTGTACGATCCGATAACATCGGAATTATTATTTTCGAATTTTTTAGATCACCTTCTTTGCAATTACAGTAATTCATAGTTTTGACTCACATACGCCTCAGGGATCGCTTTAATTCTACTCAACAGTAATGCATAAAGAAGATTTTAAAATGCTCATTTAAACGATGGATCACCACAATGACTGGATTGTGGATCCTGTGAGACGCATGATTTAAATTCGCACTTTTTTCTGTTTTGTTATGCAAAACCCACAAACTGACCGGGCCCGAAACCAGCGGGACTATGACATCTCCAATTGGTCACTAAACACAGCTAAAGCCAATTCAAGCAACATATCGATTCTTAATGCTGGGCTACCAGGGCGATATTTATATGTATCTACCACTCTGGAACGTGACGATCATATAATATACTACCCATATATTAAAAAATATTAAATAACAAATAAATTAAACTAATAATTATTATTATTGAAGTTGAACTTAAACACGTATTCTACGGATCTAGAATCAACGTTCTTAACCGATGTGCTGTCAGCGGCATTATCGTAAACATTTCACACATCATTGAATTATATTCTGTATTTTGGTCCCGCAGTTATTCGAGGAAAAACGTCAAAATAACACGTTAAATAAAAATGGCGTAAAAAACACGTTAGCAGAAAATACAATAAATTCGGTCGGTAATAAAACTCTGCGTCGCTATCAATTTCCTAATTAACACGCTTTTAAAAGAATGTCCCGACGTCAAAATAAGGCGGGAGAACAAAACTAAAAACATCTGAAGCTCGTTCCATATTTAAAAACGGCTTTCGGCGGTGGGCCGCGTTTGTCATAGAAAAAAAGAAAAAAAGATGGGGCGATGACATTGAAACGGTGAAAATGATATAGTTCCTTTTTACAGCTAATGCGCTACCGAGAAATATGAACTGCTGTCTGCGTAGGAACTTAGTTTTAATAATAAATTTGTTGATTCTGAAAGGTGATGAAAGCAGAGAGCTTGTGTGTTATCAAAACGGATCGCTTTTAGTTTATTTTAAAGGAACTTAAATTCAAAATTAATTTGTTGTTGCCCTGACAGATAGTTTTTCAATTTCAATTCTATCGTGAAACTTCACGAGGTGATTACTAACTATAGTAAAAAAAAAATCGTTTTTTTTATTCAAACGGAGCAATTCTACATTACATTTTTTATTCAAATATTTTGTTCGAAAGTTGTTGAATACTAATATTGTGGTCGTAACTTTACAACAGATCAATCGTTTCTCGTTGATAACATCAAATCAGTCGTTATGTTACGGTCAGTTAAATAGATCTCGCATTTCGAGCCAGTAGCGGTTGATTACCACCTGTAGTGACAGGTATGATGTTTACTATTAAGGATCGGTTACACAAATTCTTAACTTATCGTACGTAAGTACAAAGTGCGTCATAACTTTTTTGTATGGGCCTTAATAAGAAAAAAAAAATTGAACTTTTCATAATCTATTGATACACATCTATTATATGTGTTACATAAAAATTAAACATGGCGACTCGCCTTATTTTTTGACAGTTAAATAGAAATTACAAAGCTCCAAACCTCATGGCGTTGGAATTAGCTGTTCTAACCTAGATTCACCTAATTCTAAAATGAAAGGGTGTGCAAATTTCATGACGCCAGTGCTTAACGTAAAAAAAGTTTTTTATGAATTCGGTTAGAATTCTGATTTATACTTATACTATTATTAAAAAAAAACACACACACTTTTAATATAGGTTATCATTTTTATAGATTAATATTTTTTTTTCAAAGTATCACAAATAAAATAGGTACCTTTTTATGGGCCGTATAAGTAGGTAGTCTATCCCATCAGATTCGAAAGGTTTTGATCATTACAATTATTTTTTTTACTCATCCTCTAATGAAAATTTCATCTTAGTAGGTACCTACGTTCATGAGAAGGTATCCTTCATTTTTTTTACGAATATAAATTGAGTTTTTTTAGCTGGCAACATGTGTGTGAAGCCAGGCCGGAAATTACCGATGAATAAACGTCACTTTTGACTTCTGTGTAAGTTTAAAAATATCGCCGCAGCCCTCGTGAAATAGTATGTAAAGGTGTTCTTGATGGGCGGAGAATTTTCGAAGGAACTCTTTTAACTTTCAACCAAGTTATGGATATCACACACTTTCGTGGACATATTCACTGAGTTGTTTCAAAGAAACGAGGCTAGCAGTCCGCAGTGGAGTGTTGATATGGGCCCTGACGTATGGCAGCGAGGCAAGGAACTGGCAGAGGAAGGATGAAAGTAGACTGAATAATTTAGAAATAGGGTATGTGTGATAAAATCGTCAACTTTAGAACTTGGAGATACGTAAAGAATGCAAGGCGGATGTAAGCGCAGTGAACAAGTTTAAGAAAATACGCTTAGATGGGTCGGACATGTAAAGCGGATGAACCGAGAAAGGAGTGTGAAAGGATATGACGCGAAAGTGAAGTGTAGAAGAAGTCGGGGATAACCGAGAAAGCCGCGTGGATATGTACAGGATCGGGTGAATCAAATACGTGTGAGTTATTAACGGAACAGTATGTATGAATGTAAATTAAGAAAAGAGACGAACAAGCTGCGGAAAAACCACGTGATGGTTAGTTAGTTAGACAGTTTATTTTAATATATAAGACATTATGTATGTTATATGTTGCTCGCAGATTCTATACAAATACTCAACTGCTAAACCTGTATAGATGTCAAGTTTTTCAGCCACCTCTGGTCTGGATCCCCCAAATAAGGATTGCAAAACGGACAAATCGGTTGCTAGATTTTGTTATTATTTAACGCATTTATAGCTTTAGAACGTCAAGTAGGATTGCTGTGTTGTTCCTTCTTATATTATGATAGTATTCTATTCAAGAACTGGCATCAGTGTACTTTCCAACACCGGTACACACGTCACACGGGTGGCCAAAATTTATTCACATGTTATTGTAAAATTAATGTTATTTTTACAATGTATACGTCTCTTCAAGACTCAGATGAGAGGCTGCCGTCAAAAATCCAATGATTGGCGTTACTTAGAAATTCTAGACAAGTCTTTATGAACTTCACCTATCAAGAATTTTATGTGGGACACACAAACAGAACGAAGTATCGGAGCCGAAGGCTTGGAATAAACTCCCTCCGGAACTAAGATGTATAACGAGCCCAACAGATTTTCGGTCCAAACTGAAAACTTACCTTTTCAGGCTCTCATATCATTAAACTCATTAAAAAGAATCTCAACATAATTTGTCCCTCGACGAATCACCTTTAGATATACAAATTTTAACCAAATCCTGTACTGCACGACAAATTCAGAAAGTCGTTTTTTTTTAATTTCGCTCCCATGCCCTAAGCTGGAAAATAATAAAAATAAATCATAATTATAATTTTAAGTTAAAAAGTGTGTCTATCTGATGGGACCTACCAGGTAAGTATGTTTCTGTATATTTTCTTATTTAAACTAGGAATTATTATCTAATAATAGAAAATAAGATCTGTACAGCGCCCTTGAGGTGATTTTTCTCAAAAACGGCGCCATGCAAATCATCAAAATATTATTATTATTATTATTATTAGATATTCTGATTTATAAAGTTGATGATTGATGTAACGATTTATGGATTACTGGTAAAGGTATACATTTAATCTCTCCCTATTTGTATTCTCTCACTAGTTGAAAATATTAGGTGTAAGCCATTAGTAATAAATATTAACTGTAAGTTATTAGTTATAAGCTTAAGTGATAAATTAATTTGTAAAGCGCCCTTGAGGTGATTTTCCCACAAAAACGGCGCTATAAAAGTTATCCATTTAATATTATTATTATTTATTATTATAACGACGCGTGTAACGGAAAGAGAGGTTACAACGGAGCTCTCAGTGGCAGATCCATAGACCTTAAGGCAAAGCACTCTAAAATCTTAAGGATACGTTATTTTAAGTCAGGGAAGTATATCGAACTCTGTTTTTTCTTTATAAAAACAAAATAATACGAGTGTTTTATTATAGTTCTACAGAGTACCATTGCGAAAGGCGTGAATGGACAGAAGAAGGGGCTAAGTGCGTCTCTTGGAAGGAAAAGCAACGGGAATAGACTTCTTCAAAGGAATAACATTATCCCATTTGAACAACTGCGAGTCTTACGGGAAAAAGGGCGTATGGATGAAAAGAGTAGCGCCATGTTGAAGTTAAAAAAAGTAATATACTTTTATATGTAGGTTACCTACTTGATAAAACGTGCTTTAAGGGGGTTTCGTTACAAAGAAACTTGTATCTAAGTATCATCAGGATAATTAAAGTAAACAAAAAATACACAGTATGTAGTTATATATTCATACATACAGAGGGAGAACACAATATAAAATAAAAAAGAGAACAGTAAGAAAACAAAATAACGACGTTTAAAATAATACAAACAGAGAGATAGAGACAGATAATATGAAAAAAGAGGCAACTGAGAACGTGATAAAAGAATAATGAGAAATTTTAAGCGAAATATAAGCAAAACCGGTCGGTAGTAAAAAATAAATTAAATCTGTGGTCTTATACATAGTTCTTATTTAATTTTCATTGAAAATGTCAATCCACAGAAAGATAGGTATTTTCGACAAATTCCGTTTAAATGTTATTCTGCGTGTTTAAATTCACATACCACTTATTATTTTTAACTAAGAGGGCAGGGAGTTGAGATGGTGAAAATTTTATGATGATTCTTAGTCGGAAACAAATAGGTAATTCGCTATAAGAAAAATTTACTAATTTTAACAATAATTTCATCCTTGTGGCCCTAAGGCTTCCCTCAGAGCCTTTGCATTCTTTGGAATGTTGGTGTGGAGGATACTTTTAATGATAAGATGAAGGAAACCTCAGTCTTTAAGAGAGACCTTTATTGTATAAGCGGGAGAACGCACACAGTTGGTAGGTCGTTCAACAGCTGGGCCAGAAAGAGAACGAACCGTAAAAACCAACAGTGCACGAGCGATCAATACATATTATGCCAACTATTTAAATCGGAATTTATGTCTTGCATAAGTTTGAAAAGATAGTTTAAAGATGCCTGTAGAAAGGGGAAACCGGTCTGGTCAAAAGCAAATAACAAAAAAAATACATCGGTTTATACAAAAAGTCCCTTGAGGTAATGAATGCAACATACTAATAAATTTATTTATCAAAATACAATACAGCGCCCTTGAGGTGATTTTTCACAAAAAACGGCGCTGTACAAATCATCCAAATATTGTTATTATTATTGTAGTCATAACATCTTCTCAGTGTCATTTTAACAAGGTGGTCGATTGATTATAGCTTGAGGAGATTTTTCACAAAATGGCGATTTAGAAATTATTTAATTATTATTATTAAAACAGCCCGGCTTTGCCAGAGATCTCTATACTCTAACTAACTAACCATCACGCCGTTACTACGCAGGGGTAGGCACAGAGGATAGACCACCATATAACTCTGTCTTGGCACACACTCCTTGCTTCATTCACATTCATACATTGTCTCGTAAAGTCGTAAATACTCTTCTTTTATGCTGAATCTTGACAAGGTCCGATTCAAGTATTAGATTCACTTGATCGTGCTGTCTTCCTTACTTTAGCTTTCCATTCTTTCCAAGTATCCGCATTTTTAACACGGTTATACAAAGTTATACCGCATATACGCCTCAGGGATCTCATTTCTAAAGCATTCCTTTTTCGAATAATTATAAAACAGCGTCTCGTCAATTTTTTAGCTCGTCACAGAAACGACTTTGTGATATGAAAATAGTATTATTGTCCTAGAAACTCCACACAGATGAAGATGTGCCAATTTCATGAAGCCAGTTTTTCAGCTTTGTTATATTATGAAATAATTTCTAATATACCACCGGTTCAGTCAACAGCGCACCTTCACCAGTCGGCCTGAAGATGTCGTTAGTGCTGCGCGCTAAGCACTTAAGACTTGACACTTACGCTGAAGGGGGCGCTGGGCAGGAGACTGTGACGTCATCTTGTCTTGGCCGGGCTGCCCATTAGGACCAAGCCAACAAGTGTTTGTCTTGCGCTCGAGACAGGAACTGTATTTACCCGCCCGCGAGCTACTTCTCGGAGGGTGTACCTAGTAGCTACTATCTCTCTACTGAACGAATAATCCCTAGAAGGGTGATCTCTACCTTGAATTTGACCTCTGTTTTGAAAAATAAGTAATAATTTTAATAATTATTAGCCTAAACTACACTGGTGAATGCAACATACTTATAACTGTATTTATCAAAATATGTATAAAGCTGTATGTTTTCCTAAATAAAAAAATAATAATAATGATAATGAAAATAGTTGGCTAATTTCTATAGCACCGTTTTCGTGAAAGAATATCACTTCAAGGGCGTTTTACAACTTTTAACATAACCTATAACTTCATCGGTAGATGAGTGGACAAACGCGTCAGATTCACACCAGGCGTCATGGGTTCAATTCATCTGCTGGCTAAGTCATCCATCATTGCAAAAGCAACATCTTCCGCTTATTATGATGGTAGTAGGAGTTTTTCAAATATTGTCAGGTTATTCGTAACCCGGGAATGTTTGCCTTCCTTTAAATAAAACCAAAAAAACACTAAGGCAGTATTTCACTACCTCTTAGTAAACTGTTGACTCGTGCTACTCGTCGTGTAACTTATATTATCTGTTTTAAAACCGCTGAGTAATGCTGCCCGTCCATTAAATGTCCACTCAAACTAATCAGCACTCAATCTTGCGATTAAATGATTGATAACTGGTTAAGATTAACTAATTGAGAACTGAGAACAACAGTGGTGAAACGGTCTATGATTAAAGTTACTCGACGAGTAGTTACTCAATAGTTTACTCGGAGGTGGTTAAATAGCCTTCAAGACTAAAAACTGGTGGCGAATAAATTATAAATTATAAGAATTTTCGACTCTTGTGTCTCAGACAGGAAAATGAAAATGACTGTTTGCGCAGGAAAGAATTTCGACATTTGAAAAAGTATTTTTATCAATTTCACTAGCAATAAGCAAAAAATAGCTGAATCCTGGCACACGAATACGCCTACAACACACTTCCATCAGTTTATCTGTTATCTATCCAATATGAAGTAAAAAAATAGTGCCTATGTTGAACGTGAGATGTGACCAAGGGAAGAAATAAGAAAAAAAAAACATAGTTACTTTAATTATTTTTTGTTGTAAAGAAACTTACGCGGTTAAGTGCCAAATACACTTTGCTTAAGGCCGCTTCCGCCAATCGAAACTGAGCGAACGGAGCGGAATAATTGACGAAGGATTTCTTAATTACATGTCACCATCATTTAACTAAGCGTTCTCGCAAATAATTTTTTAACGTGGGTACATAGCTCATTTTACTGTAAAGATCATTATATTAAAAAATATATATTTGTAACCTTTTGGTTCCGAAAACGTAAGATAGACTTAAATCTTAGTAAAACAGCGTATTTTATAAAGGTCAAAAACTTATTGATAGTCTTCCAAAAGCCCTAAAAGGAGGAAAGGATCATAGAGGATTTGTACTGAATATGTAAAGAAAAACCTATGATTTTTATACATACTAAGATTTCAATTTAAATCTACTTATATAGTAACCATATGTGCTTCGTTCTTCTACTGTGCAATGTATATTATTTTTGTAACTAGATGTGTGAACAAAAACATCTAAATAAAAATACAAAAGCAAACAACAAATCTAGTTATATGAAACTTAATCAACATGGCATTACATTCGTTACGTTGAAATTTTAAATTAATGCATACTTGATGTGAAATATCACAAAACTGCGCTATATACTCGTATATATAAATGCAATGTTATTATTATTATTTTATTTTAGTAAGGTTGTCAGTTTGTTATGCATGGTCACATTTGAACTTTTGAATTCAATGATAATCACTATTTTGTTTTCTTTTTGGCATTTGATAGGTCCGTGTAAAACGACGGTTGTCGGTCCGTTTCAGTTTTTAAACAAATTGGGTTAGCTAATAAGCGGAACAGTCATGTTGTTATGCTTGTCAGCTGATCACAATTTGTTCAAAAGCTGAAATGGGCCTAGAATGGATGCATAACGGGGACCAGTCAAATAAATAAGAAGAAAAAAATGGTGCCAATATTGTGACGAGAGTTTGAAATACATCTACCTTAAAGATGCATTCTTCATATCGTCGCTGAAAGGCAATAGGGCTTAAGCGACACATTGGTTAAAAATTAGTTAAATATTCCTCTTTGATTTGATTTTTTTCTTCTGCGCTTTAGCCATCTAAAATATATCTACTATTTGGGAGAAGGCTCGACTCAAGCGACACAAGTTTGGGACTTTTTTTAGCTTTTTGTCGCTTCAGGTAACTCAGTGAGAGCAATGAGTTACCTGAGTTAACTTTTTTTTTCAAAATCCAACCTGGTACTGATGACTAATGAATTTTATTGAAAAAAAACTTAACTTAAAACGTTAACTTCCCAAAATGGCGTTTCAGCCATATTGTCTTTCCGGCGACGACATGTCGTTTAAATGGAGAAAATAGGGAACATAACAAAAAAAAAGAATAAAAAATTTCACTGTAAATAAAATTGGAGGGTTACTATTTTAGATGGAATCAAACATGCTGAAAAAGAGTAGACAAAATGAAAATAAATAAGATATTTTAAATAAGGTTTTAATCATAATGAAAATGGTCACGTGTTAGGGTACGATTAAGGCTGCCCATTGGTCCATTGTCAACCAATAATGGTCCGGCCGCCATATTGGGTTCCAAATTTGAATTTCCCGCGCCGTAATAATTAGTAGCGTTTTAGTAACAGTGTGGCCGCTTAATACGCTCATTTGGTGGGTATTTTGCGCGTGTCTTCGCCGCCGGAATGGCAGTGGAGGCAGTTAATTCAGTCATAAATTTAATTTTAACTAGGTTTACTCACGCCTAGGCGCTGTCAGCAGTCAATTGGTAAAAGAGGATGTGTCATTTTTTATTTTACAAAATTCCCCGATTTTTTGAAGTACTTAAAACAACTGGGTTTTTACACTTTTTTCTAGATTTTAATTTTAAGCTATTCGAAGATTTTCCTTTTAAACTATTCTCCGATATGTAAGTTTTATTTATACTGAATACCGCACAACTGCTCCCAACCGGCTAGAGCCAATGAGACTATGACATCCCCAATTGCCAATGTTGTGAGGTTGAATATAGTGGGGAGGAAAAGGATATGGGGAAGATGAAGGTTAAGAAGTATCTGGATGTTGAGATATTGTAACTAAACACGGCTAAAGCCCTTTCAAGTAACGTCTCGGTTCTGAATAGTAGTATTTCACCATAGACTTGAAATAGCTTTAATTTTAGGTACTTCCGAAACTTCCTTTTCCCCATCTCCTTCTCTCTTTCACTACCTTCAGCCTCACAACATACCCCAATTGGGGATGCCATAGTCTCACTAGCTCCAGACGGTTGAGAGCAGTCGAGACTTACTATACCATGGCGGTATTAACTATAAAAATAAACTATAAAAAATATTCCCAGAAATAAACCATGATTTTATGGAAAAACCTTGTAAAAAACTAGTACTAGTCAACCATTAAAAATCTTACTGATAACGTGAGCTATTTAAAAAAATCTAAATAATTAAATAATGCCAATTTTTTTCTTCTTATATGATTGCAATTCTTCTTGTTTTCTATGTTCTAGAAACTAGTAGAGTCTGTTTTATTGTCAATATTAATGGCTATTGCTCGCATTGAATAAAACAGTTAGCCAAAAAAATTCCGATAAGTCCAGATTGGTAAAGCGGCAGGGTTTTTTACCCCATCAAACTTTAAAAGTAAGAAGCCGTCATCTTAGAATATCAAATTCGTAGATCTTATAAAAAGCTTTCATCGTGTCGTATGATCCCGTACAGTTATAATCGAAAATATAGGAAATAAACACCCAAAATATATTTATTACAAGTAAATATTAGCCTAGTGGTATAAAGTAGGTACTGATTAGGGCCGTAGAAATTAGAACACGGTTTATTCCCGAGGGAAACATAATTTGTACAGTTTATTTGAATTTGTTTGTGTTGTTTGTATTATGCATATATTATGTCAGTTAGCTTTTGTTCCTCGATTTTCCCGGGCTATTTTTAGTGAAATTTACAACTTTCTTTTTGCTGCTGCAATAGTAATAATAATAATAATTAATAATGCCGTGGCTTCGGAATATTTTTAATCTAGGTTTTATAGGTTTTAGGTTATGTAGGTTGTGTACCATGATTCACAATCCATTTTTAAAATACCAATTCTTCGAACAGAGGAAACGCAGTTATGTATAGTTTGTTTCACAGGTATTTAAATAGAACCTGCTCGGAGGAACTAGCAGTAATTATCCCCGACGCATCGGTGTACCAGTGAGAGACTTATAAAAGGCGGAATAGAGCAGAAGACCGGGTATAGTTGAAGTTAGCTGTATGAGAATGAATTGGAGTTATTTAATCCAGGCCCTCTTTAAGGGAGGCATCCAAAAATGCACATTTTTTGGCCTTCTTATACAAGCATATACTATAAATGATGTATCTGTTAATTCAATATGGATATTTATGCAAATGTCTAAGTTTCCATTGAATACAGTTTTCAAACAGTAATCTTTTTAATTATACAAGTATTTGAATTCACTGGAATTTTAGGTAAAACGTTTGAAAATGGCTGCGCTGGTTTTCAAACCGCACCATATACTGACATTTTAGTATGATTGTCGTAGAATTTAAAAGATCACGGCTAAAAATTTTATCCCTGCAAACCATAGACATTTTCTAACATTTTACATTCCTAACTGCCAATGTAGAATTTACAGGTAAATCATTCGCGGTATTGCTTGTATTAGAATGCTACAGAATGACATTTAATGCCATTTTGGGTGCTGAGCCTTAAGACACGCAGAGTAACAAACCCCTACCCATACACAGCCCCTTCCGTAAAATGCCTCAGATCGTCGTCAAACCAATGACGTTACATATAGACACGTTGTAGCGGTCTCAAAGCATCACGCTAGTTGGTGTGATCGGTGTTTAAGCCGATTTAGTAATAAACGGTCACGCGTCGCTTGAGGTCGTTTCAACATTACAAGCAAGTATGAAACGCGGTCCGAACTTCGGATCTGTTTCGTTCATACACATATATTCTATGAATGTCTATCTTTGTCATACATTACCGATATTTGAATGATGAATTTACTGGTAACGTGTGTGTTTTGCTTGCCACATTTTGTGTTAATATTCTAAGGCTATAACGTGTCTATATATGTAACGTCATTGCGCCAAACAGGTAGTGATGTAATCCCCCTTGTTGAACACAGTAAAGACAGGAGAACTCTTGTGAGGTGTTACAAAAACACATCATCCCCTAATGCCATTGGGGTCAGGGACCCATCGCCTCGATAAAGCACCCACTGGACATCTTCCCCCTAGAGTGGCACACAGTATCTTCAGTGGAAGTGGGTCTTCTGACATTCTCTATGACAGACTTCATGGTCGAATGGTAAGACGCTTGACTATGAATCCAGAAATCACGGGTTCAAACCCGGCGAGCGCGAATAAATTTAATTTAATTAAAATGAAAAAATGTATAGTTTATTTGCGACACGTATCGCCCAGGTGAAAGACTACCATTAAGAATCTAAACTTTGCTTGAAATGGATTTATCCGTGTTTGGTGACCAGATTTGAATAGCTAGGTACTTTCCGACGTTCCTCTCCTTCATCTTATTATTTAGTTAATATGTGTTTTAACAAGTTCAATTCAGATAAAATAAAATATATATTTGCGGCACATATCGGCCTGGTCAAAGACCACCATTCAGAATCGAAACATTTCTTGAAATGGCTTTAGCCGTGTTTGATGACCAGATATGAATAACCAGGTACTTTCCGACCTTCCTCTTCCCCATCTCCTTCTTCTCCCCACTTATTTCAGCCTCATATACCACACCGATTGGAGATATCATAGTCTCACTGGCTCTAGACCGTTGCGAGCAGTTGAGACTCTTATGCGGTATTCACTATAAAAAAGAAAATATAAAAAATTAAATAATATTAATAATCTAAAACACAAATATGAAACAGAAAAAAGGCTAAATCTAAAAAAACAATGGTCATGACCGAGAGGATTGTTTTTTTTTAGTTTCTGTATTTTTTCTGATTTATATTATAAATATTATTTATTAATAAATAAGCATTAGTGCTTTTAAGGTAATTCCGAATTCAATAAATTAAAAAAATCTTAGTACGTGGCCAAGTCACCTAAACTGCAACTTTTCTATGAAGAGTCGCAAGGGTTCGATGTTAACCTCGTCTCAGATTGTCGAGTTTTTTAATCGATAGCATTTAACTTCTTATTCTTATTATAAAATATGGTTTTCTAAAACCGTACGTTTTCAACCCCTAATAAGATAGGCAACGACAAAAATTGCCCAGCCAAAAAAAAATGTCACAGCATTCAAAAGGTATTCCTTATTAATGATAGAAGCTTATCAAATGCCTATGAAATATTAGCTTCACCCATTGTTCGGTGTAGTCCTTCCTTTCTTATTGTTGTTCGTTATCGTTTCAGTGGCCGCCCATTCAATCAATGTCCACGAAGGTTAATAATTTATTTATCTCGACCATTGAGCGATGTGCTTTTGTATGAGCGTAATTAATCATTTCAATTTGTTGATTCTTAAAATTAATTTTGTAAAATTATTAACGTCTTTATGAATTAATTTGGCCTATTTAAAACATCTTAGCTGTTTTACGATCTGAAAATCATAATTAAAAAATCTAAATCTATTAAAACTTAAAGCGGTGAGCTCTGGCGTTATGAAATTTGTTTAGAATTTATATATTTCCAGCTGTCAATATAATTTTTTATGAGCTATAGAGCTTCGTAATTGAAAAATACGCCATGCTGTTTGTTCCAATTTTGTATAATATTCAGTAGAAAAAAGACTTTAAAAAATCGGGTGGAGCATTTGAAGAATGCTATGAGGAAATAACAAGGTATCAGGCTATTCAGATCTGGTCGCTGAACATGGTTTATGCTACTTCAAGCGACGAATGGATTGGAAATAGTGGTATATCACCAAGGCAAAATTGACAGTATGTATCACTCTGAAAGGAGGTGTAAAAGTTCGACATGATATACTACGTCTTACATTCTAGGGACGAGATATAACACGAATGAATATATTTTTTTATATATTTTCCAAGTCGGGTTTCGAACTCGCAACTTCTGACTGCGGAGACAAGGAGAAACCCCTTCTGCCACGGAGGTGGTCGTAAATGGTTTTACTGCACACACGCCCCAGGCGTTCGACCGTTATTCATTTGTTAAGCAATACGAAGTGATAATTAAAGCCAAACTTATCAGATACAATCAATCAAAGAACGTTTGCATGTATAATACGCGTACGGCTGAAAGGGTATATTAATTATATTATACACCCATAACAACATAAGTAAAACAAATGATGTTTCGAGTTAAGTATGTATTATTTTTGATAGTATAGGTCTGAAATTCAGAGCAATAATATAACAGGAAGGATAGCTTTGCAAAACAGTGTAGTCAGGATTGTTGATTTTTTCTTGACTCGGGCGTGGCTAGGGTTTTTATGGATACTCCTTTTTACATCCATTTATAGCACATGTCGACAGAATCTTTTGTTTATTTGTATAACCACTTTTTCACAGTATTGTTCCAACAAAAACATAGGATATAACCTTAAAAACCGTTGCGTTATGTCGCATAACAAAACGTAAGGGGCGGAGTCGCCAGAGATGCGGGAGACGGAAAACATGCTTACATACCTAAATGTGGTGGGATATTATAATATAACTACTTGCCTTTTCTCTTTTTCTCTCACGGTTTACGAGAAGAAAGAACCGGAGAAAGTGATTAATCGTAAATTTGAATAGGTTGGGTAAGCATATTTAGCTTTCTTTCTTCATATATGTTTTTACTCTAAGATTGAAACCCATTTAAACTACAAAAATATAGGGTAAACATCAAAAACCGTTACACTTCGTCGCATAACAAAACATATGCGGGAGACGAATAATATGCTTACATACCTAAAAGCGATGCGATATTATGTGATAACTTATCTTCTCTCTTTTTGCCTCACGGTTTACGACGTGAAAACCCAAAGAAAGTAATTTATCGTAGATATGTATAGGTTGGGTAAGAATATTTAGCTCTCTATCTTCATATATATTCTTACTCTAAGATTGAAACCCATTTAAACTACTGGTCGACCGACTCTACAAAAATATAGGGTATAACATCAAACACCGTTACAGTTCGTCGCATAACAAAACACAGTGGGCGGAGTCGCCGGAGACGCGGGAGACGAAAAACATGCTTACATACCTAAAAGCGGTACGATATTATGTGACAACTTATCTTCTCTCTTTTTTCCTCACGTAGATATGTATAGGTTGGGTAAAAACATTTAGCTCTCTCGCTCCATATATATATTCTTACTCCAAGGTCTGAAAGAACACCCAGAAAAAATGTAATTAAAGAAATAAATCAAAAATATATAAGCCGAGTAACCGCCCATCCGCCGCCCCGACACTTCCTGTCTAAAACCTTATTTCAGTTTTACATTAAAAAAAAAACAACAACAACATAAACCGAGACCAAAATGCCATTTATATTTTTTACTCCGAATAAGCTCACGAATTACTGGTTAAAGTTTGTCAGGTACATCTTACAACACCCTGTATATGTTACACAGTGAAGATGCAAAATGTCAAATTTCCCCGACTTACGTAGTTGCCGGTGTGCGATATATAACGAGTAAGTTATAGGGGGTGGTTTTCAGAATAGAACGTAATGACTGCCTCCAGGCTAGGCTGGGGTAGTTAGGTAAGTGTTACGTCAGTTGGATGAAGCCTTCAGACATATCAGGCCTTTGGGAGTTGACAGTTGGTTTGATTGAAAGGCTCTCGATGGTGTATTCGACCGAAATGCGAATATTGTGAGTCCAAGTGAAAATAAATGAATATGGTTTTCCGCTTTTTGAAAATTTTACTTTTTTTTTCTACGCAACTGTCCCAAAGTTACAAGGGTGTGAGACACAGCTGGTAAAGCAAATAAATATGCCATATTCTTGTTAATAATTGGATAATTAACAAAAAAAAATTACAGATTGGTAGACACTTTCAGTATCGTCCTGGTGAAGGCCACCGTTCAGAATCGAAACGTAATTCGAAATGGCATGTTTTGTGACCAGATCTGAATGGCCAGGTACTTCCTAACCTTCTTTTCTCTAATCATTCCTTTTCCTTCCAGGGATCGGTTATTTTTGGAACTGGTTCTTGAAAAAGCGTAATTGACAATTGATAAATCACAAATTGTCGACCATTCCTTCGGTATTTGGAGGAACCGGCGCTTTTTAATTAGGCGTAGAGATGGTCAATATTCCTGTCCCGGTCAAAAGGAACCAGTTCCGAGCCCGTCACTGGACCCGTCGATATTACTTCATCGAGGAACCGGTTCCTATATTTTGCAAATAAAAATGGTGAATATCCATTTTATGCGATTGGCAAGAAACGAGGAACCGGTTCCACAGTTTTTTTCACTTTTCATTCCCAAAATTTTGCTAGCACACCCCCCACCTCTTTTTCCATGAAATAAAATATATCACAGAAAAGTCTTCTACGTGGAACTTTTCTGGCACCAGGAAACGAATCCAAAAATGACTGGATAAATAACCGGTTCCTCGCCAGTCACCGGTAACTGGAACCGCAGCGACACCCAATTTCCGATATCAACTATCCGTAATTAGGTTTTCTAATTTCTTTTCATGAATTTTACTACCCCTACCCTCATAAAATCAGAGTTTTCTCAAATTTGTATTGGTATAACTGGTAAATCCAATGTATACCCATGGAAGCATCCTTGTTCTAGTTACAAACGAAAGTGCTGCCATCTCTAATATTCAAAGAGAACTGTTGTTTATTATTATCCTATATCCTTTACTGGCCGCTGATCAGATATGAAAGTCCTTCAATATCTAGGTAATATATATGTATATTGTTTCTACCTTCGTAACATATAATATCAAGTTCCTAGAAGGGTATACTGTAAACAATACTTCGTTCTTTCACATGACGGTTATACTCTTATTTTCAACCAATAAACAGTTGTCTTCCTAGAAATTCCACACAGGCAAAGCTGTACAAGTTTTATAACTCCAGAGCCCACCAAACCCAACACATTAGTTTTTCTAGAATCAAATAATAATCAAGAGCGAAAATTAAGAAAAGTTGAATATACGAGCTAGACTACATCCCTGGTGTTAATTCCCTGGACAGAGTACAGCCCAGGCCTAATGTGACGTGAGATATGAATCTGACTGCACCCCTGGTTTGCCGATTCGCTTATTACAGACACTAGAGACTACACGCCTGAATAAAATATTACGTAAACATGGGTTTTTGTATGTGGATGATACAAAAATATTGACATTTATATTTCAGAGTGAGATACTCTTAGTATCACCCTCAAAGACCACCATTCAGAATGGAAACGTTGCTTGAAATGACTTTAGCTGTGTTTCGTGACTAGATCTAAATATTCAGATACTTCCCCACCTTCCTCTTTCCTTTCATCTTCACTTTCCCACTTCCTTCAGTCTCACTATTTACCCCAATCGGAAAATGCCATAGTCCCACTGGTTCCGGTCAGTTGGGACTCTTGTGCGGTATTCACATAAAATAAATTATTGGTAAAATATGAAAACGAAAAAATAAAACAATTGTTTTTGTAAAACTTTATTTTTGTTCAACTAATCGTACAGCTGCCTGTACAAAGATTATGCGAAAGAACACCTCGCTTACAAACTAACCTAACCCATTCAAACGATACAGATAAGTATGTGTTTTAATTATTTTTTGTCTAAGTGCATTCATACGCAACAGAGAGAGTTCATTGTCCAGGGGCCACCAATAGCGGCCCGCCAAGCAGACAGCTTACGTAAATAGCATTTCAAATCGAGTGCGGAATTAACTTCATTATCAACCCCTGCAGTCGGCACCCACCCCCGTTGAACGGACAGAGCAATGCACATAGTTATATGCAAGAGGGCAGGGGTCTCCAACTGTTAGAAAAGTGCATTTAATTGCACAAACAAAATAAATGTGAATACTGCACTTCCAACTGCGTCCAATCATCTGGAGCCAGTGAGACTATGGCATTCAGAATCGGAGTATGTTGTGAGACTGATGGAAGTGGGGAAGGGAAGGAGATGGGGAAGAGGAAGGTTGGGAGGCACCTGACTATTCGATTCTAGAGATGGTGGGTTACTGAAACCGTCAACATTATTTCTCTAAGGAACCGGTTTGGATTGGATCAAGAAAGAGACGCTTAGATTGTTTGGGCATGTAGAGCGAATGAACGAAGAAAGGAGTGTGAAAAGAATATATGATGCGAAAGTGAATGGAAGAAGAAGTCGAGGACGCTTGAGAAAGACATGCCACGATCAAGTAAATCAAATACTTGAATCGGGTCATGTGAAGAGTCAGAATAACAGAAGAGTATTTATGAGACGATGTATGAATGTAAATGAAGCAAGAAGTGTGTGCCAAGACAGAGTTGTATGGCGGTCTGTCCTCTCTGCCTACCCCTGCGGGGAAACGGCGTGATGGTTAGTTAGTTATATATATATATATATATATATATATATATATATATATATAAGGCGAATATCCATTTAATGTTCTTCGCTGGATGGTTCTATTTGGCGAGAAATTCCCTGAAAACATTTTTGGCGAGAAACGAGGAACAGGTTCCACAGTTCCAGTGCTTTCCGTTTCCAGAATATCGCTAGTAACCTCCAATGAAATAAATTAATCCTTTCTTGATAACATAAACATGACTTATAAATCTTCTTCGTTAAACTTTTATGACACCAGGAATCGGTTCCAAAAATAACTGGATTAATAACCGGTTCCTCGCCAGTCACCGCTAACTGGGACCGCAGTTACACACATACTAATTTTGTTTGTTTGTTGCGAACTGCCTAAAGGCTGATTCGCACCAACGTCCGGTTCCGCTCGGTGCCGATATTGTTCCGCAAGAGAACTTATTGATATGGTATGAATATCAATCAAGGAGTATGTGCCAAGACAAAGTTGTATGGTAGGATATACTACCATACACCCTTGTGATATTTAATTACTTATTTAGTCATAATTTAATTTAATTTAACTACTTATTTAGTCAAATAATTATTTTGAAGTGTAAAAATACTTACAACGCAGATTTTTTTTTTTAACCATTTTTTTATCACTAAATAATATTTTTAATAATTAATAACTAATAAAAATATTATTTAGTGATAAAAAAATAATTTTTGATAAAAAAAATCTGCGATGTTAGTATTTTTACAATTCAAAATAATTATTTAACTAACTAAGTAGTTAAATATCACAAGGGTGGGCAGAAGGATATACTGCCATACAACTTTGTCTTGGCACATACTCCTTGATTGATATTCATACCATATCAATAAGCTCTCTTGCGGAACAATATCGGCACTGAGCGGAACCGGACGTTGGTGTGAATTAGCCTTAATACGGTAGCCGCGCGCCATCTGGACGAATCTATTAAGATTTAAATTTCTCACGATAGCAAAAAAAAACAGAAAATCTCTCCCTTCAATGAGTTTGCTATCTCTCTACTATCAATGGGTACAGAAATGTTCCATAGCGGTTCTCCATTGGCCAGTCACATCACGTATTACCAAGCACTCTGAAATCCATGCATATTAACTAGACCTCCCTTGACCGGTTAGTAGCTAAGTGAACAAACGCGTCAGATTCCCACTTGGGCGTCGTTGGTTCAATTCCTCTGCTGGCTAAGTCCTCCATCATTGCACAAGTAATATTTTCCGCTTATTATAATGGTAGTAGGAGTTTTCATAATATTATCAGGTTGTTCGTAACCCGGGAATGTTTGACTTTAAAAAAAAAAAAATTAGAAAAAAATTACTCAGTAGAACTAACTATTAGTAGTGATGAAAAGATTATTTCTTTCACGATTACGATTAATCAATAAAAATCGTGTAATTACGATTAAACGATTCACGAATGGGATTTTATTTACAATAACAATATTTGAATACAACTTAAGATGATTAAAAATGTTTTTGTATTTACCACGAATGACGTAATTTAATAAACAGAATCATGGTTAAATGTGGTTAAATGTGGTTAAATGTGGTTAAATGTGGGTTCTCTTCAGATTTACAGTGAGAATAAAATAGGCAAGGGGGATGGACCAACACACAAATATGTCTTGGCACACACTCCTTGCATCATTCACATTCATCCATCGTCTTATACACACTCTTGACACGACCTGGACCGAGTATTTGATAAGTTTGATAGTGGCTTTCTCATCTTCTCAGGTGTCCCCTACTTATTTTACTATTCACCTTCGCGTTAAATATGTCTTGGCACACACTCCTTGCATCATTCACATTCATCCATCGTCTTATACACACTCTTGACACGACCTGGACCGAGTATTTGATAAGTTTGATAGTGGCTTTCTCATCTTCTCAGGTGTCCCCTACTTATTTCACTATTCACCTTCGCGTTAAATATGTCTTGGCACACACTCCTTGCATCATTCACATTCATCCATCGTCTTATACACACTCTTGACACGACCTGGACCGAGTATTTGATAAGTTTGATAGTGGCTTTCTCATCTTCTCAGGTGTCCCCTACTTATTTCACTATTCACCTTCGCGTTAAATATGTCTTGGCACACACTCCTTGCATCATTCACATTCATCCATCGTCTTATACACACTCTTGACACGACCTGGACCGAGTATTTGATAAGTTTGATAGTGGCTTTCTCATCTTCTCAGGTGTCCCCTACTCATTTTACTATTCACCTTCGTTTTAAATATTCTCTTTACACTTCTTTATTCGTTCATCCGCTCTACGTGTCCAAACTATCAAGAGTCCCTTTCTTAGTCTCCTTTCTTAATCTTATTATTTACAGAGTTGTATTGCGGTCCGTCTTTTCTGACTACTCCTGAGTGGAAACGGCATGATGGTAAGTTAGTTAGTTTTATCGAAGAATATGTACTAAATTTTGCGTTAAAAATGGAATAAAGTGCTCCAACGCACTTAAAATGTTGACTGTGGCATTCGGCGAGTCTAATTTGTCTCAAAAAAGTGTTTATAAGTGGTACAAGCGCTTTAAAAAAGGCCGAGAAGATGTTAATGACGATGAGCGTCCTGGAGTTGTGGAAAAACAAATCATGGATTTTATTCTTTGATCCATTTTTTTCAAAAGTAAAAAATCAAAGAACACACAAAAACGTGACTAACCTTTCCAGTTGTCAAAAACAAACCACTAATCCAAAATGGCTAATAATGCTAACATATGATAAACATATAAAATGTCACAACATAACAAAAAAAAAATCGAGAAAACAGCCCGCGAAAATTCAAAATTCACCTTTTCTTTTGAACAGACCATGTAGTCTCTATAATCGTAGATTTATACAAATAATATCGGCGATTATGATGTTCCAAATGATTCTAATAACCGACGGTTAGCATCGCAATCGTAATCGTTGCATCACTACTAACACGGCCTCAGACCGTCCTGTGACGGTATTAATAGACTCAGAAAATTATAATAATGAATACTTGTGCTCCTATGGGATATGGCGTGCAGCGGTGCAATAACTGACAGCGTACACGAATACAGGAACTGGATGGATAGCCGGTTGACTGGTGCGAGTACGTGTGTGGCGGCATATCCTCCGTTACTACCCTCATACCGAATGATTGTTTGTATGAGTTATAACTCATTATTATGAAATTATGCACATGAAGAACTTGAACACACTCTCAACCTTTTCAACATACGAGTATATCATATCCCAACTAATTCGTTCACCGTCATTTCTAACAATTACATGCTTCTTGAAGACTATTTAAATAAAAAAAAAAATAATAATAACTTTGTATAGGACCACAGATTTAATTTTAATTTGTATCACCGACCGGTTTCGCTTAGCCTAAGCATCATTAGGGTACAAAATTAAACTAAACAAAAAATACAAAGTGTGCAGAGTGCAGGTTTCGTTAAGCCTAATAACCATCAGGGTACAACATTAATCTAAACAAAAAATACATAGTGTGGGGTTGTATATACTCATACATACAAAGGGAGAACAAAATATAAAATAAAATAAGAAAACAATGAGAAAATAATATAAAACATTTTGATTATGACAAAGTAACAGAGAGAAAGAGACAGGTAATATGAAATGAACGAGGCAAAACGTCAACAGAGAAGGTGATTAAAGAATAATGAGAAATTTTTCTTCCCGATCTCGGAACCTCTACTCCATCCAGGAGTAACACTCTGCCAATTAATCCATCAAGACCTCATTAGAAAGCGGCATTTTTAAACGATCTCATATTTATATTGAAAATTATTGATATTTGAATTTTATTCCGATTTTAGGCTACCATCTTTTGATGATATTCAAAGTTCTACCCGAACACATATTGAATATCTAGATGGTGTCTTGGATAAATATTCATTTTTTTAATACGGATGATCTTTTGACTTCTAACCGCGTTGAGAATAAATATTAAATTTGGAATTCCAATTTTAATCTATTGTTTTGCATTAAGAATTATATTCGTATTTACGTGAATATTTATTGGACTATGGTGAAGGTGTCACATGACATTATTGAAATTGGGACGCAATAGAATATAATCAGATCCAACAAGGATAATAATGAAGCACAATATAATATATGGTCGAATAAGTGACCAGTTCCGCCATAAAATCGTGCAATTAACAATTAGCTCTCGCCCGCGGAGAGAGAGATATTTGATTACACGATATTAATTGACTAAAATCCTGTTAAGTCTAACACATACACAGAGTGTTAATTGTTCACACTGAGTATCGTGTACAAAGCATGGTGGATAGAGCATTCAAGTGTCGATACTGGGCTATTGTTATTGAATATAGATATACTAAGCGTGCTGTCGATTGAATGCGGCATTGTGAAGGTACGAATTGGACACGACAAATCAACTGGAACATGTAATAATAAGGTATCGACTGCCCTTAGCCCTAATAACAGAGTTTCGACGTTTTTTATTTGAATACCATCCAATTGCCTGGAGTCAGTAACTATGGCATTCCGCTGCATCATGTTGTGATGAGGCTGAATCCCTTCAGTGGGGAGGAAGGAGATGGTAAAGATGAAGGTTAGTTTCTAATGTATTTCAAGCAGCGTTTCGATTCTTAGAGATGGTCTTTCACTAGGGCGGTACTAAGAATATCAACCATTCTAGAACGTGCCGCAAATATATATATAAACAGTTTATATGTTTCATATTCATTATAAGTTAAATGACATATCCTCAGTGGTAGATACTCTAAGTATCACCCTGGTGAAAGACCACCATTCAGAATCGAAACGTTGCTTGAAATGGCTTTAGCCGTGTTTGGTGACCAGATCTAAATATCCTTTTACTTCCCAACCTTTCTCTTCCCCATCGTTTTCCTTCCCCACTACCTTTAGCCTCACAACATATCCCAATCGGGGATGTCATAGGCTCCAGACCGTTAGTTAGAACTCTTGTTATTATTATCTTAGTTAAATAAAAGTCACAGCCGCCAGTTGAGTTTAGAATCTCTAGATCTAGAGGCAAGGATCTTAACCATTCGGCTAAAAGATTGTCAAAAAATATTTTCGTTACACAAACAAATTTCATACTATACCCACTAGTCAAATAACACTGAAGTGGCGTATGAATCGTAAAAATGTAATAACTCTAATCACCTAATACGGTTAGTAGCTAAGTGGACAAACGCGTCGGATTTCCACATGTGCGTCGTGGATTCGAATTCCTCTACTTTTTAAATATATATATATATATATATATATATATATATTTAAAAAAAAGTAGAGGATATATATATATATATATATATATAAAAAAGTAGAGGAATTGAATCCACGACATATATATATATATATATATATATATATATATATATATATATATATATATTTATTAAAAATAAATATATACTAATTATGGGTATAATTCTCCAATGTCCAGAATGTCAAGACTTGTTAACTCATGTCATGGTCTTTTTTGGTAGCAGTCTAAATGATTTTTGTCATTCTTTACGACTCTACCAAAACTTTGACTAGACCATGGCTTGAATGTTCTCTCTTAGTTTATTTTGCCTTATTTTTGTCATCGCTTCATTTATTTTTATGTATATGCTATTCCTTCTCTCTTTGCTCCTTTTTCCATTTCGTGTTTTATATGTATTTTTTGTAATTGGACTTTAGTCCGTTAATTTATAAATAAATAAATAAATAAAGAAATCTATAAATAATTTCCTTTGTGAGTACGTACGTACGAGTGAGCTTTTAAAATTTGAAACTACAGTTAATTAATAATTTAATATCTCTAAAATATATTTTTTAAATCGCCACCTACCTAATAAAGTACTTACCTATTTATTCTAGCAAAAGTTATTCTATATTTGAAATGGATGGATTAAAGCAACTCTTTTTTTCTTGGTAAGTTAATTTACCTCTCATGATTGTTCACTAATAACAACTAGTAAAAATAAATAATAAAGTACCACAGAATAACTACAAAAACACACATTTTTTTTTAATTTAATATTAATTACACGTTGTAAATTTCCCCCAAAGCAGGGCGTCTAAATGAACTATAATTACAGCATCCCCTTAATCTGCGTGGCGAATCTCGTCCGGCGAGCTGACGGACATGCTGGTATCATAAATCCACTGCGCCTGTCGCTTATGACACTTTAATGGCGACCCGGGTGCCTAAGAGACCTCAATTACCCCGAATTACTCAATCAACATCGTCCACTACAGATGGTCACACTTGCACCTAATAATTATAAGCACTTCATTTGATGGTTGGTTTGAGTGCCGTTTGTGACGATATAAGAGAAATGAATCCAACCCCAAAAAGATGAAACTGAGAAAAAGGCGTTTGAAAATATGATGATAAAAAAGCATTAATTTGCGTAATCGGCATTTGTAAAGTGAATATCAGTGTTTTTGTTTATTTATGAGCATTATTATAAATAGGTCATTTATAATCTATCAATGTGTTTATTAAAAAAAGTTATCCTACATTTTATAATGTTTTTAAACTTCAATTTAAGTCAAATATCTGCAATGAGCGTCATTAAAAAAAAATTAGATCAGAAGGGGAAAAAAATCGATTCTCCGAACATAAGTAGCTATTCCAGAAAAACCAATTATTAAATTGTCATACAATTAAAAAAAAAAAAACACTTAAAAACTTTATCTGAGAAGATATCATCATTGTTAAAAACTTCATTTGACAAAAACTTGTGAATCATTACGAAATTTTAGTCAGCAAAGTACGACGCAAGTACCTTATGGGAATTCGGCATTCAAAAGGTAAAGATCTCAGAGCAATAATATACCAGGAGGGATAGCTTTGCGAAACAGTGTAGTCAGGATTGTTGTTTTTTCCTGACTAGGGCGTGGCTAGGGTTTTCATGGACACACATTTTTAAATCCATTCATGGCATATGTCGACACAATATTTTATTTCTATGTATAACCACTTTCTCACAGTATTGTTATTTCTAGATTAATATTACGAGTATATTCACACTTTCAAGAAATATTAACCATAGATTAATTTAAAGTAACTTAAACAATCGACAAAAATTACTGCCTCAACACAGGCTTGCCTAGTGAGGCAGATTACGAGAATACAAAAGTAATAACTATATACAAATATACAAAAACTAAGTTTATATGTATTAAGCAAATACGGATAATGGTCTATAAATCTATTTAATTAATGTTTCTGAAATATAAATATATACTGTTTACAATGTATAGATCTCTTGCTAAAATATATAAATGTACCTACACCTTTATACACCCTATGTATTTTATATGTTTATTTTGTTTGTTTTTTTCTGTTATATTACTGTAAACTATATTTAAATAAAAATTTATTATTATTATTGTTATCAACAAAAATATATGAAATATCCTCAAAAACCGTTGATTTATGTCGCATAACAAAACGTAGTGGGCAGAGTCGCCGAAGACGCGGGAAACATGCTTACATACCTAAAAGTGGTGTGATATTATGTGACAACTTGTCTTGTCTCTTTCTCTCTTAAGTTTTACGACGTAAATACATGAAGAAAGTGATTTATCGTAAACTTGGATAGGTTGAGTAAAAATATCTAGCTCTCTTTCCATACACGTTCTTACTCCAAGGTTAAAATAGTCAAAAACGCTCTACTTAGATTTATATGTAAATCAGATGATGATAGTTGCTAAACGAAATTATGTTTAGTTAGTAAAGAAATTATACATCGATAAAAATTTATTTTTTTAAGTGTAACTTAGGGTAGCTTAATCTGCGATTGAATTTTAGAAATTGTGACCCTTTTATATGGATTTGTCGCTGGTGTGGAGAGACATCAATGCAAATAAGTACCGATAATGATTATTGTGTGAATGGATGATTATAAATTGCATGAACGTTAAGTGGCTCATTTGATATGCAGACGATAAAGTCAATAAATCAATAATTCCCGACATCAATCAGATATATAATAATAGAATTGTCCGAATCGTAAACAATGCAATATTAATATGCAAATTGAATGGATTTATCGCCTTCTAAAATGAATGCGAACTAAGGGTCCGTTTCGATTGCTATTCATCATGTCATTGGTTAGGAAGTGAGATGAATACAACCGGTAACTCCGTGGTGTAGTAATTAAGCTGGTAGACTATCAGTCGGGAAGGAAATGATGCAGGTTCATATTTGACTTTGTATTCAATAAAAATAAAGCATTTTGAGAATTAATGAAATGAAATAATTTTATTTAATTTTTTATGACCGACCGGTTAAATTAAACAAAAACAAAAACATAGTAGGTGGTTATATATACTCGTACATAGAGGGAGAACACAATATAAAATATAATAAGAGAACAGTAAGATAACAAAAAAATAACATTTGAATTATAAAAAAAAGAACAGAGATAAAGAGACAGAAAATATGGAATGAAAGAGGCAAAACGTCAACTAAGAAGGTGATTAAAAAATAATTAGAAAATTATAATAATAATTTTATGTATACAAGTATATACGTAACTACATGCAATGTATTTTAGCAACAGAGAGACAGATAATATGAAAAAAATATACAAAATTTTATTTCGGACATAAAAATTAAAATAAAATCTGTGGTCTTATACAAAGTTATTATGTCATTTTCATTAAATAAGTCAAACCACAAAGTGATTGCTTTCTACGAAAACATTTAGAGAATTCCTTTGATGCGTCAAGGACCTTGGCTCTGGGCATAGAGGTTTCAGATTAACATATCGGCGAGGGCAAATAAAATATTATAGTTCATTTTTTATAAATAATAGAGTTTTATTCAAAAAGATATCAAAAGTTGTGCAATGCAATACCTTCCATAATTGAAAATAATGTGTAGTAATAATAATAATAATAAAAAATTCTAATAGACACAAAAATAATAATAAAGAAAAATAAACATGTATTCATTAGAAAAAAAAATCAAAATGAAATATTAATAGAGGATATTAGGTATCATTTCTGCAAAACGCCATCAAGAGGGAGTCCATCCTGGCAGCGTTAAGATAACAACGTTAAATAAACTATTTTGAAAGCATCTACCATTTCAGTAGATGGCAGCTTAAAAAACCAAATTTTATTTCAATATACCCAACAACAGCTGCATATTTTTTTACAGATTCCTGATTGACAAAAGAGCCCCGGGATAAATGTCTCACAAGCCGGCGCCTTAAGACACCCTTTCTTATTATTATTCACTATAATTTTTCGTAATTATTAAAACGCCACGCTTTCTCAGACAGCGTCACACGCAATCTCGTTTCTTGTGCACGCATGCATATTTTAATATGGCTCCCGGCCTAACCCGGGTTCATTATGATCAGACGTGTTAATGTAGGCGCCCGCGTGGAATGAGGTTGTATATGAGGAAAGAATGCAAAGTTATGGGAAGTTTTCTGAAGTTAAGGCGGTTTTCGGGAAAGGAGAAAGACTGGAACTCTCACTGACCCAAATATCAAAGTGGAAAAGACATGCAAACCTCGAGAAGCCTTATGAGCTATTGAGTTCAGATTTCAAATGGTAAAAAAATAACCTTCATACAGCTTTTCCTTAACCCGCCTCACAACATAGCCTAACTTTTATTTTTATTTTTTTAAAGTGAATACCGTATAAGAGTCCCAACCGACTAAAGTCAGTGAGACTATGGCATCCCCAATTGGTATATGTTGTGAGGCTGAAAGTAGTGGGGAGGGGAAGGAGACGAAAAAGAGGAAGGTTATGAAGTACTGGGCTATTTAAATCTGGTCACAAAACACGGCTACAGCCATTTTAAGCAACGTTTCAATTCTAAATGGTGTTCTTTCACCAGGGCGATACTTAGTGTATCTACCACTTTAGAACGTGCTGCAGATATACTATATATTATTTTTTGTGAATTGAATGTGTTGTGACACATATTAATTAATTTATTTTTATATTAACAGACTATTGTCCAATCACAAAAAAATACACAACACGAAATGAGAAAAAAAGAGCAACAGAGAAAGAACAGCACATACATAATATTTGAATGAAGCAACGACAAAAAAGAATAAAAATATACATTTTTTAAAACATTCAAGTCAAATATTAATCAAATAAAAAATATTTTCACACGCCGGGTTTGAACCGCAACCTCTGGATACGTTGTCGAGCGTCTTACCACTTGGCCGCGGAGGCCGTCAACAGGGTGGTCATATAGGTTTATTCTTTGATTGTACATAATAGAGGCAAAACAAATCTCGCGAAGGTCACATAAAAAGGGAACATTTATATTTGGCTGAAAAGCCTATTACATAAATAAACTTTGTTTTGTATTTAGGGCTAAAGCATTGAACTAAACTGAATCACCTTCTCCCTAATCGAGAGGGTTGGCATATTATGTAATATGCTAGATAAAAATATTTTTGATTTTGATTTTCAATTAAAAAATGAAAACCATAAAATATGCCGAATTTCCATGATATCAGAGCCAACTTTGGCAATTATTTGTGATATACGAGTGTGATATATTGTTAAAATTGGAATCAACTTTAAAGCAATAATGCTTCTTTATTATTAAATATGTAAACAATATCAATAATCTAAAACACCAATGTGTGAAACAGAAAAAAACAGAAACTAAAAAGAACAATTGTCATGACCGAGACTCGAACTCGGAACCTCTACTCTATCCGGGAGTAACGCTCTGCCAATTAAGCCATCAATACCTCATTAAAAAGCGGCATTTTTGAATGATCTCATACTTATAATGAAAATTATTGATATTTGAATTTTGAATTTTCTTCCGATTTTAGGCTGCCACCTTTTGGTGATATTCAAAGTTCTACCCAAACACATATTTCACATCTAAATATTGTCTTTAATAAATATCTACATTTTTAAATACGCTGCTATTATTATATTATCTGTTTCGGAAATGTGATAAAAGCGTTTTGTTGGGTCGAAAATTGTAATTAAGGTTGTCGTTTGTTTTATATATTACGCTATTATGGAACCTTTTAGTCAGGATAAAAATAAATAATTAAAACAAGTGTATTTTGGACATATAATTTGATACCTTAATTAATCATAATAATTATTATCTTTATTTAAATATAGTTATTTCCAGTCGTTTGGGCAGATTATGTTACTTTAATTTAATATGTTAATTTATTATTGATATATAAATAGAATAGTACATATGAATAAATAATTCTTCGTTCTGTGGTTGGCTCAATCCTTTGAGTAAGAATTTATATCGTTATAATTTTACCGGTCGGTAGCTGAGTGGAGAACGCGTCGGATTCCCACCCGGGTGTCGTGCGTTCAATTCCTCTGCTGGCTAAGTCCTCCATCATTGCACAAGCAACATCTTCCGCTTTTTATGATGGCAGTAGGAGTTTTTCAAATATTGTCAGGTTATTCGTAACCCGGGAATGTTTGTCTTACTTTTTTAAAAAAAAAGGAAAAAATATGGAGAGAGAGCTAAATATTTTTACCCAACCTATACAAATTTACTATAAAACACTTTCTCTTGATTTTTAGGTCGTAAATTGTTAGAGAGAAAGAGACAAGACAGGTTATCACATAGTATCGCACAACTTTTAGGTATGTAAGCATGGTTTCCGTCTCCCGCATCTCCGGGCGACTCTGCCCACTACGTTTTGTTATGCGACATAACTCAACGGTTTTTGAGGTTATGTTCTATATTTTTGTTGATAACAATACTGTGAAAAAGTGGTTATACAAAGAAATAAAACGTTATGTAGACATATGCCATGAATGGATATAAAACGGTGTGTCCATGAAAACCCCCAGCCACGCCCGAGTCAGGAAAAAATCAACAATCCTGACTACACTGTTTAGTAAAGCTATCCCTACTGTAAATTATTGCTCTGAGCTTCAAACAATAACATTGAATTTGGGTGAGTGCACCGGTAAAAGCTCTGTCATTGCTATTATCCATTTTTTTTATGTTATTATTGAATTTTTTTAATGTTTCACTTTGCAATGTACCTAAAACTCCGTTGTCCAAAGGCAATAAAGATAACGAGATTTTGAAGTAACTAATAAGTCAGCAATATGTGCAACCGGTTTTTTTAAATGATATATTTAAATCTTCTAATGTTTGTTAGGTGACTTTCAGTCTCAATGATGAAGCAATCTACGAGAGATCTCGAGTCGCAGACACCTCGGCAATAAATCACAGGTATTATTCCTCATTTCCATATCCCCCGTACTACACTACACGCGATATCCGCCGATAGCGTCGCTCCGAGCACGTGAGCTGCATGCCGGCCGAAACGTGGAAGGCCGGAAGCGACGGACAACATACAAACAGTCTGGCAGCGGTAGATGAAAATACTCGTAAGTACTACATTTGACCACAGTTGACCAGACGTCTTGGTATTGTTTCACGGACTCAACAATGAACAATCACTCACACGTTGATTACATTATCCGAACGCATTAAAAAAAAACGATATTGAGTTTATAATATGAAACGATGATTAAAAAACCTTTTTTAAAGGAAGCGATGCTATCAGTCAAAACACACACACAAATAATCAGGGAATATTGATGTTATTTTATGTTATTTAAAAAAAAAGTATAGATACCAGTCGGTAGCTGAGTGGACAAACGCGTTGGATTCCCGCCCGGGCGTCGTGCGTTCAATTCCTTTGCTGTCCAAGTCCTCCATGATTGCACAAGCAACATCTTTCGCTTCTTATGATGACAGTAGGAGTTTTTCAAATATTGTTAGGTTATTCGTAACTCGGAAATGTTTGTCTTTCTTTAAAAAATAAGAAGAAAAAAAATCGTGGAAAGCAATCGCTTTGTGGCGTGATGTATTTAATGAAAATGAAATGTTAACTTTCCATAAGACCACAGATTTAATTTAAAAAGTTATGACTGACCGGTTTCGCTTAGCCTAAAAAATATTTATTAATATTACTGTCGAGGGAATATGGTAAAACATGGTCAAAAGCGCAATAGACCTATGCCCCATGAGGGCTTACGGGAGCTTTGCATACCTCCATGGTCGAATGGTAAGACGCTCGACTACGGATCCAAAGGTCGCGGATTCAAAGCCGGCGTACGCAAATAACTTTTATTCAAGGAATATAGGTCAAAACTATATATTTAATTCGTATAAAATAATATAAAGTATATTTGCGTCACGTTCCTGAGTGGTAGATACTCGAAGTATCGCCCTGGTCAAAGAACACTATTCAGAATCGAAACGTTGCATAAAATGGCATAAGCCATGTTTGGTGGCCAGATCTGAATAGCCAGGTACTTCCTAACTTTCCTCTTCCTCTCCCCCGTCTCCTTCCTCTCCCCCGTCTCCTTCCTCTCCCCCGTCTCCTTCCTCTCCCCCGTCTCCTTCCTCTCCCCCGTCTCCTTCCTCTCCCCCGTCTCCTTCCTCTCCCCCGTCTCCTTCCTCTCCCCCGTCTCCTTCCTCTCCCCACTACCTTTAGCCTCACAACATACCCCATTGGAGGTGCCATAGACTTAACTGGCTGTAGAAGATTGGGCAGTTGTGACTATTGTACGGTATTCACTATAAAAAATAAAATAAAAGTCCATCTCTTTATCAGTAATAACAATATAAGGTCGAAGTTAACATAATTAGCAACTTAATTTTCGTGCAGTAGTTTCAAAATACCTCATCTGTCAAAAGAAGCGATGATATTATTTCGCAATGTTTCTTTGGTATTCGACGGATTGTAAAACGAATGGAAGTAGACTGAACGAAATGAGATCCTGAGGCTTATCTGTGATAAAACCAGATGAACAGAGATCGGAGTGACATATACATTATGTATGACGCTCAAGCGAGTGGAAGAAAGATTCTAGCACAGAATGACATTGTAAACATAAGAGTATAACTAGTATGTATGAGACAATCTATAAATGTGGATGAAGCGAGGAACGTTTACCAAGACAGAGTTGTGTGGCGTGAAAAAAAAAATTTTTTCCGACTGAATATTTTATCATACGAATTAATTTAATAATTTACGCTCAATAAACATACCATAAGTAGAGATGTGCATATTATTTTTTTCTATATCGGCAACTATTGCACAACCTATGAACACTGATTATTATTGATGGTGTTCCTGATTTAAAATGTAAAACGCAAAAATAAATAGGTATTTTCACGGTACGCGCTACGTCTAGAACAATCAAAGTGGATAAAGTCACTAATATTTTAAAAATTAAGTTTAGGCTAGTGTATAAAATTAGATATTTTATTCGGAATCCAACCCACAGCGGTCGAAGTCACCAATGATAACCTCCAAACTAGGTAGGCTAAGGTCCTTAACTCAATCAAGTTCTATTAAAAGCTTTCCATCGATCAAATTGACTGCTATGCTAAACTACAGGGTACCTCAGGGTCGAGCCATGGGACTGCATATATTAACCACTGCATTTGCTTAGCTACTGCACTTTTGTGCATTCATCACAGATGGCAGACAGATAATTAGAAAATTATGCAGAAAATTATGCATTATGTGCATATTTAGAGGTAATTCCTAAACAACTAGTTTTATTAAGATGTCCTCAGCGGTGTAAAGGCCTTCAAAGCGGCGATCGAACAGATTATACGTCATAACATTAACATACAAGTTCTCGTCCAACATTAATTGGACTGATTTTCATGAGAGTTTGCCGAACTCTGTGCGAAACTTTGCTTAACCAACATAGAAACACTATAACCAACAGGTATATACTCAAAACATGGCCATTGCGATGAAAACTGAGGGTATTAAATACTGTAACGTCAAAGACTTGATCTTATTTTCTGATGGACATTTGTTTAGACAATAGACCATCCAAATATTTTTAACGTGTTTACATTTTGTTTTAATTTTGGGGCACAAATGGGCAGATATTAAGTAAACTCAACATCGATCTCCTGTATCATTGTCATAATTGGCGTTGATTCACATTGATAAAAGTGCCCAATCCTAGTAAACGATTCAACTCTATTTTCTGCTGTTACCCTCCTATATATTGCGCTAGAAGAGGCGGTGTTTGTTTCCAAATCGTCCAGCTACCTATGTTTAGACCTCGTAAACTTCTCCACTTTTAGGTTTGGTAAAGAGAAGCCTTTTTGGTGGTCGACATTCATCCATCTTTGCTAAATTTACAAAAATGTATATACAAAAAAATACGGAATGCTTGCCGACCAGCAAATTCTACATGCCAAAAATGGTAACGAAAGGAGAAGTGATAAATTGAAAAAGTGTGGGATGATTTTCATGACAGGCGAACATTCGTCAGTGGACAGGTGTTTAAGGTGTGGACGAGATCTTCCAGTCGATTAAGGACTAGGAAAAAATATACAAAATGGTCAAACAAATCTTTCGGAGAGGAATAAAATTGTAAAGGCAAAGGGGAATGATTGCTATTTTCGTAAACGCTCTTTGCTTAGCTATACAGAAGACTGAACCCGCGATGCCTGGGTGGAAACCCGACGGATCAGACCGCTTAACCATCTAACCAATCAACTACTCTGTTTTATCGATTCTTAACATGACCTGACTCAAATATTTGATTCCCTTGACTTAGAGCGTACACGTGTTTTTCATTCCACTTTTACCTTTTCTTACACTTTAATGAAAAAACTATCTAAGCGTCCCCTCTTTAAACTTGTTCATTAGACTGTTATCGGCCTTGCATTCTATTTGGATCTCCAGATTAGAAAAACATAGTTTATGGTTTTCCAACACATACGCCTTAAGAGATCTCATTTCGACTGCATGTAAATAACCCAACCATACAAAATCAACCATAAAAAATCCTTGGTGGGTACGTACGACCGTACGATTGTGAACTTTTCAAAATTGGAACTAAAGCTAATTGAAATGATCAAGTTTAAAAAAAAAAGTTTTTCAAATCCTTACTTATCAAATAAAGTACCTATTCTATATTTGAAATACTCGTAGGTGGACTGAACCAACCAATATTTTTTCCTGGCAGGTCAAATTATATCTTATATTCCATAATAATATAAGTATACCTGGCAGGATGTTAACAAGGCAGTACCTGCCATATTATTGTAACAATTCTGCTTCAACCTTTAACACTCCTATGCGACGAATTCAACTTCTGGAAAACAAATATTCCGATGTTGTTGATATATTTAGGACGTCAATATCACTAACTAACTAACCATCACGCCGTTTCACCGCAGGGGTAGGCAGAGAGGATGGACCGCCATACAACTCTGTCTTGGCACACACTTCTTGCTTCATTTACATTCATACATCGTCTCATACATACTCTTCTGTTATTCTGACTCTTCACATGACCCGATTCAAGTATTTGATTTACTTGATCGTGCCATGTCTTTCTCGGGCGTCCTCGACTTCTTCTTCCATTCACTTTCGCATCATATATTCTTTTCACACTACTTTCTTCGTTCATTCGCTCTACATGCCCAAACCATCTAGGCGTCCCTTTCTTGATCCTATCCATTACGCTCATATCAGCCTTGTATTCTTTCCGGATATCCACATTTGTAATACGGTCATACATGGTTTTACCGCACATCCGTCTCAAATATCTCATTTCCACAGCATTTAGTCTACTTTCATCCTTCCTCTACCAGTTCTATGCCACTTTAAGTATACCTTAGTGCAGTTTCTTTAAAATCTGATAGAGCTAAACTAATGGTTCAAATTATTTAACTCTGGACCTGTTATTCAATACATTTGTATTATTTTCATTTACAATATTTTTAAACCTGTTATTGAATATTATGTTTTCTTTCTTATTACACATTTTCGAACCTGCTATTCATTTTTTTTTCTTCTACAATATTTTTGAACCTGTTATTCATTCAATATTATTTTTTTCTTTTCTTTTAGAATATTTTTTGCACTGTTCATGAATTTATTGTTTTAAAAAAAAGTTAATATTTGTGTGAAAATCCTTTAATAAATAATTAAAGAACATACAATTTTCCTTATGGATTTATCTAAAATATGTGCTTGCACGTTTTTATAAGTTGCTTTATTGGATAAACAATGATTAAACAGTAGCAATAAAACATTTCTTTATCTGCTCATGTTCACAATTAACCACACGAGTTGAGTTTATACCGGTCTCATACTCTCACTGCGGATCACAATCCGTAAATCCCGACACTAAATTAAATTTCAACGCATTCAGTCAATTGATTATGTCCGCTGAACTGGCATTCCAAACCACTGTGGGCTCTATCAGATTTGTACAGTCGTTAATTTTAATTCTGAATATCTGGTTCTGCGAAACCGCACAGTGGACTGAATTATGGAGACAATGGGAATCGGACAAATGCGAAACATCTATTTGTAAATCAACTATGCAGATGCGTTGGTGTACAGGTTATGCGAACAGATTCAGATAAACTATTTTTAGAACGCTTGACAGTAAATTATAAACTTGATATTATTTACAAACCGGAAAGTTGGCTGCTAATATTCAGATTCAGGATACTAACAAACTAGGCGTTGGATACACTAAAACTGGTACTGAGGTGGCTGCGTACACGATCAATTTAAGTCAGTGGTGATTTTATTATCAAGAAATGCGTTTCAATATAGAGATGTTTAGACATTTGTAGATTTTTTTAAAATTCTTGCGTTTTATAAGCTGTTGTATGTTGTGAATGTAACAAAACACAGGGAATGTTTTGAAAAACTCAAGTGCATATTGTGCACAGGAGTAAGTGGAAGGTTGGAGGAAGAGGAAGATCACCGATGTGTTAATTCTCATAAATGTCCGCAACGGAGCCAGTGGCATCCTACGGCATACTCAAAATGGGGCAAATTTATTTGTTTAGTGTACAATTTCCTTTGAATACACAAAATAAATCAGTAAAAGGTTACAATACCATTCATAAACAATATAAATATATTCCTTCTCCCCAACTCCTTCCCCTCCCACTGCCTCACAACATTCCCCAATTCGGGATACCATAGTCTCACTGTCTATAGACAGTCGGGACATTTTTGCCCTATTCACTATAAACAACAACAAAAATATTCTTAATTAATTTAATTTACTGTGCAGCAATTAAAATGTTAATATTTATAGGTTTTTGTAAGCTTGTTCAGTGTTTAAATATTGCGATGCACGAGGAAATTATTTATAGTTTTTTTTGTTCGATTTGTAGAACTCCATTTAATTTTTTTTTATTATAATTCAGTTGAATTAAATTTTATGTTATTATTATTTAGTTCCGCTATTTTTAGTTTTTTTTTTTTTTTATCTATTTACAGTTTGAAAATAGCCTTAAATGTCAAAACAGCTGTCACTAAAAACAAAAAACTTAAAATAGCAGAAGTAAAAAATAATAATATTAAATTTAATTCGACTGAATTATATAAAAAAACAACGATGAAATTAAGTAGAAAAAAAGATATGTAGAAACGGAAAGGATGAAAGTTTGGTTTGGTTTTGTTATTCAGATAAAAAGTAAATATTATTCAAACATAACTAAAACAACTTCTAGCAACAGTGAGTTGCTATAACGACCAATAATGTTTGTAAATGATTTAATGAACATATTTTTATTTCCGTGACCGGGAATTGAACTCGGGACCTACCGCTATTCGTGTGTCTGATCTGATCTATCACCTCCGCCATCACATCTACCGTGTTACACAAACACATATGGATTCTTTTAAATCAAAAAAGTGTTTCAAATAATTTTACTTCATCCACCTATATTGGTTGTTTGATTACTAAAACAGCATTACGTGGTTTCTAGTGGTAGAAAAAAATACTTCTCTCTTAATATGTATAATATCCACTTAGAAACTATGATCGTAGACAGAGAGTTCAATGCCCACACGCCTCAATTGCAACACTTAATCCAATCCGTCATATTCGTAGTAAGTATTTCGCAAGATTATACTCTAACGCGAATGAAAAATGTTTGATCGAAAATCTACACTTTAATCTTGATCGCAATAATGTAACGGTCCATGTCTAAATAATATATAATTATGCATTTATCTGGCGCCACCTATCAAACGACATCTCGCGTTCACGATGGTAAGCTTTCACAATATTATCACGGTGACAAGTTGACACGAGCTCGACCATTATTATACAAATCACCGATAGAATAAATTATGGCGATAAATATACGATATTTTGTTCGTCATTATTGAAGCTGGAAAGTCTGTGACAAGCCTAGTTCCGTTATAACCTCTACGTCTTCTCTTAAATGGCACATGTAACATAGAAAGATAGATTTCAACGGAGCAGGACAACAGTAAAAGTAAACTTCCATTAGCTTGTAAATCAATAACAGAAATTTGAATGTCATACAAATGCGAATCCCTCTCTTCATCTCGGCGTCTTAATTTTCTTGATCTCATAATTTATGCCATGCAAAAAATTGATGCTCTTTTCTTTCAAGACAAATACTAAAAACTAATCAACTAAATTATCTAATGAAAATGAAAGGATAACTTTGTGTAAGATCACACATTTTATTTTATTTTTTATGACCGATCGGTTTCGCCTAAGCATCATCAGGGTACAAAATTAAGCTCATAAAAAAAAACAAAGTGTGTGGTTATATATACATACAGAGGGAGAACACAATATAAAAAAAATAAGAGAACAGTGAGAAAACAAAAGAATAACATTTAACATTATAACAAAGAAACGGAGAGAGAGAGACAGATAATATGAAATGAAAGAGCAAAACAAGTAAGGCAAAACGTCAACTGAAAAGTGATTTTCTACGAAAATATAAAAAAAAAACTTAATTATCTTTCCATTTCCACGCGGGGGAAGTTATAGAGGCAATTCTATATTGGCAGATGTTCCTCGCTTCATTTACAGTCATGTGTCATCACACACAATACATTTCTGTTATACCGGCTGTCGACATGACCCGAGTCAAGTACGAGTATTTGATTCACCTGATAGTGTCACACCTTACCGGGGTGAATACGGCGAAGAGTCCCAACTGATTCAAACCGTCTAGAACTAGTGGGACTATAGCATCTGCAAATAGGGTATGTTATTAGGCTGAAGGTAGTGAGAAGGGGAAGAAGATGCAGAAGTGGAAGGTCAGGAAGTACGTGGCAATTCAGATCTGTTCACCGAACGCGGCCGAAGCCATTTCAAGCAACGTTTCGATTCTGAATGGTGGTCTTTCACCAGGGCGATGCTTAGAGTATCTACAACTCTTGAACGTGCCGCAAATGTACTATATATTTTTTTTTATTTGAATTGAATGTATCATGAAAATAAAATTTATTTGCGCATTTTGCCGAGTTGAAGCCCATGACCTCTGGATTTATAGTAGAGCGTCTTAATACTCGACCACGGCGTAGTAGAATTAGAGTAAGAACTTCAAGACAATTCGAAATTAGTAATTAAACCTTACTCTTTGACCTAACCACAGTTTGATAATGGCTTTGAACGCCGTAATAGCTCGATTCTGAATGGTGGTCTTTCACCAGGGCGATACACTCTGGTCTTCGTCTACTTATTTTATTCACTTGCGTATGTCGAATATTCTCCTCACACTCTTTTTTTCTTTCTACCTGCTCTACATGCCATGTTGATTTTGTTCATACGAACGTTTTCATTGAATAAGATTTTTATTGATTGGTGTTGATGAAGAATATTGATTAATTACACAGAAAGAAGCAAAGCAACAGCATTCGTTGAGAGAAAACATCTAAATCACCTCTGCGGCAAAGTGGTTAGAAAACTTGATTATAGGTCTGAAGGTTGCGAGGTTGATTCCTGTCGAGGTGCAATATTTTATCTGTACAAATATAATTACAACATACAGTCGAAATTGTGTGAATATTTGAAACCCTATAAAAACTTAAGCATCTGCTCTTTGATTATACACCTGCCCTGGTGATAACACTGTAAGGATGTGCAAAGAGAAAGGAGTGCGGCACGTCTCACTGCTTCAAAATTCAAACAAAATAATACTAATTACCGTAATAATTTGAAAGTATACAAATGAGCAAGGGTCAATAACGCGCTTCCACTCTAACAAAACAAAATAATCGTTGTATACGAATATTTTTCGTAAGCAAATTCGTTCTAACCGAACTCCACTGTAAACTCTGTTTACTAATATCATTCCTCGAACTGCAATGCTCCATACCTGTCTTAGCATCGTGGGAGGGTAACGTGTTAATTATAGCCTTATAACCCAGCGGTTAACGCAACCTGTTTGTTCAATATTATCTCCTACAGCACTCACACTACAACAGTGGAACCCCGATACAGCGAATTAATAATACATATATGATAACTTGGTATTGGTGTGATTATTTTAATTTGTAGGCTGGGCGCCATAGGACTGAGTCATCTTAAGCAGAGTTGTAATCCTGATTCTGAGAGCTCCGTCGTAACATCTCTTTCTGTTACATGTGTTGTTTATGGGAAAGAGGGAGAGGTTATTTCTGAATCTATAGGGAAGTTATTGCTGTTTCAGTAATAATAACTTCGAAATATAACTGCAAACCTGCGTTAAAGTAATTTTAACATTGTTTGTCGTAAGATTTTGCATAATGACGAAAACAATACAATGAATTTAGTGATATTAAACCTTAAAGTGTACTTCATTTTAATAACCTAACCTATAAATATTTTAATTCGATAGTATTCAGGGCTACTATTCATAATTAAAATTACTCCCACAGCGGTGAAGTTTCAATAACAATAATCAGATAATATACGCGATCGAGCTTACTGCTTTGTTATTAAAATTAATATCAATCAAACCTTTCGACATGTTATATAAACGCATTAAGATAGATATCGTTAATATTATGGAGCGGTATATAGTCATAAATAAACCAGAAGCAAAAGTTGTTAGAGGTTCTAGACCTCTAATCGGTGATAAAGGAAAAACCGAAGAATAGGTTAAGTTTTTAAGTTTGTAATTTTTTTGCAAAAGTAAAATGATTCGGAGAAATTGTTTTTCAAAAAAAATTACAAAATAATGGAAAGAGTACAAATAATAAAATAACAGATCAAAGATATATGGGTGGATAAAGGTGCTAGGCATGTTAAAGAAGTAAAGATGGGAGTAAAAACGTTTCATATTAATAATTGAAATAATATCAATAATCCCCAACGTAAATATGAACATGACCGACTGAGTCTCAAACTTGGAACCTCTACTCTATCCGGGAGTAGCACTTTGCCAACTAAGCCATCAAAACCATTAGAAAGTGGCATTTTCGAACGATCTCATAATTATTATTGAAAATAATTTAATATTTAAATTTCTTCGGATTTTAGGCCATCTTTTGATGATATGTCTCGGTCACGACCATTATTCTTTATAGTTTCTGATTTTTTTGTTTGTTTCATGTTTGTGATTTAGATTATTTAATAATAAATAAGCATTTACGCTTTGAAGTTAATTCCAATTTTAATATTTAAAAAAAGTATGAATTGCTTTGATCCACCCATTTCAAATATTAAATAAAGTCTGCTAAAATACATTAAGGGTAGGTAATTTATTTGATAGGTAGGGATTTGAACAGATTCCTTTTTAAATAAGATAATTTCAACTAACATCAGTTCCATATTTGTAAAGTTCACACTCGTGCGGTCGTACGCACTCACAAAGGAAATGATTTATAGTTGATTCCTTACTTGCTCTACTCTGGTATTATAACTACATTAAAATGGAAACTATTTTCCATGTGATAAAACATATTTTGTAAATCTATTAATGTATTTAGCACTATTAATATAAGCTTTAGAGTGGGCATTAATGACATCGTGAAAAAAAAACGACCACAAGAAGAAAACCACACAAAAGATGTCTAAATTCTAAAGAAATAGATTTATACAATGCATTTTTAAATATGTATTTTGTATTGATGTAGGCACGATGTGCATCACGTTTGTATTAGCAAGTGAATTAATAATATAAGTGATGGCGCCTTTGCTATCCTTCCCAGGTACAAATCACCCACGTACGTTTTATTAGATCTATAATCAGCATTATAAGCACGCGATGTTCTTCAACCATGGCAACTCCAAGGGTGAATATGGCAGGACGGTTTTGTGGCACTAGGGATATACCTAGTATGATGGCTAAAAAAATATTGTAATAACCTTATTTTTCTTCTAAGCTTGATAGAAAAATAACCAATTAACATTTAGGTTCTAAACTCACTTTAAAAAAAAAACAAAGACAGACTTTAAAAAAAAAATTTTTTTATATAATTCAATTGAATTAAATTTAATATTATTATTATTGAGTTCTGCTATTTCAGGTTTTTTTATTTTTATTTTTAGTGACAGCTGTTTCGGCGTTTAAGGCCATTGTCAAACTGTGGTTAGCGCACATGGAAACGACTTATTTATACGAAAAGAAAAATAAAAAACTTTAAATAGCAGAACTCAATAATAATAATATTAAATTTAATTCAATTGAATTATCTAAAAATTAAAATGGAGTTCTACAAATTGAACACATAAACTATAAATAAGTACAGACTTAATCATAAATTAATCATCTTTTTTTTCTCAGTCCACTACCTCATGATGTGGAAAAGAAATAAAAATGTGGTCATGAAATTTATTTTTATTTATAAATAAAACACAAAAACTTTGTTTATAACCACTTTATTATTTGATATTACGTCTACCGGTTTCGAAAGTACCCTTCGATCAACCATATTAAAATTTTAATATTGTCCTAATGATGGAAGGGTACTTTCGAAACCGGTAGACGTAATATTAAATAATAAAGTGGTTATAAACAAAGTTTATGTGTTTTAGTTATAAATATGGCAAGCCACAAAGTTAATGCTTTTTATGAATATGTAACTTTTATTTGTTTATTTCAATCACCTCCTTATAAAGTTATTCACCATTAACATTAATTGAAGGTCAACAAAAAAGGATAATGAACAAAAAACAAACTAGTGTATGACAGGTAAAAAAAAGTAAAAAGATTGAACGCGGCGAGTGGAAGAATGTTTGTACAAATTATTATATTACATATTATTATTAAAAAATACTCATAAATAAATAACGCCTAAACTAACATACGAAGGGCCATCTGTGTATATATTTCTGAATCCCACTTAAAATATAATATTTTTTTCAATAAAAGCCATTCAGTTAGCCCCGGAAGCCCCAAAATGATTGAGGGTTTCCCAGTTGTACCGAAATTCTGAATTTTCCGTCTTAAATAAATATATGTTAAGTCTCGCGGAATATACACCTATGAACATGGGTCCTTGTAGAGTCAATAAATGTATGGTTCATATAGGAATGACAAACACGAAAGAATAAACTTTAAAAAGCCAAAACAAATCCTCCGAAAGGGTCGGTCCCCTGCAGTCATTCCTATAGTTTAGGCATGTCCCAGAAAATTCATATAGAAAAAGCTGTGCCAATTCCATGACTAGAGAGCTCACCGTTCTAAAGCTTTTGTCGTTTATTATTTTTTTTTTAAAAGAGAGACAAACAATTCTAGTTTACAAATAACCAGTCGATATTTAAATCCCTTCCACTACCAGTTAATTTAATCGGATTTCTGCTTTATACTGAAAACTGTTTTATTATATTTAATTATTTGTTATCCTGAATTGTAGAAGGCACGGTTGAATACGAAACTAGTTACCTTTAAATCAAATACAGATATGTAAAAAATATTTAAAAAAATGTTTTTTTATTATCCCACTTCGCACTTTTGCAATGGACGCACTACACACACACAACTCTAGCCTTTGCGATCCGTCATTTGTGCCGTTCTCCATACTATTTTACAATCCGTTCTCTTCGCGTGGGCAAAGCCGAGACGCCACCTCCGTCTGCGTTGAAACACTTGTCGGAAAGACTGAATATAATATAGCCAACCATACTCCACACTCCTCGTTATTCTTATCAACTTGTTATTTTTCATATTCAGGATGTCGGGTTTTTTCCGCAGAGTGTGGGTAGCGAAATGTAACACTTGTAAGTTCTTGTAACGTGTATTTCTTGTAAGTGATAAGGCGGTGCCGGGATCACAAAAAGAACTTAATAATTTCATTATACATAATACCATCGCGTCAGAGGACAGACCGCTACAAAACAAGGTACTAAAAATAAAGCAATCTAATTACACATATATGTTTTTAAGGTCATTTTGAACCGCATGAAGACATGGACACTAAACTAAACAATACAGAAAAAAGAAGCCTTTGAAATGAGAATACACAGGCGCAACCTTAAAATACCCTGCACAAATAGGGTGACTTATTTAGAAGTTGGTTTAGATCAATTTAGATATTGTAAAACTGTACTACCTATAAAGAGAAAAAAAAAATTTTTCATATCGTCACCGGAAAAGCAAAAGGGCTAAAGTGCCATTTCGGGAAGTTTACACCAGAGCCCTTCATGAGTAAGGACCACAAGGAAATTGAAAACCTAAAATAGCACTTGAAATTCTTCACCATGACAAACTAGAACATTGTGTAACAAATATCATCATTTTTTAAATTATTCTACTTGTACTCACTGTCACTTACCTCCGAACAGGTTCTTATGCCCTAGTGAAGTAGGTAATGTAAATGTAAGAAACAAAAAGTTGATAAATAAAATAAAAAAATGAAAAACTTTTTTTTTACAATAAAATTCACAAGTCTTCAGTCCTGGTTGGATTTAAAAAAAAAAACGAACTCAATGCTCTCACTGAGTTACACGAAGCGGCAAAAAGTTAAAGAAAAATTCCAAACTTGTGTCGCTTGAGTAAAGTAAATAAAGTTCTACAATGGTAAATATATTTTAGATGGCTGAAGAGCCACAGAAGTTTTTAGAATCAAACGAGAGTCAGAGCATTCGAAGCTGAAAAAAAAACTGATCAAAATTGCATATTTAACTCATTTCGGACCACAGTGTCGCTAAAGCTCTTTGGCCTTTCCAGCGACGATATTACGAGGAACGACAAATACCTAATACCCAAACGATAATCCGGGAAAAGGTTGATGGAAGACGTAGCAGAGGAAGACGCTGCACGTCGAAATCCACCTTACTGGAACGAGTGTAATTACGCGGAATTGTTCTGGGCTGCAGCCTGCGCGGTGAAGATTGCTCTGATGATAGCAAACATCCGATAGGAGAGGGCACAAGAATAAGAAGAAGAAGCTAACAGAGTGGTGGTAGCTACTCTCAGTATTATCCTGGTAAAAAACAATCATTCAGAAACGAAATGTTGCTTGAAATGGCTTAAGCCGTGTTTAGTGACCAGTTCCGACTAGCCAGATTCTTTCCAACCTTCATATTTCCCATCTCCTTCTCCTTCCCACTACCTCCAACCTCACAACATACCCCATTTTGGGGATGCCATAGTCCCACTGGCTCTAGATGGTTGGGAGCAGTTGAGGCTCTTGTGCGGTATTCACCATAAAAAAGCCGTGTTTGGTGACCAGATCTGAATAACCAGACTTTTCTCGACCTTCCTATACCCCATATCTTTCCCCTCTCCACTCTCTTCAGCCTTACAACATACTCCATTTGGGGATTCCATAACTGTCGGGCAGTTTGGTCTGTTGCGCGATATTCAAACAATTTATTTTTACTACCCATACGTCTCGGTAACATAATTTATATTGCATTAAGTTATAAAGAAGATTCAATCTCAGGACCTAAGCGCCCCTTTCTTCATCGTGTAAGAAATGTTTCTCACCTTGTAGTACTCGTAAATAAGTCATTACCGCACAATTTATAGACTTGATCGTGTCAAATTGCATTTACACCGAATGAAGTTTAATAAAGTTAAAACAAATATAAATTCCAACGTTTAATATTCTGTTCAGGCGTATTTGTGACAGAACAGCTGTTAAAGCATTGATTATTACCTTATTTAGTGGACAGTTAGATACGAGAATTTCTGCGAATAATTATGTTGTAGAATTGTTACTGGTGCTAATAACGTATTTATTGCAGAGTTATATCTGACAGACGGCCTTAGCGGTGTGACGGTTGATTCGCGTGATTTTGGGTTCGATTTCCATTCGCTTTGTCCAGACACCGCGAGACTAGCGCATTAGCCATTAATAATAAGTTATCAGTTTTGTGATACTTCGCCTCAAGTGCGCTTCATACTAAATTGATTAAGCTAATAAGACTAACCAATAAGGAGAAAATAATATATATTATGTATAAAAATTAAAACTATATTAAAAATTATGATCGTTATCATAAATCATGAGAGAAAAAGGCTCAGATATGGGTATAACAGTGCATGTGTACATCGACAGATTAAAAAAATAATTTACCAGAAGCTAAGGGTTTAAAAATCCAGATGAAACGTATGAATTCATATTAACCTATTTGTTAAATCAAAGAAAAAGAAATATGATTGAGGACAGTTAACATGTTGGTACTAAAAAAACATTAATATTCCAGAATTATAAGTAAACGATTCTAAAAATGCAAGCAGTGTAAAAAATATAACAAGTAACAAAATAACAATTAACAGATAAACAATATTTGACCGGTCGGTAGCTGAGTGGACAAACGCGTCGGATTCCCACCCGGGCGTCGTGCGTTCAATTCCTCTGCTGGCTAAGTCGTCCATCATTGCACAAGCAACATCTTCCGCTTATTATGATGGCAGTAGGAGTTTGATAATTGTCAGGTTATTCGTAACCCGGGAATGTTTGTCTTTCTTAAATACATATATCTCCTAACGTGACAGCTGTTTCGCTGTCCGAAGGTTAAGCCACTGTCGACGATCAACTAAAAGCAAATCTTATAGAAGTCAAATTACAAAATTTAAATATTATATTTTCTTCTAAAAAATCGTAAATTCCTTCAAAGTGCTTACTTTTGCTTCAATTATTGTTATTTCTAACACAGACGGGCGTAAAAGCCACTAAACTTCAACAAAGTTACATTTATTTAAATATTAAAGAGCTTAACAATAGGTTAAGCGTAAATACGAGAGTACAACACATAATGTTATGTAGATGGTACTCTCTCGCCTACCCTACGAGAAACGGCATATAATTTTCACATTTACGAGTTCTAAATGTCCACTTACTCGGTGTTCACAGTTCCCAGGAACACGTATCTAGAATATTGAAAGCATATAATAATAATTAATAATATTTGTCAGTTCAAGACTCAGAGGAGATAGGGTGCAATAACTTTGCAGCAAGTAATGGACCATTACATCGTATGAAGATATCACAGGTATTAAATAGTCTTGATGGAGGTGTACCTGTAGCGAAGTAATTTGCAACGGAATTAATAAATATTACAAATCATAAATGGTTACAATCTTGGATGCAAATGAACGAGTGAGGGAACTTATAACGAAGTATTTTATTATAACGTCGCTGAACAAAAGGGCTGAAAAAAGGCAAAAAAAAAAAGGGCCGAAGCTTCATTTGTAAAAAGATTACACCAGAGCACATTAAAGCTTTTTTTTATTTAACAACAAATTTTAATTTTTTCAATTTTAATTTTAATTTCAAAGTCTTCAGTACCTGGTTGGCTTTTGAAAAACAACAAATTTAATTTTTTTCAATTTTAATTTTAATTTCAAAGTCTTCAGTACCTGGTTGGCTTTTGAAAAAAAAGTTTACTCAGGTAATTTAATGCTATTACTGAGTTACTTGAAGCGATAAAAAACTAAAAAGTCCCAAACTTGTGTAGCTGGAGTCAAGCCTTTTCCCAAATTATAAATGTATTTTAGATGGCTGAAGGGCCACAAAAGTCTTCGGAAATCAAACAAGAGTCAGAGCATTCGATGCAGAAAAAAGAACTAATCAAAACTGCATATTAATCAACTCATTTTTGGCAGCCCTTTTACCTTTCCAGTGATGATATAACTTATACGAAGAATTTTCTGTTGTTGAAATTTATGAA